>OZ012685.1:10794765-10802265 GCA_963942565.1 Maea johnstoni | reverse complement strand
GCTAATAATACAAACATTCGAGCCTTTAGTCACAAAAAAATGGAAAAGGCGGTTTCCAAACTCGAGTCAGACAGACTGAATATGGCAGTGACAACAATTGAAATTTTAATTTCAAAGATAATTTCAAAGGCATCAGCTTCTCGTGTGTATGTATGTTTATGGACTATAACTTCGACTTTATAGTTACAAAAGCATACTTTGATTAGTTGGAAATTACAAATATAATCAACAAATATAATCAAAAGAAACATGATATTACAGTTAAAAATAGTACTGTAGGATCATTATGTAACAATATGGGAATACCAGCTTTACAGGTGTACTATGTCCCATGGGGAGTTCAATCTCAGAGTTGAAAGTCGCTGTTTTATACCTTTAAACACTTTTAATATACTAAAGCAAATGGGCTGCCTGCATTGATCCTCAGTAGTTTTCTCAATAACACATTTTAAAAATGAAATATGTCATTAGATAAACTAGTGATCTAATTCTAAATTACCAATTTTGCTTGCAGGATTGCCCTGATAATACATCTCAGAGCATTTATGCCCTCTGGCTTTTGAAAATGAATAACTGCAAACAAATTGGACCTAATTTTTTCAAAACTTTTGGGCATATATATATTTAGGGAAGCATTTACTGACCCTGCAAAGAGAATATTGGCCCCTTAAAAATCAGCTTTTTTACAACTTTTCTTTGTTCTATTTCACTTGAAAGTGTCCCAAAATGCACCTCAGAGCACCTAATTTTCAGAATTTTCTGGGGGAGCATGCCCCCAGACCCCCCTACTATGGACGGCATGCTGTTGCATACTGTCGCCGTTGCGGTGCTCGCACAGGAATTAATCTGCTTCTACTTTCTAAAATCCAGGACAAAAATTTGCCCTTCATAAAAATCTTAAGGTAGACCTCTCATACATAAGTTTCATATTACTTTATACACCAACTTGCTCTGCAAATGCACTCAGAAGAGAACACCTACAATATCAATATCCAGATCCCCGAACCCATCGCCCCCCCCCCCCCCCCCCCCCCCCCCCCCCCCCCCACTAACCTGAAATCCTGGATTCGCCCATGACTTGATGGTCACCCCGGAACCAACTTGGCCAAATACCACAGAAAATCACACAAGCAGGGCTCAGGGTATGGCTTTTGTTTCCCTCTGGAATTGTCCAAAACATGGTCTCTGTAAGCAAGCTTAGGGATATCAAATGTAAATGAATGTTTTTGAAACTTGGAAAATTTAGTGAAAAAATATATATTTTAGGGAAACTTTTCACGTAAAATGATAATATTAACTTTTTTCTTTTTTATTGCGGGGTTTCAATCAAATGAATGGTTATAAGATTTGTACAGCAAATGTTAGAAAAAATGTGATATCGTATTAGCCCACCTTGCATGTCCTTCCATTTTACTATCGCATCTTAGCTCCTGCGGCGAGGGTTCTTTTTGCTCAATATAGTATAGTATAGTATTTATTGACTATATACGTAGATATAAAAAATACATCATATACAAAAGACATAGTACAAATAATGCAATAAATACCAATTTGGGAAAACTTGCTTGGTAAAATCACATAGGTTTCCAACATAAGTTTATATACAAATTACCAGAGGGTTGTCCGTAGTGTAGCTTCGGTCATGCCATAAAGGCTCTTAAGGTGAGCAGTACTGTTCGGCACCCTTAAGGTTACCC
The DNA here is from genome assembly GCA_963942565.1 of Maea johnstoni. Taxonomy (NCBI): domain Eukaryota; kingdom Metazoa; phylum Annelida; class Polychaeta; order Spionida; family Magelonidae; genus Maea; species Maea johnstoni. The sequence goes on along the minus strand of OZ012685.1, from coordinate 10,800,568 downwards.
GACACCTACTCTATTAGAAATTGCCTTCCTGTGTACATCCTGTTGATATAATCACAGGATGTTATCCAGAAACGGATCATTTCATTTATATCTAACTCAGGGATAACCCTCCCCTAGTAAATAGTAGGGTATATGTTTTACCTCTGCACGGAAGATTCTTCGGACATTGGGGACATTCATTATAGATCTTTTCATACATTTCTTTCCTTTCCTCATGGTAATATGGGCATTGATTGAGAATATGAACTAATATCTTCCACACAAAACATATCACAAAATTCACAGACCTCTGTTACTCAGAGGTAGTCCTTTCAACCTAACATCGTCTCGTTTTAACCTGCTAGTATGACACACTATTTTGCCCATAACTTCGCACATTTTCATCAGGCTGTGGTCCATATCAGATAAACTCCACCATGTTAGGTATCGGGTGTCCCCCCATGGTTGAGATCAATAAATCATTAACCTTCAATACAATATTTGCGGCTCTCCAGTTTTGTGTTCTCGAGTAACCATGATCTCTCCCAAACTAATTTGGACCAACCCTTCTTTGACAAGATTTTTGACCCCGTTGAGGGTCATATCTTTAATCACCTCAAAAAGTCCATACATAATAGCGATGTTAAAAATATCAAATACCGGACTTCTATGTACATTTTCTCTGCAATCGTTCTTTGTCTTTAATGTACATTTGCATCCTATAAGTTAAGATGCACCTTAAAGCACAAACTTGGTCCATCTTTAAGATAGTCAAAATAAAGAGTAGTTTCTTAACATTGATATATGAGGTCAACTTTAACCACCCGAGTCCATAGAAGCTGCTTGAGTTTGGGGCTCTAAAAGGAAAGCGTTGTACCCGTCTACCAGCGTATCTTTGAAACGATAACAGCATTTCATTATCATTGTCAGAACAAAACCCAAACTTCACTTCCGAAAGTAGTCGTAGGTACTACGACCTGCCAAAAAATAGTGCTACATGTCCCCATGTTTAGACCATTCTTCCTTATGGCCAAGCCCAGTTGAGGCGTTTAAGGTTTTACGACCCTTCGATATTTTTTCCTCAACTCTTTCTGATGAAGAAGCAAAAATATTCATTTTCACTCCAACATGATCGTACGATTCTTTCTCTTTAACCTTCTCACTGCCCAACCTGAAAACTCTGTGCTTACTATTCCTATCATGTGTTTTACGGTCCTCACCAAAAACTAAAACAGCCGACTTAGCCGCGTTAAAGCTGAAGCGCCACCTATTTCCGTACCTGTTTACTATTTCATGCAGCTCTGTCTGTTTTATTTTTGGACGTTGTGGCCGTCGCTAAATCATCAGCGTAGCTCACAGGACTACTGCTGACATTCCCTATAACACAACATAGCTTAGATAATTCCAGCTCATTCAATAATTCATTAATAAAAAACGAGATATTTAGTCAACGAGAGAATCCCCGCCCTGATGGATCCCGCATGACATTGGGTACCACTCCGAAAAGCTCCCTGCCACACGGGCTCTGCAGCAAAAGGTCTTTATAAGTGCGATACATTAATCTCCATAATCTACCTTTAATTCCTATCTTGTAAAGTTTATAAAAAAGGGCCATTAATCCAGACAGTATCGAACGCCTTGGAGACATCAAAATAGTATTTCTCATCATGAGATAATTCATGATAATAGTACAGGCCAGATAGGCTGTCAATAAATTAATTACAAGACTTTATTCATTTATATATTTATGGTTTTGGACACTGTTTGCTTTTATCAACAATACTCTGACATGACAACGCAAAATGTATGTGCGATAACTTTGTATTTAGTATATATAGTATATATATATATACTATATATTTATTGACTGTAAAATCAACTAACAAAACAAGAAAACAGAATAAACAGAAAGAAAATATAATAGATGTAATGGAAGGTACTGTACAGTAGCAACAGTTAGGTGTACCTTACAAACTCTGTCGATAACCTTTCACAGGTATCTATAGTATCTTTTGAATACTTTTATAGTTGTTGGTATGGAATTAACAAAAAAAACAAAAAACTTTAGAATAACGCTACGAGTAAATGTATGGTAAAGAAGGAAACTTAGTTGGGTATTTAATTTTTAGTAGGGTAAAGAAAAAAATTGTAACCAAAATATATCCATATTGATCAAGTTTGTGGGTACACTCGTGACGTCAAACGTAACAGGATCACACAGGGGAGGGTCGTAAGCTAGGGGTGACAATACAAACGATTTGTCAGTAGCAAGATATAGTGTGTTTTGACGTGTTTAGTTGCTGTACTTGTTTTTCAGAATGTTCTTCGTGTCATAGATAAATGTCAGATTGCGATGAAACAGAAACAAAACTCAGAACCTGCTGGACAATTTGCAATCTCTATGCCAACACACAATGTTTAACACTATAGTTTCAAAGCGACCAAGATAATATGCTTAGTAACTGTCCGGCGCATTCATGGAAAGCTTTATCATTTCAGTGTAATCATTGCTGTTATTTCAATTTGTGAGATAATGTTATAATCACACAAGCATAATACGGTATATTGATAAGAAAACACTCTACATTGTACTGCTTCTTCCTATCCTCTTGCTAGTACCAGTTTAGAATTTACTCATTCCATACTTCAGCCAATAACAAAATCACATAAACACACATGCATAAATAAGTCAACGATGCCTCACTAAAACATACCATCTTTGAATTTTGGTGCTAAAAAGATGATAAACTCGCACCTTTTCTCACCTCTACTGCCACTATCACTATGCTAGTGTATGTGCGTGTGTGTGTGGTATACATATATATATATATATATATATATTAATATATATATAATATATATATATATATATTATATATATATATATATATATATATATATATATATATATAATATATATGTGTGTGTGTGTGTGTATATATCAAATAGAGGCAAAGATGATTATTTGGCCTATTGCTAGACCAGTACATTGACACGCTTTTATAGTATGTTGTATAGGGGTATAAACGTGTCTGATCTGTTTGTCTCTGTGCTTGATGAGTCAATACGATTACGGACCATGATAATTAGCACAGGACATCAGACGCAGACAGCAGTATATCTAAATGACACCCTCTAATGGGGCACGATAATTACTCAGCAATTCAAATCATGAAACGTTGGCAAACATACTTCCATTAGCTCATCGAGATAGGATAAATCAGCGAACGTTTTCCAATAGCCTGTGTTTCATATAATATCCAGATCATATCGGCGAGTTTGTCACTTTCTGGGCGTGCTCTTGTGAGTCGGGTTACAGATCAGTCTTTGGTAAGTATTCAATGGAATAACCTTCTCTAACACATTTACATATACTGGAATGCAGACTTAAGATAGTAATAAGTTACTGGTATACGTGTAGATGTCTATTGGCCGTGTACTTTTAAAAAACTCGATATAAAAAGTTACAGATATTTTGAGCAAACGAGTTTGAAACCTATCTTTGTTACGCAGGATGGTATGAAGTATGTGATGACTTTATCGCCGCCGACGCAAGTAAAACGTATTCCTGTCTTTCGAAAGGATTTCCATTTTTAAACGTTACATTGGGAAACCTATTTATTAGATTGATATCTTAAATCGAATCATCATTACACAGACATTATAAATGTAGATTTGTAAAATGGAAATGTTTGATATGTAACGCTATATAGTATATCAATATGCATTTCGTGAGTGCGACAAGTCAATATTTGTAAGAATGCATTACTAATATCTATACTAGAAATGAACGTAAGGTCAATCTCACAATATTTGAGATGTAACTCCTGTATTTTTCTACAAATGGAACATTAATATAACTGCATAATTTGGAAATCAGTCTTGAGTACTTTGTTCAAATATGCATATTCAAGTAATGAATATAAGTATGTGTTTTGCTCATGAATAGGACTGCCAGGGGATGGTACTTGTCGTAGTACAAAGTATTGATAATCATTAAGAAGTAGTTTGATTCGTTATATTTTTGCAGCGATGATCTTGGTTTTATTCTGCAATCAAGCATACCAGCAAACATTGCATTTATCCAAATCCGAGTTTTTTTGTAATGGCATATAGGTTCATAGCAACCGAAATAATAGTGTCCAATAGTCGCTCTTTGTTCTCACCTATCAAGGCAGAACTATAGGTGGTCATTATAGTAACTAGAAGAAGACGCCGGCAAAACGATGGCGTTGTACCCACCCGGCTATGGGGGTGGCCCTTAACATATAGTAGGAAGGCAAACTGATCCTGATTAAAGCAAGCTCATTTATCAACAATATGTGTTATGGCCCATTCTCTTCAAAGGTCAAAGAACTGTTTTTCGACGAAATGCACAACAAGATCAGTTCCTGTTATTTCGGCATGGACATTGTAGGGTAATTATTGGGAACATCATCCAGACATATATGATTACAGGCCATAAATATATATCAATTTAGTTTATGACGACCGTAACCAGCATAGAATTTTACATCCTGTTTGTGGTGGATTTGATTTTGGGAATTATCACCACAACTATCCCAAATACATAGTGTTCAGATTGTATTCATGCAAATTGAATGTGTCAAACATTCTAAAGATGGCTGCCACACGACCAGTGGACTGGTGCGGCAATATAATGTCGCTACTCTAGTCCATTCAAAAGTTTTATGATTATTTATTATAAGAGGTTCTACCCCAAAATACATATGGTATGTAGAACTACATGTACTGACACATACAGGCTAAACAAGGCTGTAGAATCAAACAATGTGCTTTTCTCATATTTCCAGATTACCTCTTTGCTGTAAAGTGTACCTCACATACCACACTATATCATTCATATCCTGATCACTTACTCCTAAAGCATAACATTTCAAGATGGCTGGCAAAATGGTAAGTATTCTTCTCCAGTATATCAAAAGTCGACTTTTTATGAGAACATGTTTGAAGAATATCATACTTCTTGAAAGGCTGATGCTATCTTTTTGTCTTCTAGGACATTCTGTAATCACTGAACAATATCGTTCCTTTCAATAGCAAGTAAGGCCAAGTTTGCAATTTAAGAGTTAAAGAATTATCTATGTATTCTGTCATCACCGGTCTCAATAAATATGACAATATTCACATCGGTTGCAAGAACCCACAAACTCCGTTTAATGACAGGAATTCATTAAACCTTTTACATCGAAACCAATCTTAAGTTACTAAATTCGCAAAACAATGTTGAATATTCCAGTGTTGAACCTGACTTTTATAGCGTGGTTTTTAGCAATGTCTTCCTTTTGCATTGGCTATAGGGAGCAGAACTTCCGCAATCACATTTGAATGCCAGGGCTAGTGAACATTTGATAAGTCACAAACATAATACTCCCTTTTTGAGTTTTTTTCTACGGTATGGTTTCTATGTTTTATTTACAGTGAACTCTAGTTAAGCGCCTACCCTTCAATGTCGAAACAGATCTTAAGTTACTTAATTCGCAAAGCAAAACCCACGAATATAAAGTGTTTCGCTTTTATGTGTCCCCAATTTCCCTTAGATTGCAAGGCTGATTGTAAATTTCATTACATTTGCAAAATATATGCATCGTTTATAATGGATGTTTAACAGGAAAGTTTCCCTGTGCTTTAGTTACAGGGAACTCTTGTACACTACTCACCTTTTGATTGTGAGGCTGACTGTAAGGACCTACGCGCAGCCATGAAAGGTTTAGGTACGTATCATGTCGGAACCAAAAAAGCTCAAAATGTCTCAACGCGTTGATAGTTATCTGTTTTATAACAAGCTAAACTGAAATATATC
>OZ012685.1:10675807-10792065 GCA_963942565.1 Maea johnstoni | reverse complement strand
AATCTCGATACATCGTATTCATTTCGCGTGTTTCCATCTTGAAACGATTCGATATATAGAATACCTCGTCTTCCTCAGATTTCCAGGTATCTCTGACAAAACACTGAACCAAATCATTCATAGCTTTTTAAAAGTAAATAACGTAACTCGGATTTGGGTTACCTCGGACACTATTGCCTGATCTTTATTTGTGCGAGGTAAGCGAGGTTTACTGTATGATTGCATTTATCCTGTGTGCTGCAGGTACGTTTGTAGATGCTCAATTAACCGATTACTGTTGTTTCTGGTACCACCTGATGCTATTAATCAAACCTGTCCTTTTCCAGGGTTCCAGAAGCGAAGTGACTGACGTGGACAGAGTAAAGGCTAAGCGGGACGCAGAGGTATATAAGTCGTCTTACTTTGTTTCGCAGTTCATTCTATCACCAACATCTATCGTAATACCTGCTTGGTTGAACAAATGTCCACCAAAAAGGCTACAAACGTAAAACATGTTTTACTTATTGAGGTACCCATCTGTACTATGGGGGCACAACATAAGTAGAGATGTTCAATTCATAACGATATTCAAGCTGAAGTACTGTACACTTGGAAGTTCCACAGAGTTTGTGGTATATGATATACGTTCGCAAATATCACTTGAATTTTGGTTTCTATTATTACTACTACTGGTACTACTAAATGAACTACTGCTGCAGTTACATTTTGTACTACTACTACTACTACTACTACTACTACTACTACTACTACTACTACTACTACTACTACAAATAATAATAATAATAATAATTTAATAATTGATATTTGATATAGCGCCCTTTCCACCTATAATGTTCAAAAGCGCTTTAGAGTCATTCGACAGTTGTCATAGTCCATATAGTCAATTAAACTCCTTTCGAAATAGCAATGTTTCCAGCTGTTTCTTGAAGTTCTGCACACTATCAGCACCCTTGATGTTGTCAGGGAGCTCATTCCAAAGGCGTGGTGCATAGGCACAGAATGCCCTGTCACCAGACCTTTTCAGATTAGTGAGTGGTATCTGTAATAAGTTCTTAGTGTTTGATCTTAGAGTCCTTGTATTGGCTTGTTTGACTAACAGTTCCCTCAAGTATAGAGGGGCACATCCTTGCATGCATTTGAAAGTCAAAAGCAGAATCTTGAACTCAATCCTTTTCCTGATGGGCAGCCAGTGAAGATCTTTTAGAACTGGTATGGTGTAATGTGATCATACTGTTTGGAGCCACTAACCACTCTAGCAGCATTGTTTTGGACTTTCTGGAGCCTGCGTAGCAGCTCATCAGTGATTCCACAGAGAAGTCCATTACAATAGTCAAGGCGTGATGTCATCAGTGAGACGATGGCACTCTTGGTTGTATCAGTATTGAGAAATTTCCTTATTCTTCCAATGTTCCTAAGGTGGTAATTTGCAGACTTGATAACTTTTGATACATGTGCAGACATATTCATGTTCGGTTCAAAACAGCGCCCAGATTACCGATGGGTTCATTAAGAACTGGTACTATTACACCATTTACGGTAATACTAGGAATGGAGATTTTCGCCCGCATCTGTGGGGTACCCATGACCAGCACCTCTGTCTTGTGTGCATACAATTTCAGTTTATTTTGAGACATCCATGTATAGATGTCAGTAAGGCAGTTTTCCAACTTAGCTACACCTTCGTCCACTACACGCTGATTGATAGCATTTACAACGCGGAACTCTGGGAATGGGGAGGGAACAGTTTAATCTTACCTAAATGTACAAACAATCGAGGTGGCAGCTCCAACTGGCGAACTGTCACTGAACAAGGATTCTGCGTAACAATGCTAACAAGTTTATAAAATAACAAATACATGCAACAAGTGACAAATGACCAGTGACTACAAGTTGGTCAGGATGCAAAGTTACAAAGCAACCAAAGCACACACTACATGGCTAACGCCCACTGTTCCAAGCAGTGGCCAATGGGGGGGAGTTAAAGTGTGTCAAAATGGCTACTACACATCAAATAACCACTGTCCAAAGTAGCGGTCAAGGGGTGGGCAAAGTTACATAGTACCACAAAGTATCAATTGGGCCTAAGCCAAAGAGCCCCTTCCTATATGATACAACTTCACCACGAGTAACTACCAACCCTTAGTGAAAACGAATGGCTGGGGGCGGGGCAGAGCAGTGCTGTGTGGTACTGGGAGCGGAGATGAAAGTTAGTGTGAATAAATGAACGACGGGGCAGTGCAGTGTTGTACAGGGAGCCGGGGGTGAGTAAAAGTGAACATGCAGGGCAGGGCAGGGCAGGGCAGTGTTGTGTCAGACGAGTAGCAGAAAGCGTATTTAGTCTGAAGAGAGGATGCGCATTGGTGTGTAAGGCAGCAGTCCAGGGCTGAAAACAGGTTAAGGTCAAAAACAACAAGCTGAGTCTGCAAGTCTTGGCTAGAAGTCAGGTGTAAAGTCCGCGCGGGGTAGCGGGCCAGAAGGTAAAAGCACATCTTCCATGAGGGAAGCGTAGCTGTAGCGCCGGCCGATGTGACCTAAAGCTCTGGAGCAGAGCTGAAACTAACAGAGGGAGGGCGGGTGGGAAAGCACAGGAGCGGCGACTCAAGCACTGATCTGCAGGCAAGGCAAATCGTGGCTATGGCAAGCCATAGCCGTAAACACGTCTCAAGGACAATCAGTGCCTGCCAGAGGACGGAGCACGTGCGCCCCTGCGAGCTGCGGGAAAACAACCGGGTCACCCCTAGGGGCAGGAATGACAGGAGTCCCGCTCCAAATGCCTGGGAATGTACCATTCCCCCCCCATTAACAACGCGGAACTCTGGGAATGGGGAGGGAACAGTTTAATCTTACCTAAATGTACAAACAATCGAGGTGGCAGCTCCAACTGGCGAACTGTCACTGAACAAGGATTCTGCGTAACAATGCCTACAAGTTTATAAAATAACAAATACATGCAACAAGTGACAAATGACCAGTGACTACAAGTTGGTCAGGATGCAAAGTTACAAAGCAACCAAAGCACACACTACATGGCTAACGCCCACTGTTCCAAGCAGTGGCCAATGGGGGGGAGTTAAAGTGTGTCAAAATGGCTACTACACATCAAATAACCACTGTCCAAAGTAGCGGTCAAGGGGTGGGCAAAGTTACATAGTACCACAAAGTATCAATTGGGCCTAAGCCAAAGAGCCCCTTCCTATATGATACAACTTCACCACGAGTAACTACCAACCCTTAGTGAAAACGAATGGCTGGGGGCGGGGCAGAGCAGTGCTGTGTGGTACTGGGAGCGGAGATGAAAGTTAGTGTGAATAAATGAACGGCCAAATGTTTATCAGGCCAAGGTAGATAAGGGTGAGAGGAAGATGATAAAGAAAACTTATTCTGTGTTGTTGAAACTGTGTTCAAGAGAGGGGGAGGGGGGGGGGGGTGCTGTAGTGGGTGTGGCGGTGTCAAATTGGCAACATTAACTTGTGAGAAGGCGGGCAGCTCGCAACTGAGCTGGTAGGGCTGGGAAATAGGCGCGAACTGCATCGCTATGCCAGTGACCTAAGGCCTGCAAGTCACCCACCGCAGCGCCTCGCAGAGCGGCGGTGGTGCACCCTCCCCTCCGGAAGGAGTGGAAGGTGACGGCCGAAGGAGAGCAACCAATCTTGCGCAGGAGTTGCTTCAGGCAGCGCCGTGCTTCTGGCGCTGACAAGGAAGGGAGAGGTAAACATGCCGAGGCGTCCACCTTGGTAGGCCAGTGGAAAAGAGGTGTGTTGGGTGGGGGATGGCCTGCAGCAGCCCTCAAAGCCAAGATCGCGGCAACTGGGCAAACCACTGGATCTGTGGAGGGTAAGATTAGCACTGTGAAAGAATCTGCAAGGGCCTGAGCATTTTTGGCGAATTTAACTGTGAGAAGGAATCCAGAGCCACTGGGGGATAAATCACCAAAAGTAGGGTATCGGGAGGGGTCGAAACGGGGGGAAGGAGGGACTAGCGAAGAGAGACGAGCTAAAGTGTGAAAAGCAATGGTGCAAAGGGAGAAAAATACTAATCCTTTAAACGCCCACTCCCTGGAGGCAAAAGCCAAGCGCTTGAGCAAAGCTGGGGTAACCGGGAGGGCAGGGGACGGAAGATGGCGGACGGTAAGAGGAAGGGCTCTGATGGTGGAAAGGACTCTGTAATGAGTAAAAGCATGAACGGGGGCTCCCAGCTGCAGGTGTAAGTGGTGCACGCTGGCTAGCGTGTTGGTGACAGACTTTGGAGAACGAAAAGTGCGCAGCAGAAACTCAACAAAAAGGGTAAGGACTCGGGGGGAAGCAGGGACATCTGGTAGGGTGTAGGTCACGCAGAAGGCTAGGTAAAGCGTCCAATGCTGTCTTCTGTTGCGAATTGTGCCTGGGCGGTACGCGCGGGACTGTCGTTGGTCAGCTGAGGTTGTGAGGCGTTGTAGATCTGCAAAGAGAAGAGAGAGCGTAGAAGTTAGTGGTCCTCAAGTAGGGCAGGGAAGGACAAGGTCAGTCAAAGATTATTGCTGAGGTGAAATAGGGTGTCAGGAGGATGTATTCTGTGGGCACGTTGGAGAACCGTGTCCCCCCTCACCCTGCTACGGTAAGGTTCACCCATGTGTTCCCTGGACAGGGCATCAGCTCTGACCATGGAGGTGCCCGGGCAGTGAGTGGGAAGGAGTGAGATATCATGGCTGGAAGTGATGAGGTGAATCTCCCGGGCGCATGACTGCATGAAACCATTCCTGGCGCGGCCGGTCTGCAGGGCCAGGACTGAGTTTAGATTATCGCAGTGGATCCTGACCCGGTACCCTGCCCACCTGCCGCACCACGTTTTAATGGCAACGACAATGTTGAGCATCTCCAGGTGGGCTATGGGGTGGGCAGCATCCCTGATAACTGCCGGGAACTCACGACCATAGAATTGGTCGCCCGCCACAGCCCCACAGCCGGACAGGCAGGCATCCAGCTCGAGCAAGTGCTGGGCTGGCAAATCTGACTTGTCCATGATCTTAACACCTGGGAAATTGGGCATGAGGTCCCTGAAAAACTGTAGGTCCTGGCGAAAACCCCAGGACAGGGCAGTGGATTTCCCCGGGTCAAGTTCCCTGAGAGTCTCAAGGATGCGGTTAGTGAATAACCTGGCAGGGGGCGCCACCGCAGCCACAAACTGTAAAAGGCCAAAAAGGCTCTGGATTTCCTTGTGAGAGGCCCTCTTTTTGCCCTCCCATGCATCCAAAATTGTCCTGATTTCTGCTATTTTGGTGGGGGGGAGGGTCATGGTCATGGCGATAGTGTTGAACTCGATACCCAACAAGGTAAGAACTTGGCTAGGGGGAAAAACTTTGTGCTGAGCTTCCTCCACTCCAAGCGTTCTGAATAGGGTTTGTAATGTGCTCAAGGCTGCGGAGGCGATGTCCCGATTTGGCTCAGCCCCCCAGAAATCATCTATGTAAGCTAGGGAGGTGTAACCGAGGGTCTCGTGGATATGAACAATGGCCTTCGTAGTTCGCACCATCATCATTGCCGAACTCCGAAGGCCAAATGGGGGGCAGATGTCCATAAAATAATGGCCCCGATGAGTAAAGCCCAAAAGATCCCAATCAAAGGGGTCAATTCTCAGTTGACGGTACCCCCTGGCCAAATCCGTCTTATATAAAAATGCACCCCTTCCCAATTCCAAAACCCGTCTCTCCATTGAATGGATTGTGGGGAGAGTGATGGTCATGGGGCCGTCGATGTAAAACTGGCTGCTGATGCCATCGTTGACCGAAAATCCGTGGGGGTAGGACATGTCCACGATGACCCTGCGGTGGGGTGAATCTCGTTTGGGACGGGTCATGAGGGGATTTGTGTGGTAATCAGTGACGGGGGGACCCATGAAGGGCCCCAGGAGGGCACCATACCCCAGCTCAGTCTCAATGTAAAAGGACACATGTTCGGGATGAGCCAGCGCAGAGGCGTGGTTATCGGGGGCCACCCTCAGTTCCTGTGCCCTATCAAAACCCACAGGCCAGCCGAACTCTAAAAATTCAACTAAATTGACATCATCATAATTAGCTAGGTAACGTTGCCAGGCCTCAATGTTGAGCCCGCTGGGTATGCGTCGCCTACAGTGCGCAAAGTTATACTGGCCAGAAAGTTTCACATCATTGAAAATGACCTCGAGTTCGTGAGGGGCGTGTGGGGTGAAGTCAGTGGGTGCCTGTGTTGGGTTCGGTGTTGGAGGCATTGGTATGGGGTCAGGGTCCCCATCAGTGTCAGCGCAGGGTTCAAGAAGGCCAGCATCCACGCCGACGTCGCCAGTTGATAGGCCAGAGAGTTGTGCGCGGGCATCCAAGAGGGCCCCCCCATCCGGCGACGCCGATTTTTTAAGACCGTCGGGCTCATCGGGCAGGGGGCGCTCGATGGTGTGCATGGCTGTCAGGGGTGGCCCGCGAGGTGCCAAACTTTGCTGGGTACCATCCGTGAGCTCCAGAGAGGTCTCAGAGTCCTGTGATTGCCGAGTCGTTATCCGTGCTGAGAGTTCGTTGGGGATTAAAGGGGGACTTACTCCTTGTCCCCCTTCTGCCCGTTTTTTGAATTGTCATATCGCTTGGAGCGACAGTCCATCTCAGCATGAGGGAAGAGCTTTGATTTCACACGGTGGCAGTACTCGCAAGCATGTTTGAATGCGCCGTGATCCCCTTCTTTATCACACGTACCGTGCTGGAAGGGGGCGCAACACTTAGCCTTATTGTTTGTACTGGTCTTTTGCTTCTGGGTAGCCGTGTTAGGGAGAACAATCCTGGAGTGGGTCATGCGAAGTTGTAGCATGCGCTGTTTGTCATCCCACTTCATCCTATTTTGTTCGATTTCCTGCCCAATCATGGAGTAATATGTCCATAGGCGGATCCAGGGGGGGGGCCGAGGGGGCACTGGCCCCCCCCTTGTTAAAAAATCATGGGGCCTGGCCCCCCCCTTAATTTCTGGCAACAAAAAAAATAAATGAAAGATATTATCAATAGCAGGGAATTTCAGGGTGACAAGGGCCCTGATTGGCCGAAAACATTTCATCCCAGGGATGTACCTCCCAGGGATGTACCTCCCAGGGAGGCCAGACAGTGCATGATATACCCAGCTGCCTGTAAACACTGGCACACTGCTGCTGCTCTGTTGCTCATTTTAGCTTGCCTTCCACACTTGTTTTCCAAACAATCTCCGGTACAGGGGGCCAACAACCATTGGATTACTAGTGTGAATTACTCTGGAGAGTTAGAGGTAAGTGCAAAGTAGTAAAATTGACTTTGAAAAGCTGAAGTAGCACCATTTCCATGCTTCCTCAATTATCGCTCACACTCATTATTTACCTGTGACAACAACTCGAAATATCTCGGCTTCTGGTTGACGGATCTTTACAATCTACCCCTCATTTTGAAGGCAACATCCATGGGAATACAGCTATAATTTGTGAGATGATTCCCCGCAAATTCGAAACCAGCAGAAGGCTCTAAACACGAGTGATTTTTGCCGCGATTTGCACCATTACATCTCTAGGACTATATATTGTCATTGAAACAAACACACTGTGAAATCAAGGTTTTCTTTGAAGAGAAACTTTCTAGACAGCAACATTAATGTCTCCCAACATTTGGAGGAGAGAGACTGACAAAAAGTGCTGTGTAGTTTTTATGTGAAATGACAGCAGCCAGGACTGATCTATTTGGGAGAGGCTGAGTTTGAGTTTCACTTTGAAGTCAGAGTGATTCTCTGCTACTGTTGGGGAAGCACTATTGATCAGGGTACCGTACACTATTAATATTATCATCATTATTATTATCATTGACTTGAGATTTTTTTCATCATTTCAGCTGCTGCTACAAAGCACACAGTGACTATAAAGATGAAGAGGCAATCTTCAATCAAGAGCTTTTTTGAAAAACGCTCAAGGTATGGTACACCGCAGTAATTGGCTGTAGTTTGTAAACTATTCCTCAAACAAACTTAATTTCAAATAAATGATGTCCCTTCTTCAAACAGTGTGTTTACCTGTGGATAATTGATATGAAATGAGGTTTGAGCGACCTACATTTTTATAGCTTATTCAGTCTCCTAATATACCAAGATATCCATGGATTCCTACATAATTCTAGTTTGCTAGGCTAACAACAGTTAAAATAAATATTCCTTTGAAATTTGATCATCATAACAATTGGGCAAAGTTTCAGGAAAAACTAGTTTCATGCAGAATGGAGGAAATTTAATAGACTTGTGAACTTTTCCCGAGGTACCTTTTTTCAAGTATCAGCCTGGTGGGGGCGAGTGGAGATTGGTTTCAATTCAGCCTCAACATACTCTGGTCATATTTCAAATATTCCAAATCTGTGGCAGGGTGTGGTAATATGCTCTATGTAAAGTGTTCTGTTCTCTTTTACCAAACAAAACTATTCAAGCTGCTAGAATTTCCACCTTTCATGCAGCAATACTTTCTCACATTATTTTATTTGCTATCTGGCCCTTCCCTTTTGATACTTCTCTTGTAGGATGTTTTTTTTTGACAGTGCTACCTTGTCCACACATTAATTTTCTTTTCCTCTTTCCACATTTTATGAACAGGGGTGATGAGCCAGCGGGAAGCACAAGCCATCATTTTGAGAGAGAAACAGATGCAGGAGGGGCTCCTCCTGAAACCACATCAGTCAGTGGAGAGGTCACAGAAGGTCAGCCTGGAGCCACTCCAGTCTGCGAAGAGGCTGCAGAAGTTCCACCTGTAGCCATCTCAGTCAGTGAAGAGGCTACAGAAGCTCCTGATGAAGACATAGTCATTGGAGAAGATGCAGATAGTCTTGGTGATGTTGATGCAGGGGAAGGTTCATCCACGAGTGGCCCGAATCCCTCAGAAGCAGGTTCAGAAAATACCTCCCATTCTTTTAACATTGGAAATCACTTGAAGAATGTAAATCAGCTGAGTGACGAAATGAAGTACAAGCTGCTCCAGAGTCCATACATTCCTCCTGCTAACTTCAAATTTCCAACGTCAAAAGAAAATGGAAGGAATCGCAGTTTCAACAGGCAATGGCTTGACCAATATGATGGTTTAGTGTACTCGAAGCACTTGGGCGGAGCATTTTGCAAGTATTGTGTATTGTTTGGCAAATCTACTGGTGGAGCCCTCATTTCCAAGCCTTTCAATCATCCACTGAGGAAAGCAACTGAAATATTCAATGCTCATTTTTGTTATAAAGGACCTCGTGCCAAGGAGTTTCATGTCAGTGCCAAGGTTGCAGCTATGGAATTTTTTAAAGTCATGGATGGAAATCAGCCTGCTGTTGATGTTCAAATAAATCATGCATTGCAAGAAAGGATAGCCAAGAACAGAAGAATTCTGAGCTCAATTGTGAAAACGGTCATTTTTTGTGGGAAACAGAATCTTTCCCTCAGAGGTCACAGGGATGACAGTCGATACCTGCCTGATGCATCCTTCAACACAGGAAACTTTCAAAATCTACTAGAATTTCGAATAGATGCAGGAGACAGGGTGCTTGAAGAACATTTTCGCTTAGTTAGCAGTCGTGAAACGATGAGGTCCAAGACTATTCAGAATGAGATCATAGATGTTTGTGGGGACTTTATTCGTGACTCAATTCTGGCTGAAATACGAGAAGCTAAGTTCTACTCAATCTCTGCGGATGAGGTTGCAGATCAAGCAAATCATGAACAGTTGTCAATCGTCCTTCGATTCGTGGATGGTGAAAAACAGATTCGAGAAGAGTTCCTTGGCTTTCTGCGCTGTGATTCCACAACTGGTGAATCTCTCTGTGATTTGATATTGCAAAGCTTGCAGTCTTGGAACCTCCCTCTGGAGAACTGTAGAGGACAAACGTATGATGGGGCTGGAAATATGGCAGGAAGAAGGCAAGGAGTGGCTGCTAGAATACAAGAGAGGAATGATCTGGCAATATATACACATTGCCACTCACACAAATTGAATCTTGCTGTTGTCAAAGGCTTGGACCTGCCTAGTGTTAGAAACATGATGGATGCAGCAGATCAGGTCACACGATTCTACAACTTCTCTCCAAAGCGTCAGAAGAACCTTGAAGATACCATTGATCAAGCGGTCCAGCGAGACTCAAAGAAGTCAAAGCTAAAAGAAATGTGTAAGACTCGCTGGATACAGCGCCATGATGCTCTGAATGTTTTTGTTGAGCTTTTAGAATCTGTCGTTACATCACTGGAGGACATTATGCACAATAGAAATGATTGGAATCCAAAAACGGTTACTGATGCTACAGCGTTGCAGGCGCGAATTACCAAGTTTGAATTCATAATTGCACTTCAAACCACTAAGGAGATAATGTCTTATGTGCAGCCCCTTAGTGTGAGTCTACAGGCTCGGACCATGGACATAATCAAGGCAATGGATCATACAAAGCATGTGTCCCAGACTCTGAGACAGCTGAGGGAGGATGTGGTGGATTTTCACATGGGACTATATGAACGGGCCTGTGCCCTTGCAGCATCTATTAATGTCGATCCAGCTATGCCCCGTGTTCATGGGAGGCAGAGGCACCGAGCTAATGTACCTGCAGAGAACTGTGTTGATTACTTCCGAAGGAATTTGACGATTCCTGTCCTGGATGGGTTCATTGGTGCTATGGATGAGCGCTTTGGGCAGCAGCAACAAAATATCATAGATGGCATGGTAGTAATTCCAGCTGTGATGCAGGAGAGGCCGAGGCAGGAAATTCTCAACTCATTCCATCATTTCTGTGAAGTGTACCAAGGAGACATCCCCTCTCCTGAAACAGCAGATGCAGAGCTTCTTGTGTGGATAACACGTTGGGAACATGAGGCTGATACACCATCCACACCTGCCAGCACACTCTTGGTTACAGACAAGGTCTTTTTCCCGAATATTTATTGCATTCTACAAATCCTCTGCACGGTGGGAGTCACAAGCTGTGAATGTGAAAGAAGCATAAGTGCTTTACGACGTCTCGAGACATTCCTCCGTACTACTATGGCACAAGATCGGCTAAATGGACTTGCTCTCATGCATATACATTACAGCATGGAGTTGGATATTGAAGCTATAATTGACAGATTTGCTAGACTCCACCCACGTCGCATGCAATTTGTGAACATTTTTGAAGATTGATTTCCGAGTTTGACATTGCTAGATCCCCACCCAGCCTGGCCCCCCCCTTAATAAATCTCTGGATCCGCCCCTGATGTCTGTGCGTTCTCCCAGCCGAAGTCAATTGTGTCCTCCAGAATCTCTGAGAGGACCTCTAGCATCCGTTGCAGGTCCAATTTTGAAGTTGGATCACGTATCATACGCAAGAAGCCAAGCGCAAATTCTGTGCTGGTCAAGTCCTCAAAAGTTGGCATGGTTCTGCGCGGACCCTGCCTTATATAAAAATGGGGCCAATCAATAATGTGTTTTACACTGTCCGTACCTTTGATGATGGCTCCGGACTTCTTGGTTCCCACTCTCCAGAGGGGAAGGTTTTGATCGGGACCCTGCCAGTCCTGGTCCTGTAGCCCCCATTCTGCTAGTCTCTCAGACACAGCCTGCATTGTGGCTCTGTTGGCCCTGACTGTGTTGGCTGTGTGTGCAGGGGCAGGTCCATAAGAGTCCTCAGGGGCAGGTCCATAAGCGTCCTCAGGGGTCACATTGGTTTCACTGTCTGTGTGAGAGTCCTTGTTGTGATCCCCTTCAATTGCTCCCATGCGAATCTCCATTGCCTGCATTTTCTCTGTGAGCGTGGTCAACATGTTCAACATGGCTGAACTCTCCCTATTATCGCCCATACTAGAGGGTTCTTCTTCGGCCACATGCTGCCTCCTGCAATTCTTTCCGGTCGGTTTCTCATGGCTGGTTTGGCAGGATCGGCAGTATCATCCCATGTTGCAGGATTTGGACTGCAATTGACAGTGTTTTGGAGCACTATAATACGTAAAGCACAGGAGCGGCGACTTAAGCACTGATCTGCAGGCAAGGCAAATCGTGGCTATGGCAAGCCATAGCCGTAAACACGTCTCAAGGACAATCAGTGCCTGCCAGAGGACGGAGCACGTGCGCCCCTGCGAGCTGCGGGAAACCAACCGGGTCACCCCTAGGGGCAGGAATGACAGGAGTCCCGCTCCAAATGCCTGGGAATGTACCATTCCCCCCCAATTAGTACTACTACTACTACTACTACTACCACTACTACTACTACTACTACTACTACTACTACTACTACTACTACTGTCATCAATGATAATTGTCATTGGTTCAAAATTTACTTTAGTCTTTGATTAGTATTTTTAAACCTGTTTCAGGTCCTTTTCGAAGCTGGTGAGAACCAGTGGGGAACGGACGAGTCTGCCTTCAATGCCATCATGGCGGCGCAGAGCTTCCAGCAGCTCCGAGCCGTCTTCAACCAGTACGCCAAACTCTCGGGCAAGGTCATGGAGGACGTGATCTCGTCTGAAATGTCGGGAAATCTCGCCATTGGAATGCAGAGCATCGGTAGGTTTCGTACCTAGTCATTGCTTTATTTCAAAAATGCTTTTTATTTTATGAATGTGTTGGTCTAATCGCCTCGCACATTACAGGACGATAGTTCCTCACTGCTGGATGTTCACAGAGGAAGGTCGGAATTGGAATATTGAGTATACTCCCTTTTCTGCCACATTTAGGCTAAATCGTGACTAGCCAGTTGAGGAGACTGGAAGTGCCATTAAAACTATCTCCTAAAGTTACCGGCAGCTTTCTCACATACCTCGAGAATTGGGCTCGAACTCATGCAATGATCAGAGACGAGAATGGCGTCCGCTTCAAGCATGTGTGGCTTTGTAAGAAGTAAATTAAGTTGGCTAATTCTACCCGGGACTCGTCAATTATTCAAACTTGGCTAGTCACACTTGGATGAACTCCATTTAATCTATGAAAAAAGCAAATAAATATGATAACATTAATTCCTTTCGATTAAGGGTTGTGTATATCCATAATTCACTTTGATCAAGTTTGATCAAGTATATATGTTCATCATAAGACCGACCCACTTTTGTTGATGTCCTGAAATTCTGATTTTAATATCGATATCATACTCCGAAAGGCTGATATCAAAGTTGGTAGATATTAAAGGCTTTAGTGATACGTTATATGTGTTTCAGTTGGCAGCATTTCGTGCCTGTGCCTAACAAATTGTAGACGATTTCATAGAATATTTCATAAGCTTGATGAATATGGTTGTGATATTTCAGTGAAATGCGCCCGGAACATGCAGTTATATTTTGCTGAGCGACTCTACAAGTCAATGAAGGTATGTGCTGCATCATGGTTGTGAGACTCATTATAAGTGTGTACATCTATAATAAACATTCATGTATTGTTTATCTTTAACGAATTACAATAAAATGAATTATGAATGCAAACAATGAGATTGATAAAAGAATGAATTTGAATATACGTGGCTTCTGATTGGCTGATCACAGCTATGGTCGGTTTGCCAACACATCACCAGTTGATTACTATAAAACTACTGGTGAAATATAAATGATAACTATTTCAGGGAGCCGGAACAGATGACAGGACTCTTATTCGAGTAGTTGTTTCTCGATGCGAAAAGGATATGATTCAGATTAAGCAGGAATTCTATGCTCACTATGCCAAGAAACTGGAGGATTTCATCAAGGTATCAAGCATTTGTATTCTATTATATATTTACCTATCTATATATCCGTAAGTTGTGTTAATCTAAAAAAAACGTCTTCAGTGTTCAATATAAGTGTCACTATGTGTCTGGTTGTTCTATTCAGGTGTTTGTTAGATTTTACCGGTGAAATTAGATTAGTGGGACGTTACTGCGTAGGAATATAGGATTAGGAGTAATACTGTCCCACAAAGATAGCTTATGAACTTGGTTACATAGGGTTCGTGGATAGGACTCAGCTTCCCTTGGTAGTTTTTGCCTGATTAAGGTAATTCACTTTGACTGGAGATTTTGAAAATATAACTGATAGAACAACTCATAGCACATGCCTTTGCAATAACTTTGTAACAAATATAATTTGATATTTTCTATGATCACAATTCCATTAAAACATAAAAAGATGTTTAATATCCACATGTCTGACGTATTGAATTGGATCAAAAAGATATAGTTTGCATTAACTTGATATACACAAACACTCATTCAGTGCCATTTCGTTTAAGGACGACACATCTGGAGATTACAAGAAGATCCTTTTGCTGCTTGTTGGCGGACATTACAAGAAGTAATCAAATCAGATGCGCTCATCAGGACTTTATCTTTACATCAATAAGGAACCCTACACCTGCTTGAAGATTTCTCTCTCATCTTTACGGTTCATGTTTCAAAGTTTTAAAAGCAGCATGTAACGATATACATGTAAGAGTATATCATCACTGGCTACATGTACCTGACAAAACAGACAAATCACACCTGTTCGCTTAATGAATATCACATCTAGGCGACACATGATTGGTATCAGTATCAATCAGTGTGATAGGAACTGATAGCTGATAGATATACATGTATTACATACCTCCTACCTGGACTAGCACCCGGTGGTGGATTGATCGTGTTAATCGTGCTAACCAGGATGATATACAAAACCCTACTAATTCTCTATACTTTCCTCTGCCACTGATAAATTGTATTGATAAATTCAGGTTAATCAATACCTTTGGTGGGAATATAGGCCACCTTTGAAAACGTTATGTTTGATTTATCCTACGCATGGCTTTCGTGTGTGATATAAAGTCAAAAAGGATCAAATAAGAGTCAGAAAACTACGTTTCTACAGAACATTGAGAGAACTAACTCTATGCTATGGAACGTATATGAAGCATCAAGAAATCCGATATAGATGATATTAATCACCAATCTATACTACATCGATCTAGCCTCAAAAACTTTATGTAGAGTATACCAATTGCAGAAGTAAAATTTCTCGATCATAAATACATATTTTCACATACGATGGGTAACCTTTAAACCATAACTATGAGGACTGGTGTGCTCGTTTTTTGAGATAAAAGATAAAAGGCACACGGAATTCAGGCGAAAAGGAGGAAAAAGCATATTGGATCACTGTGTATTATGTCACTATAATTTCACTGTTATCCACTCTGGTTATTTCATAACTGTTCAAATACTGAATAAACATCAGCAGATGCTATGCGTTTATTGTCTTTATTGTCTTTTCTTAATTGTGAAATTAATAATAGTGATAAGTATTTCAGTGTTGTAGAAGTGACATGCATGGAGTAAATTGCCAGGCAATGAAATGACAATTGGAAAGATATGTGTCCATTTCAAGCTGTTCTGATTTCGCGAAGTTTGAATTTATCCACACTTTCTAGCTCTGTGGAGGTATTTAGTAGGGAGAAAGGTACCATTTCACAACACCAAAGCGCTATTTATCAGCAGTGCCATTATCATCATACGTATCTAACCACAAGACGACAGGCTTCACAGTCAGTGATTTGAGGCGCAGATATATTTTTGTGTAAAATTTGGTATAAGGCAGTGCCATTGCTATCATCCAACTTTTCATCATACATTTAAAATGTTATTTTGATGTTATGCAATAATGTACAATCAAATGATAAGTTAATTTTGCCCCAAATCACCCAGGAAAACTATTTGTCTTGAAATACCCCCATGTTCTTAGTGTAACTTATTTCTGCGTGAGAACTACAATTCTTTTGTTCATCTTCGGCAATCATTCGTGTGCAAACAAAATAGCATAGATCATTAAAATGAAAAAGGGGGAATCCAGATTAAACCAATAAAGTGTTATGTGTCACAAATGTAACGAAGATAGGGACCTTATGAGATTAAGAAACACGTTCAGCACTCGAGACAAGTAGTGTTTCCTTTCAAGAATAAAGAGGGCGCCCCATTATTCTTATGAAACGACGATAGTTAGTTTTAGCCAAAGAATAAAGAGGGCGCCCCACCTTTTTTGATATTGAGATCTTGTTTACATATAGAAATATAGAGGGCGTGATGGAACGACAAGACAACTATCGCACCGTCACGCAATAACTATGGGTAATGGAAACTAGTAATTCAATTTAGCCGATTATTGCGTGGGATAGATATATTAATGCCTGAAAGACATGTTCACGGGAATATACTGCCTTTTATGGATATAACTAATTCAAATGAAGCATAATCTCTTCTCTCGAAAATATCATAACATCCTAGACTTTTAAAAGAGTCGCCGATAACTGATAGGCCTCTATGCCTTGGATTATTAGATGGTTCAATAGAATTTACACCTGGTGCTGAAGTGTATGTATCTATGTATTACATCATCTTTTCGTCTTTAAAACGCATAATTAATCATTGTCTGGCGCCCTCACTAGAAGTGTCGAGTGCATGTTAAGATGATAGGGTCTGTTAGGTTATAAAATGGTATTCTCCATTACATTACAATGAAACTATAAATAGCATGGATAGAATACGCAGCCAGTGCCATGATATTTTGTCTGATAGGTCTAATATTTATTATCTGGCATTCGTTTTCATCAATGTATTTTCTATAGATATATTCGGTCATCAGCGATGGCCTTAGGGTCTTTTTACACACAATTACACAGGTTGTCTGAAACCTTCACGCTTCCTCCAACTCACAGGGAAGTAATATAACAGAATACAACTGACACCATCAATGCTTTATTAGCATAGAACATCTGTTCAACCAGCATCACATTACATGATTTCAGATACTTTGTTGACTACAAATCTGATATGCAGCGCACAATGTACAACATAGCCATGGCTTTCCTAGAACATTCATGTAGTCTCTTACCAAACTGTTCTTTAGAATTGCCGTTAGATGGAATATATTTATATATGACAGATGGAATTAAGAGCGGTCATGTTACTTTGAAAAAGCAGTTGATCTTTTTAATAATAAGGATCCTTGTTTGTGTTAAGCAAGAACAATAAAACTCTCAATCTGTACTTGGATACAGCGTTGTGGACATCCTGCTAGTGATTTCCTTGTATTAAGAAATGTATAGTGCAAGTTCTAGAGCTTAATAAGCTTGAAATCCTCCAAATATTGGTATTAGTTGGTTTATTTAAGAGCACATCAGAGCAAATGATTCCGGACACTCCTTACCCAAATATTGGTGTTAGTTGGTTTATTTAGGAGCACATCTGAGCAAATGATTCCGAACACTCCTTGTGCAAACTGTGTCAGGTATTTTGTTTTAGAATTTGACAAATCTGGAAATCTTCCAAATAGTGCTGTTGCATTCTGTTTGTTGCAATATCCTTTCGCACGCCCAGAAAAAAGCGTCATTGCTTTTGACCACCAATGCATAACATATACCATTTGCGTACACACATTTTTAATCACGGGATGATTGTACATTATTCAATACAAGACAATCATATGCCAGACTGCAGTTAGTTCCCTATTTTCTACATTAAATAACAAAGAAAATGGAGGGTTCCCCCAAATGGATGGAAATGCAAAGTCGATCTTTTATCCATTAAAGGATATTCATACAATACTATATTAAGTAAGTGCTATGTACGGTTGTCAAACATGACACATCACAACTTTTCCATATACGTAGTACTATTCTCAGAGAAATTCCCTCACCGGTAGTTGGAGACTTGGTCTGTGACATACATGCATATGCTTTAAAAAGCTACTTGTTAGTCTTTGGGTTTTAACTAAATATATTTAAAGGTGTAACTTTATATAAACGGTAGATGTTCATTAGGAGCAATAGCACACGGTACTAAGCAGTAACTCGAGAATAAAGTTCTTCAATAAGGTAATAAGTAGAAGTAAATTACGCTACTTCTGCAAACCACACGAGTACATATATTTTGCTCTAACTATGAGTACCGCCTTGCCCTTTCACATCCTGCGCAGACACACTACTGATGTATCCCCAGTACAGCTACATATTCCCTTAATGCAATTAGGGATATATGCTTGATATCGTAAAGCAACAACAATCTGTCAACTCGGAAGACGAAAATGTTCACTCGGAAGTATGTTATATTCCATTCTTTGGTCAAACGATTTGCAAACAGACATATCACATATTTCAAGAATGTTGTGCATATGACATTTATAGTTCTAGACACCGAAGGTAGGAATTGTATCAAGTTTTGTTTCACTATGTAATAACATTGAATATGAACGTTTGCAGCAATGCACGTTAATGGAACTAATTCCCAAATACCCTGTTCTCACACTGATAAATGGAAGGCATATACAAATATGTTTCATTGAATCTCTCCTTTAAGAAAAGCCTTTAACAGAAAGTGCATATCTGAGAATATGGACTACCCAGATGTTTAGGGACAAAAACGGCTGAAAAATGTTCTTTTGTTGAAAATGTATTGGTGCACTGTAACATAAACATACATATAACTCATAATGTATAAAAATATAAAATTTGCAATAATTCTACATAAATAAGCACATATCAAAAACACCTTAGTGTTTTCAATTATTGTTGTCCTTTAAACCACATAAGTTTGGTTTGGCTTTTATTCAAAGAAAATATACATTTCTTAATACTTAATAGTAATTAATTATTTGCTATTAAAGCCGTAATGGTATTCTTGTACGTACTTAGCAAATATGAAAACTATGAGAAAATCTGTCATGAAATGCTACTGGTTAGTAACCTGATATCCTTGGTATATGTAGAATCAATTGTTAAAAATAGGACGTTCGATATATGAGTCTCATATGGCCCACCACGACAAATACAAGAAGACATTTATCATACAAGATATCTAAGCTTTCCATGCAATAGAAAAGAGTCTAGTGGGACACACGTCTATTAAGAGAGGAAAGGCAAGGCCGGCGGGTACAGGCTAGCAGCGAGGACGACGAGGAGGAGTTACTTGTAGCTTCCGTGGATGAGGGTCATGAGGATCTTCTCGTAGTCCCCGGATGTATCAGCCTACAGCAAGAAAATGCAATCGAATTAGAAAGGTTTTTATACATTTTGGTTAGGTAGAATATCTATTTAAAGAAATACAATGAAGTCACTATGGCATGTTCTTAGCATAATACAAAATATACATTTCAAAAGATTTAAAATGATACTCTACTAAAAAGACATACAATAGAAGACTATTCACATATTTTTAAAACATCATTTTAAAGAATGGCTTCACGGTTTGGCAAACATACCTTTGTTATTAATAACTAATCCGTAAAAACAATAAGGAATGTCCAAAAAGGATCCTTCTTATTGCGCAACCATGATAGCGATACAATATTGCCATAAAACACATTTTGCATTACTTCAATTATAACAGAATGCCATCAGATATAAAATGAACAATTCCCAACCTTCGGCAGGATTATGAAAGTGCCCCCAAAGATTGCAAAACACAATCATATAGACATATGCATTAAGAGCATTGTAATGAATAGTAATACTAATAAGAACTTGCGTGCCACTAACGTTTATCGATATAGCAATAGTACACCCTATAGTGATGTTATCATTTGATATAACCCCATGTTCCAAGGAATATCCTACCCTCATGGTAAACTAAGTATCAGATTATTTTACACACCCTTGTAAATGTTATAATTGCAATACCTACCTTAATATATTCTTCTAGTGTCTTGTCATAATGCACAAAGAACTCTTCCTTGATCTGAACCATGTCAATCTCACTACGACACACGACGATGGGTCAGGGTTCTATCATCCGTGCCCATACCCTAAAGTGAGTACAATAACATTATATATACATATATATATATATATATATATATATATATATATATATATATATATATATATATATATATATATATATATACTGTATATATATATATATATATATATATATATATATATATATATATATATATATATATATATATATATATATATATATATATATATATATATATATGTATATATATATATATACATGTATATATATATACATGTATATATATATATATGTATATATATATATATATATATATATATATATATATATATATATATATATGTATAAATGTATATTTATATATATATATGTATATAAATATATATATATATATATATATATATATATATATATATATAAATATATATATATATATATATATATATATATATAAATATATATATATTTATACAAAAGTTGAAATGATTGATGATAATTCATTGTCCCTTATACGTATTATATTAAGCTAGAATGTACCGTTAGATTAAGGTGGTGTCTTATTATATGATCTACTTAGCCGGCAACAATTTGTGTGTATAGATAACATTTCTGTTAGTCTAAAACTATATTTCGGGACAGCATGCTACCTTTTTTATAATGATGTAGGTGTGACGGTCGGACAAGTGCAAATATCAAATTACGGCATTTTCGATAAAAGAAAATGGTGAAGCCACACGAGTATGGATGTATGACTTACCTTCATGGCCTTGCGTAATCTTTCAGCGAAATACCATTGCATATTTTTCGCGCAATTCACTGGAAAATATGAGACCAACATTTCGTTTATATGGAACGATCTTATATCTAAGTTATAAGATTAAACCTACAAGCAAATACTAGATAGCGTTTACACTTATTTTACTGAAGAATAATCATACATATGAATCCAGTCTTATCTTTTATTCATTTTCTGAAGGAATTTGTTCTTGTCAACAAAAAGATAACCAGTATTGGGAACTAATCGCATAATAGAGAGTTTTTAGTTTTTTATGTATTTTTAGTTGTAATATTGCTTCTTCAATATTTATTTTCAAAAGTTGCTTTTATCTAAACGATATCTTTAAAGGTGTGAGGCATTTTTGATCTGGTGGGTACCCAGGTCAAACAGTAAAACACGTGAGGATCAACACGATTCCAGTTATCTCATATCGAATACAACTCCTATCCTAGTACACCCCAAAGCACAACTACCGAGTTCCAAACGATGAAGGTGAGAAAGTCACCAGTGACGTGGTGCTAGGCGATGGTTTCCCAGGGTACTCAAGGGTTCTCTTCCATTTACATCCAGTCAGTCGTAATTTATCCTTGACATGACAGGAAAAGTTATGAAAAATTGCTAATACGCACCGATAGTTCTAAATTCTTTGACCATGTCCTTGCTGAGGCCTACAGTGATGGCCTCCTCGAAGCTCTTCTCGTAGAGCTGGCTGTACTGGTACATCATGCACTCCAGCTGGGGGTAGCTCTGGGTCAGCATGATACTGGTGAACGTCGGCTCATTCACACTCCAGTTCTTCTCGCCGACCTGGTGCAGAGCCTGCAAACAAATGACCAAACCTCAACAATACAGGGTAATGCATACATGAAAAGTTTTGGCAAAACTTTTGAACATTGGTTCAATTCGTTTCCCTTACTCAATGCAGAGCGTGGAAACAATGACCATATTTTAACAATATCAAGTAAGAATGCATTTTTTAAATTTCAAATTGCACACATGTGCAACAGGGTTTTTATTCTCCATAGCACGTCAATTTGCATTGTAACAAATAATACAGTTGACAAGTATAAATAAAATATATGTAATAGTTTCTGGTTGTTTTACAAATCTCACACAGAATTGCAGAAGAATCAGTTTTCATATCGTGTATCAACTATTACTGGTATTACTTTTGGCAAGTGTTGTTCATTGATACCCCAGTTCTATTCAACTTCTTGATACAAAGTCTGGGAATTAGTAAAAAAAGAGCTTAAAAGGAAAGAAGTCTGTTTACTCACACTGCTAATGTGACATATGTGGTTGTATGCTTGTTAATTCTACCAGGTGGAAGTTATTATAAACCCACAGTTTCATGATGTGACTGTTAGGGTGACCATTACGTTGAGCGGTGACTGACTGCAGTATTAGTCTACGATAATACCATGTACAATGTTTTGTTATATGATAATGTTTCTATGTAGATCTGCAGTCATTTTGTAACCTATGTATTTTAGGATGAGATTGAAGTGTGCACTGGTATAGTAAACAGTGTGTACGTACCTCGGCATCAATCTTGCCTCCCTCAACATCGATGTTATAGCTCATACTTCTAGACCTCTGAAAAGTCAATCATAGAGAAAACTTGTTTTCATATTCAATATAATAGTTCATATCAATTTGACTAAACATCTTCCCCCCAAAATTAAATATAGAATTAGGAACCGTAATCCATTTTAATAATCGATTACCTTACTTCGGTATAGACTTTCTAAAGTTTGTGTTTAATCATGGGTTTCAGATGTATGGTATTGCATAATACTTTAACGGTATGTTGCCACTGTAAAGGATATCAAAACGTTTTACTGAAACCTACACGCATGAACATTTAAATCATTGTTTAGATATACTTATTTGGATGTAGGTCAAAAATGTATTTCTTTAACCCATCGATGCTCAAAGTGGCCAAAAGCACCGAGATATTTTTGATGAAATCATGCAGGCAAAAGCATAGTTAAGTTAAATATTTGATGGAGAAATGGTTATCGGGACATCACCAACAACTCTCCATGAGATATTTTGTTAAATCATTGTCAAATTCAAAGTTATTGCCAAAAGTATCTAAGATCCAGACAGCACTTGCTGGAGGAACTCTGAAGCATTAACGGGTTAAAAACGCTGAAGTCATTTAATAACAATATACATCGATGTATTGGCATCATCGATACCATTGTAATCAATGTTTGAGGTAAAACACACCTTAGTAAAAAAAAGTATACAACAATGCAATTGGTAATATATTCAAAGTACTGTAGAGTGTCTTCAAAGCATTCGTATATACGATGCATTGCCATACTCAAGTTCCTTTGGCATAACGCAGCAGATTTACATACATGAATCTACCCCAACTTACAGTAAGAATTGTTCCTACGAGCTTCTTGAAGTCGCCTGATGTATTGTCTGCTACATCTTTCTCTAATTCAACACCGAACGCTAGAAAGACAACCATGCGAATATATTTAGACCAGGTGTACAATAAAGACTGTACGTGCTTGAATTACAGGATTACCATTTACAAATTAGCTCCATATGCCAGCTAATTTAAAACCTAAAATCCGGGGTAGCATTATAATTTAAAGCATCCATGTACCAGTTTTTCTTCTGATTAAAATAGAAAACTATAATAAAGAGCAATCTCTACTCTTTCCTAAATGTAATTGCTACCATTCCATAAACAATACCAGCAGTCAAAGGCTGGACCTTTCATCAATCAGAAAGCTAAGTTCCTAATTGTGATCATAGCAACTGCTGCTGAATGATCATCTCCATCCCCTCAGTGATGCTGCTAGCCAGGCCAGATTCAGAAATGTTATCGCTTTTGAATTTTAAATGGCACTGTGCTATATCTGTGTGGTAAACATGTCCCCTTCTTGGGGCAATTGTCTGGACTAAGTAATCAGCATATATTAAAACACAGAAAGTGCTAATAACTAGGCTATGGTGCTGCCAACCCCTTTGGTTTATAGTTACGAAGTATTTGACTACCAAAAACAAAGTCTGCAAGAGGCTTATGAGTGTCTAGCGAGCTCAGAAAGCGGGTTTGCGACTGTAAATTGTCCACATTAGAGGGATAGTTCACATGATTAAGGGTGGTGTCCACAATAGAGGGGCTGCATTATATGATGAATGCGAGGGAAAGTGTTTGGGACGTCCATAGTCACCCTCTATAACCTCTTTTAATAAACTTTTTGAAGTAGTAATTTGGTCTAGATTAGAACCCTGGTGGGTCAAGAATAATATCATAACTGAAAATCAAGGTGCCTGTCGAAAAGGGCTCTCATGCCTACATTCGTGTATGACTTTACAAGAGGCAGTGGCCGCATCGGGGGAGGCAAACAGAACTTGCTTTGTTGCCTACTTCGATGTGGTCAAGGCCTTTGATTCTATATGGATTAATGGCCTTTTTTACCAACTCTATCACCTAGGTATCTCAGGTAGAATATGGCGGATTATTAAACTAGTTTACAGTATCCAGATGGTATACCATGAATTGTGGGATCCATCAGGGGGGATTTTTATCTTTGCTGAAATATGTAGCATTTATAAATTCCCTCCTGATGAATCTCAAGAATTCAAACCTATGTGTTATGGTTGATGGAATATCATGCATCCCGGTAGGCTATGCCAACGACATGGCGGCGGCCACTCTTTCCAAACTAAAACTAGACAAAGTCATGAATATTGTAAATTCTCATGGGAACAAATGGAGGTACGAGTACAATGCTCGAAAAAGTGCTGTCCTTGTTCGTGGGGAATAACAAGTGGCAACAGAATTCTAAATTTCGAATGTTTAAGCTAGGTGAAGCCAAAGTGCATGAAAAGGAGTCTTATGAACACGTTGGGGTCATATCTACCATTCTCTGTAGCAAAAAATCACCTATAGATGATAGAATAGCTAAAGGGCGAAAAACCCTAAATGCAGCCACTGGTTTGGGTATGAAAAGAAATGGCCTAAACATGGCAACTTGCAATTTGATATTTTGGAATGTAGTGGTCCCCACTACAATTTATGGATGCGAACTTTGGGTTTTAAGTGATGAAGATATCTCTAAGATAGAAAAGTTTCAGAAACAAGCAGGAAAACGCATTCAGAGATTTTCACCGGACTCCCCTACCTGTGCTAGGTACTATAGCCTAGGGTGGATGGACCTTTGCACCTTTATATGTGCAAAGAAACTTATCTTTATATATACCATAATAAGGCAAGACGATAACTCGATAATGATTAGATGTTATCATGTGTCGAGACACTGATAATCTTGTACAAGACGTCCAGGTGGGTGATATGATAACAGACCACCATCTACTGTTATGCAACGTTCATCACCCCAAGCCACACCTTCAGAAGACAAAAATAATAACCAGGGCCTTTCGCTCCATTGACCTGCCCAGTTTTAGAACAGACATTTCACAAAGACTAGGGGATCCTGATGACAACCTCTCTGTCACTGATCTCATGGATATATATGATACACAACTAACCAATGTGCTGAATAAGCATGCACCATCCAAGGAAAAGTCTATTGTGATAAGACCACAACAGCCTAGGTTCTCATGCTTTTTCAAGGAAAAGATTGATAAAATCAGGGATGACCTCCCTGACTGCTCTGACATCAACCTGGAAATAGTCACCACAGTCACCACCTGTTTCCACTCTGAATGTTCTGCAGAATACTACAGAGGAGGAAGTATGGAAGATAATTTGCAAGTCTCCTGCAAAAAGCTGCATGCTTGATCCCATCCCAACTTGGCTAATCAAAGAAAGTAGAAGTGAATTACTTCCAGTAATGACTAACATCATAAATTCTTCTCTCAGATCTAGCCAGGTACCGAAATCCATGAAGTGGGCTATAGTAACACTGTTACTTAAGAAATCTACCCTAGATCCAGATATTCTAAAGAACTACCGTCCTGTCAGTAACCTTTCTTACATCTCACAACTGTTGGAGAGGGTGGTGGCGGGGCGACTCACTGACTACATGACTGAGAACAACTTGCATGAACATTTACAATCTGCTTACAAGCCTGGTCACAGCACTGAGACTGCCCTAGTGAAAGTACAGAATGACATTCTAACCAGCATTGACCAGCATGGAGTAGTTATACTGGTCATGTTAGATCTGAGTGCGGCGTTCGACACCATCGACCATGATATTCTATTCAGCAGAATGGAAAATACACTAGGTATTACGGGTCAAGCACTTGCTTGGTTTAAGTCTTACCTGTCAGGTCGCACACTCCGCATCAAGATTGACAAGTCATTCTCTGAGTTACAGGACATTCTGTGGTCCGTACCACAGGGATCAGTGTTAGGACCATTGTTGTTCCTGATCTACCTCCTACCCCTTGGAAAACTTATCAGAAAGCATGGTTTAGAGCTTCACATATATGCAGATGACACACAGCTCTATCTGGCAATAAAACCAATCACCCAACAAGCGGTGGACATAGGAGTTGCTAGGCTGGAGGGCTGCCTCACTGACATATATACATGGATGTCACAGAACAAGCTAAAACTGAATGCAGACAAAACGGAAGTCCTAGTGCTAGGTACCCCTAAGCAGCGAGCCAAAATATCTGTGCCTAGCATCTCGGTAAATGGTGAGATTGTTAAGATTCTCAATATACCTATCAGCAATCTGGGCTCTGTTTTTGATCCAAGCATGAATATGGCAGCACATGTGTCAAAGGCAGTCAAATCTGCAAACTATTACCTTCGAAACATCGGAAGGATCAGAAAATACTTGACTGCTGAATCAAGTAAAAGTGCTGTCATATCCCTGGTAACCTCAAGATTCGACTACTGCAATGGACTTCTCTGTGGAATACCCGAAGAGCTAATACGTAAGCTCCAGAGAGTACAAAACAACGCTGCCAGGGTGATCACTCTCACAAAGAAGTATGACCATATCACTCCAGTACTTAAGGAGCTGCACTGGCTACCAGTCAGGAAGAGAATTGAATTCAAGATTCTGCTCCTGGCGTACAAGTGTTTGCATGGAACTGCACCTTCTTACCTGAGGGAATTGCTGAAAGAGTATGTCCCACCACGGACACTGAGATCAACATCCAAGAACTTACTCTGCGAGCCGAGAAACAACATGAAAACCTACGGTGACAGATCGTTTAGTGCCTGTGCCCCAAAACTATGGAATCAGCTCCCAGATAATATTCGGGCAGCTGGGAGTGTGGCAATCTTCAAACGACGATTGAAAACACATCTGTTCAAAGATGTATATATCAATTAACTATGTGGATATCAACATCTATCCTTTGACAATGGAATGTAATGCGCCTTTGAGCATGTTTATGGAAAGGGCGCAATATCAAATGACAATATTATTATTATTGATGATTAAACGGCTACTTAAATCAAGAGCTGAGAAGTTTAATGAGAACATTGGACTTAACATTCAGAATAATCATAGAAGCCCGATTTATGAGATCTTAAAGATAAGTTACAATTTTGGTATATACAACTGTTTGATGAAATTGATCTTTGGAAGAACCCATATGAATAAAGATCAATGGAAAATTAAAGTATGGGAAATTGCCTGGAAAGTAGAGGAAAGTTACTGGAACCAAATCTTTACAATACATAAGAAATCCGAATTACTCCATAAAACCCTGCCAAATCCTGGCTACCTCACCTGGTGGCACGTGTCAGATTTATCCCCGGACATGATGAGGTACTGTGAAGACATGGCTAAATTGGTTTGTGGAGCTAGCAGGCTCAATTGTGATGATTTTAGAACCCGAAATGGCACCTTCCTTAACAGAGCGTGCTCTCTGTGCGATTCATATATTGAAGAAAACCCGTTCCATATTGTTATGCAATGCCCTATACATGAACCCAGTAGGAGACAAATGTATGATGAAATTGGAAAAAGTTCCCAAAGTTTACTGAATGTCTTTAATAACCTAAATGGGGAAGAAAAGTACTTGACCCTTATAGGAAAATCTATAGTGCAAATATCGAATGAAGAGATTTTTACCCTATGGAAAATCTCAGGTTTCTTTATAAGCTCAATGTATAGACTGACAATTTCAATGAATGACCTGCACTCTTCTAACTCCACCTGAGTCTAGATGCTGT
This sequence comes from Maea johnstoni, assembly GCA_963942565.1. Lineage (NCBI taxonomy): Eukaryota > Metazoa > Annelida > Polychaeta > Spionida > Magelonidae > Maea > Maea johnstoni. Next base: position 10,764,483 of record OZ012685.1, on the reverse strand, counting down.
CCTATTTGAGGATGCGTTAATAAAAATTATGTTAGCAACAACCGCCTCCTGCTACCTATAACAATATTTGTCTCCCTATGATGATGTTAATTTTTGTTATATTTATTTTATTTTTTCACATATATGTTCATATATAAAGCTTTTGTTTTGTATATCTTTGTATTTATATACAGTCAATAAAGGATACAATACAATACAATACTATATAATTCGTGTATTCGTGTATATTGTTACAGGTAGACATACATTCTGTGGTAACAGTCATTTATTACAAAGCAATTTGGTTGAAAGTGATGTTCGAAAATACATAAAGCAATCCAGTATGTTCAACAGATCACTACATGAAATAAATCAAAATGTGAAAATATAGAATACAAGCCAAACTGTGACGTACCTTTCCTGTATTCCTGTTTGATATCCCAAATCTCGTCGGCAGAACGGGTGCATAGAATTTCCATCATATCCTCTTTATTTTTTCCTTTAACGGCTTTTCTAATATCCTCAGTGTCATATTCAGCGGGGGTTTTCACCAGAGCCAATATCGTATGCTTGAAGTCAGAACTCAGCTCGCTCTTAAGTTCTGAGATCAAATCCTGGAAAACGAGGGTATGTTTTGAGTTATAAGAGGTACAAGTATGTTTCGTCATGAAATGTCTAGAACAAAGAGAGAAGGGTGGCCACTAAGTAATCACCAATGCAGGGGAAGATTGGTATTGCAACATGTAACTCAGATCAGTGCAGGTAACTAAATTGGTATATGTATTTATTCATATTCTTCTATAACATTTTGAGCAAGGGTACTCATTATATACAAAGGTGAATGTCCCTGTGTATTTTATGAAAGTATGACAAATTATCGAAATTAAACAAATATGGAAATCAAGCCAAAATATACAATGTTAAAAGACTGTGGACTGAAATGACACGTTAGCCCTCAACGTCCTGATACCATAGGATTAAAGGGCCAGTCTAGAGGGTCTGTCTTGCACTGTCCATGTTTTCATGCGGAAGACGAATGTTTTGTGAGACTAATCAAGTTGAAGATGGATCTTGAGTTAGCTAAAGACACACTTGAGCGTGTTATTAAGTAAGCACGAAGACAGGTTTAATGATGAACAAATGTTGAGAATATGGTGGACTAGGTAAGAATACCAGTATATCCACTAGATGTATAGTAGGAATCTGATGTCTAAGAGAGGGATTGGATCATTTAACTGCCTAGTTCGCAGTCAACTGACCTCACCGACAAAGCTCTAATAAAGTACATGCTGCTATAATTATATACTCAGCTAATTATGTAACTAATACTATATATTTCTGAGTTTTTGTTTCTTTCAATCTTTTTTGTTGTATTCACCTATCTGACTGTATAGTTGCATATACTCTAAAACCAATAATATGCATATCGAATGGCATAAACGCAGTACAAAGAAATTTTCATACCAATTCTTTTAACCAATTGGCAGCTCAGTCAGGTAAATTTTGAGAGAAGGCCATTAGTCGTCATTTTGATTTGTTCAATACTCAAAAGGTGCCACCACTTGAGAGTATCATGATTATACACATTATGACTAGGCAATCAGGCTAGGGCTTTCGCTGGGTAAAATGGTTAACTGCAGTACAAAGCAGCCTTTCCGCAATTACCTGATGACATTTATGATACATCAACTACATTACCTTTCCATAGATGCTTTTATAGAGATCACGAATCTCCAAGCGCTGCCCAGTCGAACGTTTTCCAAGAATATTAATAAGGGCCTTTTCATCAGTTCCTGCAAAAAAAATAATTCTCTCATGAAGCGATCATCATCATCATCATCATCATCATCGTCATCACCACCAGCAGCATCATCACCAGCATCATCATAATAATAAAAATAACAATAATAATAAAAATAATAAAAATAATAATAATAATAATAATAATGATAATAGTAATAATGATAATAGTAATAATGATAATGTAATCATAATAATAATAATAATAATAATTATAATGATAATAATAATAGATAATATAAAGAAAATCATAACATTGATGATCATAATTAAAACGTTTTTAACTATTATTATAACAAATATAAGAATATCATCAAAAGAAGTGCACATTTCACAGTTTTTTTAGGTTTGACCGCCTCGGAATCGGGGAAAACTCACGTTATAGGAAGTGTTGATAATTAAAGGTTTTATTTTGAATGTACTGATGAAAGTTGACAAGGTAAATGTACTCAGAATAGTGTATAAATGTCGCGGATTTGCCCCTTAAAATGTCATTTTACTATATTGGCACCACTTCATACATATTTCAAGGCCTTGTCTGCCAATGAAGTGACAGCATAGTTTGCAAATTATAATTCGATTTGTATCGTTGGGATAAGTAAGATCCTCCAAAAGAAATGTCTCAAAGTGGGATATTTCATACCTGCTCCATCCATAGCCTTTTTCAAAGCAGTGCAGTCCATCTGAGCATTGAAGTGGTCAGAGGGCCTCACGGTTCCCCACACCTGAAAAAGCAAAATATGATAAATGACACTCACGCCCACGCCATCGCATTTACTTAACAAATTATCATTTGCATCGCTTTGACGGCATTTACATTTGTATGATGAGATCAACCACATTAAACTACATAAACTACATTCTACCAGAAGGAAAATCAGATATATCTAAACCATAGGAAATGACTGGAAAACATAGATTCTTACCTACATATTGATATATGTTATACAGGTATTCTAATCATGCATCGACAAGATATTTGTTTGACAAAGATGGAAATAGTATCACTTACTAGTTTATCACCCATATTGATGTCCTGAAGATTCCACTCAACACAAAGGTATTTTTGTAAATTTCACTCCTCAACGCAATCGGTGACGTACAGATAGCCTTTTGATACCGGACTGTAAAGGGAAAAATACGTTGGTTAGGGTTAGAGACCTGACAACCGTGCCCAAACATGTGTATTCATTTTCAATAACCAGATTACGTGGTTTAATAGAAATGAGTAAGAAAACGGGTGAATGGACCTCATTTCTTTAGTCGAATTTCAATGAATTTCCAGCGATAAGTGTCATGACCCCCACACTTTTGTTCTACTCAGATTAAAAGTTAGAAATTCTTCATATTACCTCAAAATGCTGAAACATTGGGTTGTACATACATGTACAGTATATGAAGTGTACATGCTGCTTTATCATATACAATCAGTTATTCATTTTGTATTTCACAAATTGAAAAAGAAAAAAGTGCTGCTTATCAATATCTTTTTAATAACTATGCACTATATGTATCTTTAGTATAGTATTTCCAATTTGGTAAATCGACCATACATTATCACCAAATAACCTACCCAACAGCCTTTAAAAAAAAAAATTCTAGGTAAGGTACCTACTGCATACTTTAGTCACTATGTTTATCTTTGATTTGGTGTATTTGATTAGACACATCTGCCTATCCAATTTTGGCTATGTAAAGGTTATTGGAGAGTTAAGGTACATATGTAAATATTCAACGTTGTTAGTGGTATAGCAGCATGATGAGGCTAAGGCCTTCTATCAATTCAAATGAAACACTAAGGGTATTTGATTTAAAAGCCTCACTTCTCAGAATTTGAAGTTAATTTAGATTGTCTTCTAGAAAGTGCTTTCAAGTACAGTGCATATAGGTATAAATTCCATGCTATAATTTGCAATATGCCTGGTTGTTTACTATCGCTTGTATTCAGAATATACTAAGTAATAAATATAGTAAGTAATTTATCCTTTTCTAAAAGGCAAAAGGTAGAACCTTTGTTGAACTTTGTTGAACATATGAAAGAAGGAATGGTGGTTTAGAAACTCGGATTTTGAATGACTCAACGAACTACTTTTATATATTGATGGGTAAACAACCAGAATATGCGTCTTTCGAAGACATGGTGGAGATATGGTTGATATCTGGTGATTGCATAAGTAGGCTTTATATGAGGGCCTTAATTGGCAGATAGTAACCAGTCCCTGTCTTTAATCCAAAAATGCCAACAATCTAAAAGTTATGTGATTTCCATTGAAAGTTCTCAATGCTTGTATATATATATATATGCTTTGTGTTCTCTTTAACAGATAGCACTTTAAAGGGCTTAAAGTCAGTTCTATGGCTCTCTTATTAGTAAATCTTTAATCTAAATATCCCAAGACCTATCTACTGTATAGTGTATCATGTTTTAATATTCGTATATGTTCTAGCTTGTTTATACCTGTGTTTTGCAGACTATGCTGTTTCTAGAAAATAAGTTTTGTAACATGTGTGATTTTGTACGATTTTTAAATGTGCAGTCAATAAACATACAAATACAAAAAAAATTGAGAGAATGAAAAGAATTCAAAAACTAACGTGTTTGTTCCACAGACGTCTGAACCCTACCCTTCATGTAAGGTTGTGTCCTATTTTATTGTTGCAATATTACACTTATGCTCCCAAGGAATGTTTAAGGGTACTCTTTATATTCCTGCATTTATAAGCAATTAAAGTTGTGGTCCATTTTTTGCTGTCATAAACTTGCACTAAAACCACAAACATGTGAATACCTTGTGACCATGGCAGAAGTGTTCTTATCATGATTTGTTCACATCTCCCAGTTTTTCTCTCGGTGTATAGGGCACAGACTGGTCTGGGGAAATGTGTATATAATAGGAGATTTTCGCCATCTCATTTCGTTTCATGAGCACGACTCATTCGAATTCAATAATAACAAAATATTTACCTGTCTAAAAAATATAAAACTATGCTTAGAGGTTTAGCGTGAATAGAAAAGTACACGCTCGCAACATATGCATTTCGAATAGATCATTTGTTATATGACGTCATGTTCCTGGTCAATGCATGTGTCACCTTTTTAGTATAGGACTCACGTAATCGAAATGCAATATCCTGCTAGGAGGTAGATTCACTGGCATGACTGTTCCTTCAAATGCGATTGATATGTTAATTAGATTTCACTAGCTGTGTGCTAAATCACCAAGGGGTGAGGTACTTTGTATGCAGATAAGGACAGGCGAATTTAACCCTTTCATATATGTAGTGTTCAAAACGTCCTGACTAGTTTGATGACATTTGTCTGGCTAGAGCTTTTTCGGTAAAACATTTGAAGAAGAATTGTTGCCTAAAACTCTGTCACCCAACGATCCTCCTTGATATGTCCTGCGAATTCCTTAGTTAGTTTCAATGGTATCATAGATACAGATGGCACCCATCTAGATTTCTAGAAATTAATTGTTTAACCATTTAATCACGACATAATGATTCTGTTTTTTTTTAATTTCAAATTGCACACAATTGCAACAAGATTTTTATTTCTCCATAATCATGTTTATATGCAAAACAAATTTGTAGCAAGTGAACATGTAATAAAATGAATACAAATGATAATAAAAGATGTGGTTCATGGTTTTACAATATATTATGAATCTTGTCAGTGTTAGACAGGAGAATTAAGTGTTAAAGCATCTATACTGAGTATCTATGATGAGTTCCAACTTTTGATTGTATTGTTATCACTTCTGAAATCAGTTATGAAAGGATCCATGTTTGGTCAAACAGTGTGACATCTTTTTTCATCATTTTATGAAGTCTTGTAATACTCAATTTTTAATAGGCTCCTTTTTAAGTCCCCCAAGGTATTTTCTTTACCTGTTTTCCGTTTGAAATATATTACATCTTCCACACTGATAATGATCAGTTGTTTTACTCGATCATTGTTATTGTCTCCAAAATTTTCTCAATGTCGGATATTTTGAAATGACAATCATAAATGAGTCTGTGCGATATCATGATACTGTTAACTGGTCTGTGACGTGCATACAGAGAGAAAGGACCCTCCTGACAGTGGTATAGACAAATGCTACTGTTCTAAATGAGACTATTGGAAAACATTTAAAGAAAAATATTCATCATAACTTTAACCAACACTATCCTACAATTAGTTTGCGAATAAATACTTCATTCTGAAGCGATTTACATAAGTGTCATATATGGAGATGAGTTCACTCGGTGAACTTTAGAAATGAATGAGTTAAAATACTGGCTAAATGTTTGAAACTGCAAATACTCTAGTGGAAAGCAATCGTTTGCGTATACAGCAATATACTTAACACTATTATTTACATGTATCAAAACTAGCATTTCTGATATATTAAGTACATCGACTCTTCCCCAATTATTTAGGTAATTGATGCTTTGGTAAGGAGGCATCAGACAGAAAGTGCAAATGTTGCAAAAAAATCCAGTTGCTCTTTTGTTGCTGTAATCTTGGCTTGAATACGTTAATAAGTTTTGTCAGCGCAATATCACGGGAGGCAGACATGCTACACGACTCGAATATTAAATTGGCATTTCCTGATCAATACTACATCTCGACTTACACTTACACTATCATTACCGAATAGTTTCTCCTGACAGATGGTAAAAGCTACCATTTACGTAGCACAGAGGCTGATAATTAGAGAGTGATTAAGAGTCAATCCTAAATGCAAAACCATTGTGTAAAAAGTGCAGTCCATGTAAGAGTTATGGGCTGTAAGATGTGCCGTAACCTGGCTCTCTGGCGGGTCGAAGCGGGCTGGCTTACGTCTCCACTGGATACCCAAATGCGGGTTGGCCTGATCGCTATATAAATGTGTGGTGCTGTGATGGCTGACTAGGACCCCTGTGGAACTGAAAAAGCCCCCCCCCCCCCCCCCCCCAAACTCCATCTGTGCTTTTCAGTTTTTTTTCATTAATCTGTGGAAATTATTTTGATTTCGCGCGATTTCCGTATTTCGACTGATTGGACACATGTGACGCTGTCACCATGTGTGATGAATTTGGTAGACACGCATTGATTGTGTATATCGTTAACCCATTCAAGTTCAGAGCAGCAGCTAAAACAACCTGGCAATTTTGGTGACATCTTATAACTTATAAATATAATTTCAATTTAGTTTTCTAAAGTTTAATGTTCGCTGCATATCAAATACTACATATTCACACCGGTTATATACAACTAATACCCTTTGCCATGGAAAACATGCTTTGACATTTGCCAGGCACTTGGGAAATACATAGGTCAATATGCTGAATAGCTACTCTCAGCATTGCTGAATTATTCTCTAACATTAGTCGCAGACACCTGTGAACTCGTCACATCAAAGTCATATCGGTGCTTTTGATGTTGGAACAGCGATGCTTCTCCAGAGAAAGCATGGCAGCCTTAACACGAGACAAACGTTAGTTCGCGTCGAAATCAACGTCAGCATGCATGCGCAGAACGTGTCTCTTCGTGCAGATCGTGTTAATGTTAATCCTCTATCCACTATTCAAGTAGGGGATGAACACATGACGTAAAGTAGGTTGATGTTAAATTGCTGTCTGACCTAGTGACCAGATATCCACTCTGTATTTGCTATGATGGACATCACTACAGACACTGTAAATGATGTTTTCTTTTTCTGATACTTCTGTATTTTGTATTTCATTTTCTTCTTGAACAATAAGATGATGTGTGTATGAAATCGTTGTACTTGTTGCACATATAATAAAGTACATACACACAAACAGGGTAATGCTTTTGGATATTTTGATTTGGTCTTGAATGTTAGATAATACATACATAATCCAAAAGTAATGCTTTTGGATGTTTTGATTTGATCATCATTATTTGATTATATATATATATATATATATATATATATATATATATATATATATATATATATATATATATATATATATATATATAAATATATATATATATATATATATATATATATATATATATATATATATATATATATATATATATATATATATATATATATATATATATGTGTGTGTGTGTGTGTGTGTGTGTGTGCGTGTGTGATTGTATGAGTGAGTGGCTGCCTGTCTGTGTAGAGAGAGAGAGAGAGAGAGAGAGAGAGAGAGAGAGAGAGAGAGAGAGAGAGATGAATGGCATTTGCCAAAACAAAAACGTTAGGTTTACCGTAGCAGTGTCGCATATATCTATAACAAGGTGTTGACGGTTCTGAAGATGAGTCAGTTGTGTGCATAAATTATGTTGATTAACTGGACTCGCTTCGTGTGTGTAGCGTATTCTACTGTCCACCTCACCTGCAGAGTCTGACGTGGAATTAACTAGAGCACATAAATTATCTCAATATTTTCCGTGTGCATTGCATATTCCAGTACACAACACACATGCAAACGTTGAATTATTTATGCGAAAGGTACTATTGGTGTCATCTGCAGGCTAGACAAAATAGATATCAGATTCTATTGATGGCGCTTCATAGAAATGTTGATGTAATGTAATATTTATTCGTGGCAATTGTTCGCTGAGGATCTGAGCGGCAATCACAGGCCAATTGAATATATCTTTTATGATTGCGTCGTGTATAATTATATTGTAGTTATTTGTATATCAGTGTAATTCATATCAGTGCATACATTGCAGTCATGTCAAAAGCAAATACTTTCACCCAACTGGCATATGTATTGTACCAAACTGATCTTTATCAAAGTGACATTTCTCTATAGGTCTACGCCCAAGAATCAATAAACCATTCACTATTAGTTTACTTAAAACCTGAGATATATTGATATCAAATGATTGCAATGCACCCATGTCCTCTACTCTAGAAACGGCAAACATTATCACCCTTTCAATGCCTACAACTCTTTTTTCACGTCTAAGACGAAAAGATTTAATAATGACGATGAGGATAACTTGAAGCTAAATTCAAAACGGTGTCATTATCAGCTGTAAAGATAAAGCTCATGTTGGCCATGGACGTTTTTGAATATGATAAATATAGTAAATACCATTCCATTTAGAAGCGATGAGGTGTATCTTTTGACCCCACATGCCACGCTATACTGACAAACGCCCATAGTGTCAAAATGTAATCATTGAGTGAACGTGTTGCTTACTTCATCAGAATCCGCCGATTTGGAATTTGAATAAAGGATTTCGCTTATCGTCAGCTTAATCAAGACAAGCCTATAATCATGGTCGATAAAACCCTAGTATCCGGGGAACAACATCGTCTAACCCAACGCTAATGGCAGGCATCTTTTTCACGCGCTGATAGCCAAATTCGATCCCAGACAGCGGTTAGGGTTTGTAAGCAATCAGATGCAATGCAATATACCACTCGGCTATCGGGCTGACCCTGAATGGTGGGATGCAGAGAGCAGTCAATTCCAGTACTTCAGGCCACTCGACTATCGGGGCAGACCCTCTGTGGCGCGATCATTTAGATTCTGAGCATGAAAGGGATAACTGATTGACTGATGGATAGAGAGACTGCTCCTAGCAGGATCAATACCGCTAACTCACCACCACTGCCACTGTTAGATAATCACCGCCGTACCGGCCCGGGCTGACTGCGCACGCATGTGTAAGGTCATGCCATTTTCCCAACTGCCGGTTTTATTTGGAAATGGTGTCCAAAAATTATGGGTGTGTATGTGTACGTTAAGAAATTTTGATTGTGAGTTTTCTATATCGCCACTTTTTCTGTTATATGGAGGCTAAGCCATTGCTTACCAGTAGTGCGTCAAATGAAGACCCTCTTGCAGGATATGATTTCGCCTGCTCTTGTTTTATTAAGATATAGTGCACACTAATGAAAAGTGGTGTTTTCCTTGACATTTGGTGTTACTAAAGATACCCAGACATTTGTACAAGCGTACACATCCTCGTTTTGAATGTATTTATTGATCACTCTTTATCATTATCATTGGCACCTTTCTCACATGCCCTGGCAGGGAACCGAACTGAGCAATGAAGGAGACAGTGATATGTCATAGGCAACCCCGTCGATCACGTGACTGACCCATGATAGTGAAAGTATCCCAAGGACACATGCAACGCCAAACACGAAGCCAAAGACAACCTTTTCACGTGGCTATAGAGGGATTGAGCAACCTGGGCCTTTGGCATTGGAATGACACTCCAAGCAATCGTTGCGCTAATCTTTCAACAAAACACGAGAAAAGATTGGATTAAATGAATATTTTATCGAGTTACTTCCTCGGTTTTGCCGCAAACCATTTTTCCTGGTCGATAACAAATAGCAGGCACTTCATTATAACACAGGCCGTCGATCAATACCACTGCCATGTCAAGCCATTCTTATTGTAAACGAGGCTTAAGTCGATGTAATATCATGTGAAGCCATCACTACCAGTACTATTGGAGAGTTTATTATTGGCGGGTTTGGCGAATCGGCCATAATCTGTACGGCTAAAGAACTACTAGTTCATAACGAGAATAAAATCCATTGGCACGCTCGTATCACTGTCCGTCTTGATATGCCCTAGGCTGTTATAAGTGATATCAAGCTCAAAGAATAAAGAACAAAATTTCGTACCCTTTGTATGGCGAATGTGTTGGCATTTGTGCCAGCATCTGGTCAGTGATTGGGCTTATGACCTCAAACATGATTCGTCAAGACGGCGGATCCACAGCAACATAGTAATCTATTGATGCCTTTGTTGCCCAATTATTTTGATGAAATTTCTCTGACGAAATCATATGATGAAAATACATGAAAGAGTAATTTATACGAGAAAAAAAACTTCTTGAAATAAATTTTCTTTGAATAGATTTCAATGATTGCGTTATTCCAGAAATATTTCCATAATTATCGGAATTCCAAACAATTGCTTCTAAGGGCAGACTTCCTATGTAAATGAAGCATAGCTTGGTTATGTAGATAGCTAGTAGAATTTGATATTGCCATTTAGGCCAAATTGCGACTAGTCAGTTGTAAATGGTGGAGGAGACCAATGATCTCGGGCAAACCCCAAGACATTGACAACTTCCTTACATGCCTAAAGCCAGGCAGTGGTGTGAGGCAGCGAGCACTATACGGAAAGGCCACCTATGATCATTTGCAGCTTGTAGAATTTCAAGCAGCAAAACATAATCACGACCTCAATAAAGCATTGCTTTAAGTACAAAAAAAAGGGGAACAGGCTGATATGTAGACACTGCGTCAGTGTTGGAATACGTATTTAGTTAATACCCGAAATTAAAAAGTAGCTGACAGCGCCAGATTCTTAACTATAAAACACCGTGTTTTCTACAAAAAGGAGCAGATTGCGTAATGTAAAAAGTAGACCCGCACCAGTATTACCACCTAATAAATACCTGGAGGTGTTGACATGTTTAAATAAATCCCCAGAATACCTTTTATAAACATTTGATACTTAAATTGAAAAGGAAAAGCTAGCATATATATGTTTTTCTCTATTGTACATCTGACATTTTAAAGATCAAGATACAAATGTTTTCTCGTGTAATTAACAACTATAAACCCTACTCAGCCATCTATCCTCTTTACATCTGCTATGATAATTGCCAAATACCCATAAATAACTGTGCATCGGTCTTAAATCGCCATTGATAAATGCCAGAATATTAGTGGTGTTTTTTGCCTCTAGGAAGGAAGACGCATCGATTTATCTTAATAAATAGCAAGGTTCTCCCATTACAAAGCGGAAGTCTCACCCTTTGTGATAGGGAGCGAAGGTGAGTAGTTGGTTATCGATTCTCTAGATAGCTCAACTATATACAATACATATTCATCTGTGGTTATATAACTTAAAGTCACTGATAACCTTCAAGAAATAGGAAATAGCATAAACCCAGATGCTATGCAATGATGATACACGCTGCCCCATCAAGAGCCACTCGGCCGTGGGGGCAGTCCCACGGAGGGAATTTGGAACCTAGATTAGCGTCTCTTGACAGGTGTAGGTGGTGTAGTAGACCCGAATGCGCAGCGAAAACCATCGCCTAACACCGGGCTACTGACAATTCCACACATCCGCGGGGTGGGTTGCAGGAACTAGTTTCTTTTGAGCAAGTGACCCAGGCGTGTGCTGACGGACAGCTTACTTATTGCTCAAGACAGAGGAACACTAGCGTTCGTATTCACCCGCCACAATGGGTTTAGACGCCAACAAATCAAATAGCAGCACGGTCTCTGCACTGCTGCTGGGCGGGCTAGGGATCAGCACTGCTGCTGCTGCTGCTGTATGAATACCAATATTGCAAAGACAGAGAGCACTGCCAATGCGGCATCAGTAGTAAGGAGGTAGAAGGATGTAGGGGTAGGAATAGGGTTGCTTTTTTTCCCCAGAACGATGATTGCATGATAGGCTAATACAATATTATATGGAATGTTCATCTAGAACAGAGTATCAATATATGGAGCATATCATTTTGCGTACGTCAGAAATCTAATATAGTAAAATGGACCAATACAACTTGGAGAGTTCACTTTATACAGGTTATCAATTCATGGACTTTGTTAATTGTAATTAGATACGAAGGAGACATTCGGTCCCTATATGTTCTTATTAAACGTGAAATTTATACAAGTGGTATATCTATATCGGTGTTGAATATGGCAGATTATACTTAGAAGCTATATGTACAGCCTTTCTGTAAGCTGTAGAATGTATTGTATCAAAAGGTTGACAACTGGGGCTGATTATATTTGACTCCGGTGGGAAGTTTCAAAATTGAAGGCTGCAGGATGTATCAAATGTTCGTTAATTAGACTCGACAATCATGACTTAACTCAACATTCAATCAGCAGCTACCGTTTCTTTGACATCCATTCAAAGAGTAGCCAAATAGTACTAGGTTAGGACAAAGATATTCATCGAGCAAAAGAGTATGTTGTTAAATGATAGTAATGACCCATTTTCCCTCAAAGTATAGGACTAGACCGACTAGTACCTTGTATGCTTTATGTCCTCTTTCTAAAGCAATTAATTGGCCCTACTAACTAATTGATCATAAACGGCAAAAGTGCCGTAGAATATATCGATTGTCTCATAAAAACGTGCATTGGGGTATTAATATGAAAACAGCACTAAATAAACCATAAGCACGATTTATGCGCAAAAAACGAGATACGGATTTGATGCTACCGGAATATGAATGGACTGAAAATGACCTTATGGAAAACGACCTCATGTCGAAGGTCTATTTGAGGCTCGGCCTAAGGCCAGTCATGGGTGTGATATAAAGGGCCTCACTGCGCATGACATTGCGCATAAGATATTGACCCATTTATTCTAAGTCCACCAAGGGTCAATGATATGTCCTCCATTAGTCCAGTGTTAAAGAACCCTCGACAATGCTAGCTGAATGGAAAAGGTTAATACATTCACAATAGAAACGAGAATTCTTTGAATAAATACTTGCAATATTTGCAATTTTCTGAAACAAATGTGTGAATCTGGTCATGAATGAGTTAACTGCTATGACTCATTGGCCTAAATGTAGCTATGTTTATTGATGTTCCCCTTGCATATCATCATGAGTTAAAGATGAAATATGAGAAAAACCATGGAATAGGAAAACTATTCGTTATAACATATTCTTATGAACAATGGATGACAGTGGCTGAAGTATTTCATTTCCTTTTGGAGTGCCTCCACTATCCTAAAGGTTGACCCTCTAAGTATAAATGAACCGTGTCATCCTTTAAGTGGAAAATAACAAAACACCACCTGGTGGATATTCAGTGGTGCATGTATTTGAGAATATATTGTATCTCGAAAACAAAGATATTTGAGAATATAGTAATCATTAAACCTGGTGTTTGACATTAAGAAGGTGATGGTGACAACACCCATTGACGGAAACAATTGTGCTGAAACCGTCGAAATAGGAAAATGCATATGACATGAATCTCCCTGTGATCAGAGCTGATATTCTGAAGAGAGCAATATGGAGTGAACCGCCTGCAGTCGCCCTGCCTGCACACAGCATTGCCAATGTCTAGACGCACAGCCAATGCATTAATTATAGGCTGTGAGCGCGTCAGCAACATGGGACGTACTAGAATCATGTATATCCACAGCGCACGGGGAGACATGAAATGCTAGATATTTCCCTTGAAAATTTTGACAAAAGCATGTTTTAAGGGTATGTGATAATTAGAAGCATGTAAAACGGATAGAATACATTGAAACATTTTCAAACGATATATTCCCCACATTCTATTAAATTGCATTTAAGTCATCTCATCGACTGGTTATGTTTCTACTGAATGAGTAGGTCAAAGCAATGCCTTGTCTTTAATGGCAAAAGCATTATGCCTTTCAATGGAATACATCATCATATCCAAGCGTTACTCCCATAAAACACTTGAAATGGGTCGTAAAATACGCCCGTCATCATACCAATAAATGGTTCTGTACTAGCGGCAAATGCTTTACATTTTCGAAATAAACCAAAGAAAATGCATTTGCATTAACTTTAATGAAGGCCTACCTTAGCTCTCCCCAGTTATTGCAGATATATTTCAGTTAGAAAGAGAGGTAAAATCCAGCCTCACCTACTCTATTCCTATGTGCCAAATGCTAGAATCCAGGAATATATTATTCCGGCGATTCTTGAGAGAAATTATTTATGACTTCAAAAGAACCTGGTCATCCAATCACACCGCTGTATTTCCATCACGTGATCAATTATCATCTTGCTAGGATGGAGGTCCCACGGTGGTTATTTAGAATACCCCTTCAAACCTTTATTTTTGCCAATGTTTCCCTTCTTGAGAGGGTGATATCTTCAATATTTTTCAATATCTATCCTATACTATAGGATGTGAATGTCTGGTTTTAGTGCTGTAAGCTAGAATCTCGCGGCATTCAGGGAACAAATACTGATTGATTATGCCCTGGTGAGCGATCAATATCACGCTCATAATGACCAGCTCTGGCTGGCGCATCCCTCCTGAAGAAGGTTCATGAGGTGCAGATATGTGTCTGCATGCAACAACACATCCCTATAGTATGATCTGAGTAAAAGCATATGCTATCACCACGAACATATCTATTTGGCATTTGATATGTCTTTGATACTACACTTTAAAGTATATGCCATTTCTGCATTTTTCAACTTCTTCAACTCTTGTCTATACAAACAGGTCAACCTCAAACCCTAAATATGCACTTAAAGAAGATTATTATAATACATGCAGTATGCTAATCCTGACAAGGAATTTAGGTTAATGTGTTTACAACCAATGTGCAAAATGGTGATATTGATAATGTGCCAATGAATGTGGCTTGAAGAAGATAAATTGACGCAGTCTACAATGTTATTTTATGTGAATAACAAAAAAGCATGCCTCATGGTAGATTATGCTAACAGACCTACCTTGTGCAATGCAATGTAAATGATGGCTTCTTCTATGAGTCGTGCCGGCGTAAACCTGGATCCTTGCTGCAGATATGCAGAGAAAGACGAAAGAATGGAGAACAGAGCTATCAAAGCCTATGTGACTGAAATCCAAACGTCTCGTTTATCCTGCTTATCTTGATGCTGATTCCAGAAGCGGCAATGCAATCATGCAATCTCCCAAATTTGCCGTAAATTCCTCCTGAGAAGTACACACACACACCCAGCAGACGCTTACAAGCACAACTCTCGCGGTCAATCCCTCGCGATCGCAGAACACGGCGGCGCGAGAAGGCACCGTGACCTCTGACCTCTACTCGGAGGCCAGGTCCACATTGACGAAGCCGGTGTTCCCCACCCACCACCTTCGGAGAAAAAATTAATGGACAAGAAACATTCGCTATTATAATTTATAAGCCTGACATTTATATGTTGTGGCATTTACACCATATATTCCATTTTGGGGACAATTGATTCAAAGTAAATGCACTAAAGTGGGTGTACGTGTGGATGTTTAGATTTGTGGATGTATGTATGCATGCATACACACATACATGCATACATACATACATACATTCATGTATATTCTAGTATATATATATATATATATATATATATATATATATATATATATATATATATATATATATATATATATATATATATAATATATATATATACATATATATATATATATATAAACATATATATATATATATACATATATATATATATATATATATATATATATATATATATATATATATATATATATATATATATATATGTATATATATATATATATATGTAAATATATATATATATGTATATATATATATATATATATATATATATATATATATATATATATATATATATATATATATATATATATATATATATATATATATATATATATATATATATATATATATATATATATACTGGGTTCCTTAGGGGCAACCGACCATTTTACCGCGTCAACTATTTCACATGTACTTTTGTCCTTGTGTTATACCTATGTTCAACCCATTTTCTCTGCTCCACGAATGAAATCAAATATTCAAAACATGCAAAACAAGTGAACAGTTTAGATGTGCGTGTCTGTATGTTTCGTGTGTAGTTGCAAGCCGCAATTATCATCGCCTTTATTCCATGGGGAATAACAGTATTGATTCATATATCTCCCCATCGAGTGCTGAAAGCGACTGCCGGGCTGACTGTCTAAGGCTATGTCCTACTAACACTGCGTCTATTCGTCAGTGTGGTGAAACGGATTGTCTGACTAAGCTTAGGCAATTTTCTTATTACCTGTAACCGTCAGTTTTATAGTGTAACGTGTTGTGCGACTAAGCTTATTCACTTTCCACAATAAAGGTAATATTCAGTGTGGTTTTGTCTGACTTGAGGCTCGAGTACTACCCCCATTGCCGATCGGCCTGACGCATTGCGTAACGGATGCTGTTATTCTCCGCTGCAAGATTCCTTGAGATCGACTCCAGCTTGAGAATGATTTTACAGAATATATCAAGGGGGTTGTCACACTTGTTTGTAGTGTTCTGATTAAAGTTTCCCTTTCAGATGCTTTTCTCAACTATGCTTTGACCTGAAAGAGTTTGCCAAATTGTAGTTTATACAAACGTTTTCATAGCTGGAAGCTTATGACGTACAATTTGTTTGATAGATAAGCAGGAAAACGCGTCGACGCGTGGTTACGATGAAGGGCAACTCTTCCCGTGAATAGGAAATCTAAATTATCATAGTTTGTGAATGCCATTGCCATTTTGTGTGTATTAGTTGCTTTCGCCAGTGATATATGTTGAAACAAATAATATGTGTTTATTGCAAAGATTTTAAAAAGAAATGATTGGTCGCCGGGCCTTGTGTCTGTAAGAAAACAGCCAATGCTGGCAGGAGACATCACGCATTTCATCTAAGCGCACCTGTGTCAAATTCCCCTGGGTATAAAAAGCATATTGCTGAGGGCCAAGCATCAATATCTGCTGATTGCCTAAATGTGATTGACAGTTGTTTGTGCAGACAGGTAGGGGACCGGGGAGTGTTTGCCTGATTAAGCATCAACCCTACCCATGTATGCACCCGAGTGACCTAATTGCTCCTTCTTCTGGAAGTCACCTTGGTGAAGTCGCCAAGCCTGGACACTGCTTTCTGACCA
The DNA here is from genome assembly GCA_963942565.1 of Maea johnstoni. Classification (NCBI taxonomy): domain Eukaryota; kingdom Metazoa; phylum Annelida; class Polychaeta; order Spionida; family Magelonidae; genus Maea; species Maea johnstoni. The sequence goes on along the minus strand of OZ012685.1, from coordinate 10,747,081 downwards.
CTGGTCAACAGCATTGATGAGGATGATGATGATGATGTTGATGACGACGACGATGATAATAATGATGATGATGATTATCGACAACCTTTTTGCAAGAACTCTGGTTACCTACACCATTCATTACTAGTATTGGCCAGTCACGAATAATCCTTGATATTGTAGACAAAATGAAGATAATAATATATTTCTTCTGTATGAATTTGCGATGGACTTGGGGCATTGGAAGGTTAACTAGGTATTGCACAGTGCAATGTGTTACATCGAGGCCAGCACTGCTGCATTCACGCCATGGGATTAAGCTGGGTTCCGGGGGACTAAAGCCACCAGATCCATTCTTAGCTCTTTCCTATCTGTAGGATGGAAGCATCATCATACATGTACATGTACCGTACCAATGGTCGGTTGAATATTAGTGGAAAACATGGTTTCGATAAACCCTGAAGTCAGGACGTAACATTGCTATGCATAAATTATCAACTACATAGCAAAACAATGACTCGTGTTTGGATTATTGCTATGATATGTGTTGTGCATCTAATATCCTGATGCATTGCTTTAAACAGTAGAACATCTCGAATTAAATCTTCTACATTCAAATAAAGTATGTATTCAGTATTGAATTATAGTTTAAAACAAATTAAAAGTGCATATTCCTTCGTGAAGTCTACATTAAGAAGCCTTCATGAATATTCGAGTAATGAACCGGCTACAGACACCGATACATGTTTTATTTCTTCAAATCATTGAGCTTTTAACAAAAAAGGGTCCATACCATGACATGACGTTGATTTCACCATACGAGTACTTAATCACAAAAGTACGTTCAAGTCGATACTTTTCTTTCGCCTATCTCCATTAATAACTTTACATGATTGTTATCTATTTCTTTACTACCTTATTCAATATTACCGTCTATGATGAAAACACTCCAAGTCCTTACATATACAGGCAATGATACATAATCATGAATAAGATATGAGTGCATTGGGATGGTCAGACATCTTTAGCCTATCTAGTCCCCACGCAGGACATGTGCATGTAGTAGTAGGAGATCAATACTGTTTGAGGGGAAAAGGAGAAGAGGGGGTTTAAGCAGGTGACCAGCATACAGCAGGCATCTCATTAGCTGTCTTAGTTCTATGCCAGGGGTGTGGATGTATGTGAAGCTGTTGTCTGGCGGGCTGCCTGGCTGATTGCAGCCAGTGAGTCAGCAATCACAAGAGATACGCTCCTACCACGACTAGAGTGCAGGAGTACCCTCACCTAGGGCTGGATGAAGCTAATCAGGCTTTTTGTTATAGCGCTTGTTCTTGTTCTTGTTGTCGGGGTAGTAGTAGTAGTAGTAGTAAAAGTAGTAGTAGTAGTAGTAGTAGTAGTAGTAGTAGTAGTAGTAGTAGTAGTAGTAGTAGTAGTAGTAAAAGTAGTAGTAGTAGTAGTAGTAGTAGTAGTAGTAGTAGTAGTAGTAGTAGTAGTAGTAGTAGCAGTAGTAGTAGTAGTGACATTAATTCGCTCTACTTTTTTGTGCGATCCTCGAAGAGCATATTCACAGCGACTGGAAAATCAATATGAACAACTCCTAACCCCGCACGCTTAGTTTGCGACCAGAGAGAGAGAGAGAGAGAGAGAGAGAGAGAGAGAGAGAGAGAGAGAGAGAGAGAGAGAGAGAGTATTAAAAGAGTTAACAAGGGCAAGTTCATGTAATAAACAGAAACCCAGTCGGGATTTTATTAGTTGCTACATGATTCAAGTGCAATCTAGCTATACAGGCGTGTTGTTGGTGTGTGTACTAACCCTGGCTTGTGCATAAACTCAACATAAACTTCGCATGCGTGTTTAAGGATTTACAGCTTTCGTCTCACAACGATTTTCGGTTGACTTTTTCCAGTAAAGACGGGGAAATGCCTTGGGCACATTTAGACAATAAGGGTCATCTTTGAAAATGATATTTGTAATTTCTAAACTATCCGGTGTGCACCCACCTACCTGATAATTGAAGAGTGTCACACACACAAGAATTTATTTTTGCCAGTGTCAGTGTCAGTGTCTGGTTCAGATAAGAATGGCCTAAAATAGCGGAGTACGTGTTTTTCATTCAAAAGACACCCTGGGTCATCTATGCTGTGGAGAATGTTGATTTCTACACAGAATATAAAGTCATTTCTCTTGTACTAACCTTTTTAGGGAAGGGTGAATTTCAGATCCAATAAATGTTGAGTTGTGTCTTTCGGAAATCATCTATTAATCCTATATGATATGTTTTGATTACATGTACTCCACATTCAAAATCACCTACCAAAACACATTTGGCGCTACCTCCAACCTGGATTGGAACTCGAATCATCCGTACATGTGAATACGTGATGTGTGTTTCATGTATAATGATTTGAAGGCAGGAAACTCTTTGATTACTTTGACACCTCCTTCATTAGGTAACACTAACATATTGCCCGTATCGACATAACAAAGACTGCGGTATTCCGAATATGCTGACATGTAAACTCCCGGTAACGTACCACGAATATCGAATTACTTGAACACCTAATCCTCGCTTTTACGAGATTAGTTAAACCCCGACACTAGTCTTCACCTTAGGACCAAAATATCCCTTCACTTGAGTATACTTTGATTTGAAATCAGTTTATCGGCACTTCTTAGCCATAGCTGATTGACAGCATAAGTTATATGTTTTAAGAATAAAGGAAACCGGATTACCCGGCAATCCATCGAACAACCCTGTGCACTGGCAACATAGCAGGTTACGCACATGCCTGCAGCCGGACTCGAACCCGGGACATATGCGTGCGCAAATCATGTTAAGATTACCCCTTTAAACCCTAGAGGTGGTAGAACCCCCTCACCGTCTGAGGGGCACGTTAAAGAAACCTAAATAAAGCTTAAGAGATTTTAAGTGGTGTCAGCTCTCGTATATATGTAGGTTGAATACCCAACTGGTGCCAATGTAAATCTCACCATTTTTTACAGAAATTCAACATGAGTCCGCATAATGCCCTATTTTTATGGCGCAATCCTCGTGCAATGTCATTAAACGTGCAATTAACAATGCATTACAGGTTGTTTTGTATTTTTGGAATATATGGTCTAGTAGGGTTCTTCCACAAGTCTCTGTACAATAGCTGTCTTTTGTCTCCTGGCTGTCTCTCAATTATCTACCCTGAATTCGTTTCAACTCAGGTTTAGTTCTGTTTTAAACCCCCTGGGGAGCCACTGGAGCTGCAGCAGATACATCCAACCCTGAAAACTGTGCTGCCACGTACAGTTTAATAGAGACATTAACCATTGTGTTTGGTATGCCTAACGCAGCCCGAGAACCGAGCTGGGGTTCTCAACGTGAGACTAGCTTCGTATGAGGTTTCTAGCCTCTTTCCAGGTGAATACACTTGGCAATAAACTGTTCCCAATTTAGATGGCACTTCGTGCTTGGTTTGGGTCTGAGTCCTTTCACCTGTTTGAAAGGTTAAAGCTCCTACATTGTTGCAACTAGATTGGATTTCAGCGCCTCAAAAGAAAATGACACAGTTACTTTAAATGTACTACACGTAAAAAGTGTTCACTCTTCACTCTTCATAAAACTAAATTGTATCAGAAAAAACGAGACCGGGGAAAGTTGTTCGCGATAAGGGGTGTTCACATTTCCGGAGTGTTCACATTGCGAGGGTTCACTGTACTACTTAAAATTTTAAAAAGCATACGTTCTGAGCTAGTGTTTAGTGGACAGGTACACGTATAAAAGTAAAGAATGAATCATTGCGACATCGATACTGAATAATCAATTTAAATACCGCTAGCGGTTGACTACCTCTATATGTTGAACACTTTCTTCCATTTTACAAATGCGTACTTTACATTATATTCATTCAAAGTGACTGCGTCAAATGATATATCTAAGTATAGAAGTGAATGGAAATAGGTAGCATATGTATACAGCTCAAACAATATCATTAATTTTGTGTCGACGGTCTTGTATCATCTATGTTTTCTTCTCTGTGTCCCCGTGGTCGGCTGACTGCAATGTTACTGTAAGAGGCGTATTTCACAGTTCTACCCAGGGATGTTCCTCAGGCAATGTTATCCCTCCTTGGTGCATGTAATCCCCTACTGCGGCAGCAGATCCTTCGTTCCGTGAGTGATCCACTCAGGCCATCGTGACGCATATCCCTATAGAATATGCGATGGCCAATCGATACTCTCCTTCTAGATACATTATCAACGAATACTATCAAGGGTTTGAGAGGAACCTCTGGTTTCGACTCAGGCGATCATGACGCGTCTCCCTTAAGGCTATAAGAGGGCCGATCATTAATCTGTATCTGGATATTTAATCAGCGTAACCACTAATAATACTAAGTGTTCGAAATCAACCTAAGGTTTTAGCTGTTGCGACTACAAGATGGCCAATAGATTTGCTCTGTCACGATACATACTCGATCTAACGTCTTATGATACTTAGGGTTGGAAAGTAACCTATGGTTTAACTTAGGCTATCGTGACAAAATCTACCAACCCTGTTAAAAGTCAACTGGAGATACATAATCATCGTTAAGTCTGGTATTTTCGAGGGTTCGAAAGTAACCTTAGATTTCTACTTTTGTGAAAGCAACATATTTTCGAAGGTGCTATGATAGCCAATCAGACATCTCTATCTGGAACATCATCAATATTATAAACACCCGATCTTACCGGGGGGTTGACAATAACCTTAGGATTCCGCTAAGGCGATCGAGATAGTTCGCACACGAAAATGCCCTTATCACTGTATAAATATAACTTCGCTCAGGATACTCTGAAAGCTTGAGCATTGATAATACCAAGGGTTCGAAAGGAAAGTAATCTAAAGTTTCAGCTTAGGCGATCGGTATGTGTCTCCCACTGCTATGATATAAACAATCTATAATCTCGTTCAGAAGGCAATGCAAACTTGGGCTTCTACAATGCCATACCATGTATTCTCGATATCAAACTTGGTGGATGTTGTGTGCCATAACAATGTTCGTAATACTATACTTTCTTTTTATTTCTCAGCAGCGCAGGTAGATGTTGAGGGCTCGAATTATTCTTACTCTCATAATTCAATCACAAAGTGATATTAAAATGATATCATTTTCGAAGTGTTATTTCATGTTCAATGGATACAAGCAGTCACATTTTGTTCTGTATCAATTTGATTGAAATTCCCCTATAGATTTTGAAAATGAGATAAATGCATCCTGAAGCTACATATTGCTAATGCTACAACAACAACAAAACAAAAACAACAATAACGACAACAAAAATAACAACAACAATAATAATAACAACATTTATAATTACACCAACAGCAACATTGACGCTAACAACAACAGCAATAGCAGTATCAGCAATGGATACGACAACAACGACAAAACTAAAGATGATAACAAAGCCATTATCATCATCATCATCAACAACAACAACAACAATACCACAAACAACAAAAACAATTACGTCAACAACAATAACAACAACAACAACTATTTGATGACGATGGAAAAGGAACGCACGGTCAAATGGCCAGTGCCTTGGCGAATGGTCAAGAGGATGCTCTTTGCATCATTTAACTAATTGAAAAGACTCGTTCTCTTCGCAAAGACGAGGACGAAATTAGGACGCCTGATCACACACATACAGTAGACATGGCCTTTATAGTTTGTGAACGGGGGAGCATCTTAGTACAGGGGGGGGGGGGGGATACCCATTCTTCAATGATACAAGGGGATGTGACGCAAGTAAATGTACTCAGTACTCTGGGTTTCCTCCACCACCTACGATCGGCTAGTCACCACTTATCTGTAATCAGGCATAAAGTGACGATATACGAAACCCACAATTTACAATTGACAGACATTGGCGGTTTCTATTGTATCCGAATGGCAGAGATACACACCTGTATAATTTAACCGAACACCACCCCTCCGCACTTTCTGATACAGTCTATAGGTAATTCTATCGGTAGGTCTCTATGTAAGCCACACCAACTCCCCAATATTGACGTAAATCCGTTAGCTATCCGTTGGTATTGATCTTTTGTTTCACAGTATATTACACATATGCTCTTTTAGGGGGAACCATCGAAATTGCATGATTTACTAGAGAATAAATGGTCCCCGATGCTGCCTGACCCTAAGCTAACAAAATCATACTTGCCCCTCAGGATTCTCGCCACTCTACAACGGGTGTTCCCGCGATGCGTGTAGCACCCCCCACCCTTCCGCCACACCCCTCCCCCCAGACCCCTCTTTAGGGCGACCCGTATTCTTACAGGTCGATGCCCTCTAAATGTAGTTACCCTCAAGGCGCCGGTATGCTTCTCCCACAACAGTGACATCCCCCTCCCCCCACGGCAGTTGCCCTTCTGAAGTGGATGCCTCCTTACATATGGACTACCCCCTTTTAATGAAGCTCGTCATGTTTAAAGTAGTGTTCCCTAACTCTAGGTACTCCTAGTACGAGTGTTTGTACATCATGTGTTTGTCCGTCTCAAGGGGTTGTCTCTTTGACATCGCCAGCCACTCCCCTTTTTAAGAAATCCCCTATGATTATAATTAGTTGCCCCCTAACTGTAAGTGTCCCTCCTGAATGAGCAGTTGCCCCACGTTACGGCTGCGTCTTAAGCTAAATAGTTGAGCCCTGAGTCTAAGTACGGCGTATAACTTGCAGTGTTTGTCCCTTAATTGCTGGTACCCTTCAGGCCTCACATTACGTGCCCCCTCAGGCCTTAGCATCACAACACCCCCCTTTAGCCCCTCAGCGCATGTTTACACCAGGAACGGACATGGTACATCTCGATATGTCTATTTCTGTCCTGCTGATGTTATCCCCTGGCGAACAATGGTCAGGAATGTCAAAGTCAGTCAGGGATTGATTTAGATTTCATGTCTGAAATCAAACTCCTGGGCTGCTAGTTTATTACGTAACGCTTATGTGTCCAGTCACCGCTTAAGGAAATGCCATGCGAATAATTAGCCCGCTGGGGATTTTACTGCAGAACTCGTCTTTCCGTTGCTTAAAGCGTCTTGTCTGTCGGCAGTCTTGTGAACCAGGTATCATCAATTAGCATTATTTCATCTAACCTTCAACAATAGAGAATATACAAACAGGGATTCATACATAAGCATGCAGATATATACACACGTGCATAAAGTGGAGGAGATCTTCCTCTTTTGGGCTACTATTGTAGGACCTGTTGACATTATCATCATTGAGAACGTCACGTATAGAATCCACTACTCTATCTCTTTTAGACAGGTACTTTCCTGAGGTTTTACTGATAGCGAAAGAGACAGGAAAATGGCCGAAGTGGTTGATGACTGATATGCAATACCTGGGGTAATCACTTACTCGTTTGTAATACACACACTCAATGCTAATGTTTCAAGTCTGCCGATTGTCCCCAAAATAGAAAGAATCCGGCATCTAATTGGTAGGCATCCTTGAGGGATAAGAATAACAACAGAGTTAGTTACAGTTGGGTTAATTCCCATTCTTCCCCCACAGTGCAGACCTACTTCTCTCATAGGAAAATAAATCCTGAGATACAATGTTGAATTAACTTTAGAGAATGTTTTCAAATGGAAAGTGTATAATAGATATTATTTACTCATATGTTTTGGAACAAGACGTAATAGATGTCAGAAAATGAATGACAAATACTCAAAAAATGATCAACAACGCATTAGTGTTTTGATTAACATATGTGTGTGATTTAGTAGTAAAGCATCATACATGTAGATATTACAATGATTGAAAGGGGGTCGTTGGGCCTCTGGGTAATACTAGTATTGTATTGTTGTCAGCAAGCATCCTAACACAGTCAGGTTGTTTGTCTGCCGAGTGTATGAATGGCTGAAGCATATTGATTTCTTTCGAAGAGAACCAGCCTCTTTAACCTGAGTGAACTCGGCAATTAAAGATTTTTCTTGATGTGAATCAACCAACTGAAAATATCAATTAACTGAATTCATAGTAATCAGTCGCCCCAGTGCTGGTGGTTAGAGATATTGTTTTACGAAAACATAATGGCAAAAAGTGCTGCTTTCCGCGCTTGGCTTTTACACTATTTGTTTACGTCATATTGCGCCGCAACATGGGTTTAGGTTGGGTAAAGTTTTCTATACGTCCACCAAACTCTTTTAACTTTTTATCAGTACAGAATGATTTTAATTTCCAGGTAGAACAAAAGGTAGCCATGGATGTAATTTGACTGTTATTCTTACTGCTGACCAGAGATTCACCTGTAAGCCAGATCTAAAGGCAATGGTCCACTGAGTGAGTTATTGCTTTAAGCTTAGAGATAGAATGGTCAAAGGGCGGAGTGCTATTTTCATCCCACAGTCAATTGATTTAATATGCAAATAAACATTGGCCTAGGAGAAAATGGCCACGGGGGAAGTTAGTTCCTGCCCCATCGGTGTAGGGGTGATATTAGTGTCAAATAAACTATGGGTAGTTCAGTGGACAAACAACTACATACGCTACTGAATTAACTGTGCACAGTTTTAAGAAAATGAAGTACTACTTCTAGCTGAAAATAAACATATTTCTTCTCTACATACGCTACTAAATTAACTGTGCACAGTTTTAAGAAAATGAAGTTCAACTTCTAGCTGAAAATAAACATATTTCTTCTCTTATCTTCGTTTCTCGTCAAATAGGCGCTAATGGGGTTCACAGTTCCGTACCTCAATAACCTTCTACACTGGGGTTGAGAATTTTCCACACCCGGTCATCCGGACGACCGGACAACCATGTCATGCGCAAAGAGCAGAGGAATGAAAACACATCCGTAGTGTTAGTATTTGCGTTTGAATAGCCACTATCAGCGTAAGGAAGATACTAGGGAAAAACAATGTTGAAGTAGGGAGAACCTTTCTAGATATCTAATTCGGTTTACAACTAGGTGATATTTCGTTTTGGGCAACGTCAGTGGATGAGAGGTTCAATGTCCTGCGCACCAACAGTTTGCAGTGCATTACCTCTACGCCAGGTCTGCTGGAGTTCAAGTGCCATCTCAGGCATCTTAGAGGGAACCCGTCGGCGTGTGATTGATCGGTGGTATTCCTCGGGTACTCCAGTCTTCTCCGGAATGAACTATTGGCTGATCGCGAATTACCACAAAATAACGGATATAATGACGAAATGCAAACTTCATTAAGGGGAAAACTATGCACCAAATTCCTCGTTCGTGTTTATTTCTGATAAAAAAGAGCGTGTGCGTGCATACTTGACCCACATTAGACTTGAGTTTGACCTTTTTCACTATAAACCACATCCTATGAGCCCTTGAACACTTTAAACATAACCTATTGATCCCTTATCAAGATTTATGAGCCTATCACATTGTTTACTCAAGCCAGGCTATACCTTACAAACAGATTAATTCACAATGTGTTGACTGCAAAGTTGATATTAAACTGTAAATGCAAATACCCCTTCCCATCTCGGCTCGGAAAGGGTTTGAAACATTTGGCATTCAATATCAAAGTTCAATTAAAAGTATAAAAACGATGTTGATTTGATTTTTTAGTCGAAACTGAATAAAATTAGAATTGTTTTATTTCTGTCGTTCTTGTTTTGTTTTGTTTAATTATTTGCCACTGGAAATAGGACTAAAGTATGCTTCTCTGTATCCCTATTTACGCGACGCTCTCGGGCCAACCCCAAGGCCGAGTGGTCTTGCGCACGATGATCGAATGGTCAAATCGTATTGCTGCATAAAGCCAAGGGTTCGTTTATATCTCTCAGGCATATAATGATGTTAACGGTGACTTGAACGGAGTCGATGTTTTATTCTGCCAATCTGGTTTCCTCCATCATCAACTACTTGATACGTGTTTACGATTATAGAATTGAAATGGCTACAAAAAGTCACAATACTAGTATAGCATTATGAGGGATGCCCCTGCTATTTAAATCGCGTAACTAGAGACAGTCAAACGCCAAGAAAAGATCTGGACCTTTTAACCCATGCAAACCTGTTTGTCTTCTAAGTCTGCACACTCTTTAGGGATGTGCATCCGTGCGGATAACACAACCAGGTATGCAAACAATTGAGCAAGTCCGGACTGAAGACGCTACACGAAGCACTGGTCTTTCTACCTGAGGGCCTTGGAGTGAGCACAGCTTGGCGACCACAGCTACTACAACAGGTAAGGGAGAGGGTGTGTCTCTATTCTGATTATGACGAAAAGTCACGTATACCGGTAAGAGACATACATGCAAATATGCATGCAGACCTATGTACTTACATACATAAATACATACATAAATGCATGCAAGTACATACATACGAAAACCTGCATACATACACACTTACATGTATACATACATACATACATACATACATACATACATACATACATACATACATACATACATACCTGGGACGTATATTACTTATAATACATCTCCCTGATACATACATACATACATACATACATACATACATACATACATACATACATACATACATACATACATACATACATACATACACATGCATACATACATAATTACGCACATACATACAAATATACATACACACATACGTACATATATACATACATACATACATATACACACATACATATGTACATACACACTCGCACGCATGCACCCACATACCCACGCATACATGCATACATACATACATACATGCATACCTACATACATACGTACATACATAATTACGCACATACATACAAATAAACATACACACATACATACATATTTACATATACACACATACATATGTACATACACACATACATACGTACATACATACATACATATGCACGCTCGCACGTACATACATATATACGTACGTACATACATACATATGCACGCTCGCACGCTCCGACATACATGCATACATACATACATACACACATACTTATTTACATGCATACATACATACATACGCACGCTCGCACATACACATATACATACCTACATCCATACATACATCCATCTATCCATCCATACATCCATCCATACATACATACAGACATACATACGCACATACACACACACACACACACACACACACACACACACACACACACACACACGATCCAGGAAGAAAGTGAACGAATGCAGGTGTTAAAAGGGGTTTTCATTTACTTTAGAGGTCACACAGTGTTATCCAATATATAATAAGTTATAAAATGCAATACAAGCTGTTGCTCGAAACGATTGTATCACCAACTCTCAAAAATGTACTACGCGAAATGCACTGTTCAATGTGAATCACAAATGCATCTCGAATGCTCATGATCACACAAAGATGGGTTTTTTTGGCAGACATCGTGATATCAAAGATTGCAATATTTATGCGTTTCATGAATTTGCGAAAATTGCTCACTCACCAATTCTCTGGTCTTAAACTTTCACAAATATCGAGTCTAATTCAATGATAAATTGAATAAATTTGAGATCCCTGGCATGTAGGCGTCATGCGTCGCCTTGGTGATTGGTATTGGTGTAATATTACACGGTTGTATTGGCAAACAACATTCTTAAAGGGTAGCTTTTCGAATAAATGACACTAGGTTCAGAGTTCTACTCGCTTATTTGTACTAACGTGTGAGGGATATGACATATCACCCGCTATTACATTCACTCAGCGCATACCTAGACGCCAGAACAGTGTCGCCTATGAAGACGGGGGCTGGTCAACTCCTAGCCGTAAGATGGTAATGGATTACTCCGTAAATAGACTGCTGTACATTTCGCCTTTCTGAAGGTCATTTGAATAGAGCAGACACACAAACAGCCTGAAGTCATTGACCCGTGTATGTCGGTATTTAGGAATGACACAATTCCTCAAATAGTTTTAAGAGTATGGCGTATTGCCTCTGGTTATAGATACTATTGGTCAGCAAATCGTGTGAACATTTTAGCGGAAGTAAGATAGATAAAGACCAGCTTTTTCCTTTGGGTGCTATTTCTTTGTTTTAAATTTGATCTCATGACCAAATCATACACGCCCATGCAGTCAAAAAGCTTTCTCGTGAAAGTCTTTTTAGAAAACATGCAAAGGGGAAATACTGAACTATACCTTCATCTCGCGATCTCGCTTTTCATAGGGAAAACAGGACATTCAATGCAGTAGAAGGTTAAAAAAATGATTAGGACAAATTGCAAAGCCATTGTAGAATTGCCTTACTGCTCTTTTGGTAGATTTAGTTTTAGAATTAATTCAGGAAGACTATAAAATGCTAATCAAATTATAACACAAGAACGAGTTCTCATTTGCATAACTTATCACTGCATTTTCACTGCGATGAGTTTTGCGAATTTACCATTGGATTTGGAAATTCAAATTCAAATTCAAATTCAAATAAATCCATTTTAATTCATCATATCCCGGAAAATGTTGTCTCATCAACCCCATTCCAATAGGGTAAAACATAAACTAGTTATAAGTATGACGAAATGGCTTAGATAAAAAGAATTATAGAGTGTCTCGCATTTCAAAAATATCACAAAATCACCATGTCAATAGACAACATCTTAGCTATTAAGAGAAATAACAATCAACGAAGGTCAATAAGATACCATCTCTCTCTTCAACATCATTAATTGTGTATACATTTTAGTCCTAACTTCCTCCTATTGACTGATACTGACCTCGATATTTTAAACTTGCTTTTCATGGATTTTCTAACAGATTCCTTAACGTAGAGAAATGTTCACCAGGTAACGGAGATCGCCAGTGAATAAGAAACACAATACTTTTTCTCAATCTACTTCGTGATTGTTTACGGTGTAATGAGTGAAGAGTAAAACTGCCAGCTTGAACATTCCACGAGAGCAAAACCGTGACAATGGAACAATGTTTAATGTTTTTCACTTTATTTAATGTTGGTCATAACAGTAGGTATGTTCTCGTCTAGATCTCTAGATGGTGTGTTTTATTACAGGCAAGATTTTTTACCGTATGACCCAGTTCCTATCACACTCTGAGGGGACTGCCTCCATGTTCGACCGGTCTACAGTATTGCAAACTGGCATTGAGTGTAGTATCACCAGTGCTGTTTGATCAGATTTGGAATTCTAATGAGGCAGTAACGAGTTGGTGATTTACCGATGGTTTCCCTAATATTTGACCAGCTTTTCCACATTGTAGTACTAACTTATCTTGATTTAGTATAAATAACATAAACAGTGATGATACAATTTAATCCCAATACTATCGTCTTATGTACGTGCATATTCCGACAGAATGACGTATAGATTGGTTTAGGTTTTACCTATTTTGAAATCAGTAGGCCAATGTATACTAGTCTTTGCTCCTCGAAAAATATCCGCTAGACACTAAGAAAATGATTGAAAATAAATGGGATGCAAAGCATGCCTTTGCTTTGAAAACTATACGAATATCTTTTAAGCAATGATTTCGTTAGAAAGATATCATCACTAGCCTGTTATCATTTGTTTATGCTGATACCAGGCATACAATAGCCAGGCTTTGTCTCTGGGCCAGTTGGATATGAATGGGATAAAGCAGGTATATCTCTGATTTATGAGCTTAATCACTTCCCGCTGGATATGAGATAAGGTGCACCCCTGTTCTTCAAATATTGATTATAGGTGAAACTTTAATGTTATTCGTTTTGCTTCCGTTACTTTGACCTGTGTACGTAGACGCTAGGATTGCGCCGACCTGTTGTCCACGTAAATGTTGTCGTCCGATACGCGGGATTAGCCGGTGATAGTCCCCAGGCACCTCGGTTTACTCACTATTAACCACTTGTTAGCCAAGTTTCAGATCTAAATTGCCGGAAAGGTGGGGACAAAAACATGTCTATTTCAACCACTGCCTGGGCAGCTATTCATTATGTCAAAAACGGCTTTGCCTAGTGAACATGCAACGTTGTGAGTGGTAGGAATCTCTACGGCGTCTCTGCACTTGAAACCTCCTTAAAAAGTAAAAGGGAATTGCATTTCCGTTCCCAGTTTTCTTGGGCCTGCCCTGATAGCAGAGTGGTCCAAGACGCTGCCACTTACTGCTCGCTGTCTCTCACCACTGCCATGGCTCGAAGCCTGGTTGGTGCATGCGAGAACGTTTCGAGTGGAGTCCGGCGATAGTTTTCGCCGGGAACTCCGATTCCCTCTATCATTTACAATTTGCTCTACAGCTTAGCCGCAATATAGCAGAAAAAGGCGTGCGTAAAACGAAATTCCAAGTTTATGTCTCGTTGCAATGTGGCCTATGCTTGCGGAAAGGGACAAATTCCAAACAAACACAGAGGTTGGTTAGGTACATACTTGAGATTTCAGGGAGTGTGTAGTAGATAATTTAACGTGCCACAAGGTATGTGACTTCCTACCGCTGTGGATTCTGATTCCTGTGTAAGAAGGGTCAAAGTCGGTCTGTGTAAGATCCATATCACAATAAATAAACACGATAATTCCATCAGTATGTCAGGCATATGTTTATATGTGTCTTGTAAAATGTACTTAATATCCCGATAAGATGCCTTTGATAGTATGGCTAGAGAGGGGTTCTCTTTCTTAAAGATCATGATAAGTACACCTTAAGAAATTAAAGAATAAAAAAGAAATGACCGGACATACCAAGGGTGAACCTCAAAAGAGTTCGTTTTACTGACCTCTAACTAATTACTACTGACAACTGCGAACTACTCAAGGATTTCCATAGCCTAGCTTACTAGAGCTGGCTTATTCTTTACCAACTAGTCATTATTTTGTGACTAGTCAAGTCATTATAGTACTTTTCAGATTTGCCAGATGGCAGCACTGCTGAATTCTCTCATGGCTGTGAATACCAATAACCGACATCTGGTGTGGAGATTAAGAACTAAACTGGACTCAGCAAGCACAGTGAATAAAGACAGCAAGCATTATAAGAGAGCAAGCAATATTCAGAAATACAAATGTATTCAGCCTGGTATCGAGGCTAGGATTTCCATAAAGCTTTTTTTTTACTTGGGATTTCCGTCATTTTTTATGAACTTTTATGAACTAGTACTTATGCATTTACTTCCGACCAGGTTTCACTAATGTCGAGTGTGGTATCATAAAGATGTTGCCTAATTAATTGACTAATCGTTCTAACAAAAGATGCAGGCCCGGTCACACGCCCCAAGCTATGGTAAGGATGTGACTCAGTCCTCTTATCCCAGCATCATGGATAAGGCAAGCCTTTTCCTCTACTGAAAAAAGTAAACTCTCATCTATAACATAGAGATGTTTACCATCAGAAAATGGAAGAAAACACAGTCCGATAGATACCCTATTTACGGGCTGTTTTTCTATTCTTTAAGAACTAAACATCAATCTAAATAGTTCGCAACAATACATCTACCCTCATATACCCTGTAGCGCTACCAGCACAACCAGCAAACTATACCTGAGTTCGGGTTCGTTCACTTTTTAAGGGACGAGTCAAGGATATTAGGGCTTAAATCTGGACTTTTAGATTCGTGTATGGACTACTTTCTGCCATATTGACTTGAATTCGTGACTAACCAGTTGCTGGTGGAAAACATGAATACTCGTGCGAACGTTGCCCTATTACAAGTCACTGGCAACTTGCACATTTGCGACCATCCATATTCGAATATGTTTTGGTTAAATCTGATTTAGTTAAATTTGATTAAATTTGATTAAACTTGGAAGAAAAAGATTTCAAATATTTGAAGGAGAATTATCAGCCAAAACTCAACAGACGAATTCCCTTCAAATAGTTTGAGATTTCATAATCTTTTCCAAAGTTATTTTCTAAAGTATGATATATGCAGACGACATTTTTAAACGAATCAAATTAAATATTAAGCATGAATGGGTTGAAATACACCTTACACTGCACTGGGATCCTAATACTTGCATTGGTAACCTTTCCATCCGAGTTGACCAACCAGTGTGGTAGACTGGCCAACGAATTGTGGACTACCAATGGCCTATACACGTCACCATATGGTCGTATCTATAGTGTTATAGTATATAACGTATACTCTGACACGCTATGTTTGTGATGCCAAGTGAAAAACATCTGAGCAAACCTGACCACCTGGGGTACCTGCTGCTTGACAAAGGAATATAATATTTACAAATTAGACGTGTAACAGCATGGTATCTAGACTAACCTTATACCGGAAGGATCACACATACTTCCACCTGCATGGGAACGCCCCCTTCTCCCGTGCAGGATGAGTGACACCCCTAGGCTTTAGGGTGCAGGTTAATGACTACCTTTGTTCACTTCTTTCCAGCCCCCGTCAAGGCACTGTCTGGACGTCTCTCTCCGCGTCAACTTCTCCCAGGATTGTACCTTTATACAACACATCATGAAGCAGGTCGAAAAATTTGTAAGAATATTTACTACTTACTCTGTGTATATTTCATGCTCATATGGTATGCATGTATGTATGTATGTATGTATGTATGTATGTATGTATGTATGTATGTATGTATGTATGTATGTATGTATGTTTGTATGTATGCATGTATGTATGTATGTTTGTGTGTCAGTATGTATGCATGTACATTGTACGTAAGTTTGTTTATATCTTGAAGCAGGTCGAAAGATTTGTAAGAATATTTACTACTTATTCTATGTATATTTTATGCTCATATGGTATGGATGGATGTATGTATGTATGTATGTATGTATGTTTGTGTGTCAGTATGTATGCATGTATATTGTACGTAAGTTTGTTTTTATATCATGAAGCAGGTCGAAAAATTTGTAAGAATATGTACTACTTATTCTATGTATATTTTATGCTCATATGGTATGGATGTATGTATGTATATGGTATGGATGTATGTATGTATGTGTGTCAGTATGTAAGTAAGTTTGTTTTTATATACGTGTGTATGTTTGGGTTAGTATGTATGTATGTATGTATGTATGTATGTATGTATGTATGTATGTATGTATGTATGTATGTATGTATGTATGTATGCATGTAAATATATATATATAAATATATATATAAATATATATATATATATATATATATATATATATATATATATATATATATATATATATATGTATATATATATATAATAAGAAATAACAGTATACAGAAATACCTATGGCACTCCATTCATTGCTATTATGGAAAAGATTAACTCGTTTTATTTCCTTTCTTTCTACACAGCTATGGGGCACCGTGAGAGCCGCTAACCCCTTCGATGCAAAGGCGGACAGCGTCGCCCTGAAAAAGGCCATGAACGGCGTAGGTAAGACACGCCCTTCATTTGTCAACTTCCTCCTCTTATCTATGATATAATTTAAGTTCCAGTAGCTCGGTGTAGTATCTTAGATGAATAGACACATTGACATGTTTGATAGTATGAAAAAGCACTACAAATGAATGTTTTGATAGAAAACACAGCACTAGTTTGAATATGAGTCAAACCTACTAGGACTTCAACGTTGTCTATGGAGGCATGGTGTTTGCTGGCAGGGGAAATAGTATGCATTTATTCCAGGTGAATCTTGAGACCAGTCTCCCAATGTGGGTGGTCTATGTTAATTTGTGATGTCTAGAGCGGTTGTTAACCCACCTATGCTTGGGGGATCCTTTTGATATAGTCGTCTGGATTTATGATACTTTTGGCAATAACTTGACAAGTAAGAGTGCTTTTTGAATATATTTCAACGAAACTAGTTGATAATGTTCTGAGTAATGTTTCTTCCCAAATATTCCTTGATATACTTCTGCCTGAACGATTTCACCAAAATTACCTGGCTATTTTGGATGCTGCGATCATTAACGCCTGAAAGCCGAGAAAGATATCTTGAAACCTGTGCTTGTAAACAACTCTAAAAAGTAAATATGTTGCCTAGACATCACACGTCGTTTACAAGTTAACTTTACACCTGTACACGTCTAAACGTTAACACCCCCTTGTGGTGAATGGTTTCGCATGACCATTGAAATTGAGTTTTTGTCTGAATGTGATATCCAAGAAGAAAATTGCGCAGATGTGTAAGCTGGCTACTTTGTGGTTCACTTACTCTCCAACCTTTAGGATGTCGTCGACTTCTTTAAGGGAGTTGAAAAAGCTGCCACTGTGAAGTTGTTGTGAGTAACTGCACAAGAGACTCGCTAACCCGTTCATGCTCGGATCGAAGTCCTATTATAGATCGTCTGGATCAGAAGTACTTTTTGAAATAAGTTCGGTCTAAACAATACATTCATAAAATAATTGAAGATTAGTTGTTGTTGAGGCTCTGATCAACAATAGTCTTTGGAATAGTTCACCAAAAGAATCGTCGAGAATTCGTCAAACGAATTTAGAGATACATGTATCACCTAAGCCCGTTTTTCTTCTCCGGATGATGCAGGTGCGGGCGGTATAGTGCATGGGTAATAGTGTACATGTTATCATACATGTATTGACGTGGTACTGCTCACGTACACAGATATGTAAAACACCCTACTGCGGTCAACATATTCAGAATCATGCCTTTGCTGGTATGAAAGAGGGGCTTCCCGCGTGGCCGAACGGTTTGAGCGTTTTGCTTCTACTCTTCTCCGTGTCTTTCCCCCAGACAACATCGGAGGTTGCACTGCCGCTTCACACTGCATTGTACATTGCTTTAGTTGGGACATTTTCAGTTGTTTTTTTTCAACTATCAACTACCTGCTAGCAGGAACTATTTATTTCATAGATAATTTCTGCTGCGAGTAACATCTTTGACCGGAATGAAATAAAACACTCTTTACGTCCATAGTCTCGTCCCTTTCCTAATGTTCCTAGTGAGGCAGATGGATTTCCACTTTGGGGGTAAGGCTACGTAAGGCGTCATGATAAGAAGTCAATCAACAGCCCACCTTGAAATGTTTCGTTCCAAAGTTATCTGTATAGATAAACATACGTTGTAGTATAAACCCCGATGAGACTTTCCTAATAGACTTCCAGGCATGAGAGGCCCATCCCCTATTGCCAACTGATCTAGGGCATTGCCATTGACAGCTCGCTGTCTCCCCTGACTGCCAGGGTTAATATTCAAGGCTTTGGGAAAGTGAAGACGTTACCGGTGATTTTGGCTTTTGCCGGGGTAGTCCAGTTTCCAATACCGTTAGCAACTGCTTGGTAACGGTTTAGCCTCAATACTGCAAAAAACGTGACGAAAAACAATATACCAAATTTATATAGTGATCTCCGGACAGGTTAAGTCTTGAGGACTCCTGTACGTTAGTCAGTGGGCTGCGTGTAGGTGGATGGCGACCTTGACATGTGGTTGATATATACTTGATCTAAAGTCAAGAGAGGTCAAA
Source organism: Maea johnstoni (assembly GCA_963942565.1). Lineage (NCBI taxonomy): Eukaryota > Metazoa > Annelida > Polychaeta > Spionida > Magelonidae > Maea > Maea johnstoni. The sequence goes on along the minus strand of OZ012685.1, from coordinate 10,727,783 downwards.
GCACAAACACGTGTGTAAATCTAACGGTTGCATATCATAGAGTATTAAATAGGTCAGGGTGGGCAATGGAATTCAATATCATACATTCACCACGTCATAAGAGGACATTGTTTGGAATTCCTCTCATGACTGACCCACCCATTTTATCAAGGTTGCCACTCCTTTATTTGTACTGATTTGGCACACCGGATATATTCCAAATCTACAGTATTTTTTCAGATTTTTATGTTTATGCTTGCAAAGACTAGGGATATTTTTCGAAATGTAGTTGTTGTTTGTATTTCAATAAGAAAGGAACTTATACCTACCACTACCCTGCCAATCCCATTGCATCTGGTTGTTTGGATAAATTCGGATCAATATTTTGCTTTCAGATAATATTCAAAACATGCCTTTTAGGAAGGTGTTTTGAACGTAGTCAGGCTTTTCATAGAAGTAAATAGGATTGATAAGGCGTCCCTTCAACTAATCTAAATCTAATTGGAATTTAACAACACAGCTGTATGAGGGGTCCCACAAGTACTTCATTATTAGTGTATACATTTCACTCCCTAATGAATACATTTACATTTTATACCTGACAGAGGGCCAGACATCGACCTGCTAAAAAGTATCCCTAGCGAGCAAAAGTGCATTTTTGTGTACTGTCGACAATTTCATAACCAAATATTTTATTAGGATCGTGTATAGATTTATGTTGGATTGTCTAGGAACATATGTGATAAGATCTTACTTTTTTCAGGTACTGATGAAAAAGACATTATCAATATCCTTGGAAAGCGCTCAAATGCTCAGAGACAGGCCATCATCGCTCAGTACAAAGCCACTAGTGGAAAAGTACGTGCATACCTTTAATTATGTTTATATTTGTATTGACTGTGGGAGATATGGAAATTGAAACTTCGGTTATTGCTGTCTCTATTGGGTTTAACGATCTTTGTTCAGATATCTTTGAAGTATTAGTCTTGATATTAGTTTTAGTCTTAAGTATTGATATACATATACATTATTTTTTTATATATATATATATATATATATATATATATATATATATATATATATATATATATATATATATATATATATATATATATATATATGTGTGTGTGTGTGTGTGTGTGTATATATATACATTAGTTTGCTATGTGTGCATTGATTGCTGAGATGAGAATCTACACGTAAATTGGCAAATAGGGACATTCGATTTGTGTTACTTATGTTTATGACATCATATTTTTCATGAAATTGACATAAACACTGTGGTGGGGGAAAATATTACCGCAGTATGAATGGGCAAGAAAAAATGCTTTTAAATGGTATTTAGATTTAAAAACAAAGGCAAATGCGCCACCGCAATAGTATAGTTACACACAGATAACACATTGACTTGAAAACCCCTAAATATTTGTTGTGTTTTAGGATTTGGTTGCCGACGTTGAGAGTGAACTGAGTGGAGACTTTAAAGATACAGTGGTGGCACTTCTGAAGAAACCTGCCCAGTATGATGCCGAGGAGCTAAAGAGACTCATCAAAGGAAAAAAGAAGGAAGATATTTTGGAAATCCTGTGTACCCGTTCTTCTAATGAAATTCGCGATATTCGACAAGAATATAAGACACGTACGTAAGACAAAATATGCTTTTCTTGAGTGCTAAAATGTTGCTAGATTCTGGAGGAACATTGAATGTTGGATAAGAAGAGTGATTGATAGACACTTCAAACTTTCAGATGAAGATAAGACCTTGGTACCCTCCCAATGAACATTACTAAAAATACTGTGATTTTAGCCGCTCAAGAAATAATCTATAGAAACAGGCAAATGGATGACACCTTTGCATTAGAGTGCAAGTGAGACGCAAAGTTTATAACCAGATGATTAAAGAACACTTACTAGCAGAATTTTTATTAGACCAACAAAACCTCCATAAAAGTGGAACTCTATTGGTGATGATCTTTTAATAGATACATTTCTAACTGATAAAAGTGTGTCTGTATGATTTTGTATGATGTAATTATGAATACCGTACTTGATGTTCAATTCGTTATCGTCCCTGTTGGTAGTTCATTGTAGTTTATCTATTTCCTTTTGTTATTTATGCAATGCATTATTAATGACCTTGATCTCAACATGAATGGAGACAATAAAAAAAAACAGCTGTTTACAGTGAATTAAAAAAAAAGACAAAATATAAAAATGTTTTGCATTTGACATTTGCTGTGTATGGCCTGCAAAATGTACAAAACCACAATCGCTTTTGCACAAAGTAGGAAAAGGGTGTAAACGTGGAATCAACACTCAAAATTAACAAATGATAGTGAGGGATACGATTATTTAACGTGATGTTTAATATGTATTGCACTGAGATGTGCCCAAGGTCATACTTTGAATCATTAAGGTAAAAGACATATCGGTACTTTGTTCTGTATTGTGTGTGTGTGTTGTGCTGTTATACTGTAGGATACTCTCTCGTTGTGTACTGATATGCATCGCTGTGTATCTACTGGCTCCTGGCTGGTTAAAATTTTGCCAATAATGGAAGATAAATGGCTCTGGATAATCATCCCTCTTTTATCATGTGTGTAAGCTGATGTTGATTATATTCTTCACTTCTTTACCAACAGTGCACAAAGTTGACCTGGATAAAGACGTCAATGACAGCACCTCAGGGGACTTCCGCACCCTCGTACAGTACATTTTAACGGTATGTAAAACTTAAAGTACACTTTCACTTTTACAAACTAGTATTTTAGACCAAATAATGTGCTGAAAACATTTCAAATTTCTATACTGAATATGCTACCTTAATTACCTGTTAATTTTAAGATAAAAAATAATGGTTAGATTCAATATCATTGTGTTCGAAAACCCTCATTGGTTGTTATAACAACAGGTTTTATTCCAGATGGCCAACGAAAAATCCTTTTCAAACTACTATTTGTAAACCCTGTTGTCTTTTACATTTCAGAGTAATAGACCTACTAGTAACAAAGTTGACGTAGATGGCGCCAGACTTGATGCCCAGGTAGGTACAATTTGCTCTTACCTTCTTCACTGAATACTAGTCACACCTATTACCAGGCAATGTTACTTACTATTGTGATATGTCTTGATTGATGTAGCAACATATGAATCACATGCATACATATCTTTCTTGAAAGGTTCTCTAGGTCAATTTTACCATGACAGTAGTTGAAAGGAGGAAACATCATTTCACCTTAAAACAGACGAATGCAACTTTTGGCCTTTGTACGACCTTAAGAAGTAATTGCATATCAACAGTTCCATGCATTGGTATGTCCAATGCTGAAAAACGCAAAGGCATGCAATATATAGCCTTCAATGAGTATCTTCATTATATACTCCTAATACTAATTTCTGGTGACTTTCCTATTTGACCTTTATCTCACTCTTTATCTTTAGTCATTGGGCCAAATAGGTGAGAAGAATTGGGGCGTCAATGAGGCGACGTTCATGGAGGTGATGCTGTCTCGCCCCTACGTCCAGCTGGAGCTCGTGATGGAGCAGTACAGTCAGCTCTTCAAGAAGAGCTTTGAGGACGCCATCACTGCGGGCATGAGCAAGGACAACGCCAAGGACTTCATTGTGCTGGGTAAGCGCATGGCATGAAATTGGCGTTAACCTATTAATGCCTACAAGTTACTCTTATACTGGTTGTCTCGATCTTCAATACCGATGGCACTAACTAGGAAATGAAGAGAGATTTTACAAAAAAAGAGTTAATGTTAATGTTCTCATTGACATTTCTCATTAAAATTATTTCCCAGATATGCTTTTGCCTAAAAGATTTCGCTTAAATTAATTTGGTCGCTGCGAGCACTAGTGAGATAGGGTAGGCTTGTGCATTATAACGACAATTGCAATCAGGTCTTTAAATGCCAATTCCAAGGATAAATCTGTTTCTTGACTATATACCTAATGGAAGTTTTTTAACCTTGCTTCGCAATCATTAAAATGGTATAGCAATGTACCTTCGAAAAACGAATCCAATAAATTCACGTAAGACATCAACATTGGCAATCTTTAGAGTTCCTTTCTACTCGTCATGCTTGATAATTCCCTTTATATCGTTTCAGCAAAGTGCGCGAAAAACATGCAATTTTACTTTGCTGAAAGATTGATGAAGTCAATGAAGGTAAATTTTACTTTCCTACAAAAATTAAGATTAAATACTAGTAGTTGGAGATAAAAAAAAAGTTCAACTCTCAATTTAAATATGTTTGCTGTGTGATACATGCAGTCTGTATAGGATACCAAGCATTCTGAACACGGTGTTAATGCTTCCGAAACAAAATCGGGTTCAAAACAGCATATACAGTATTTCTTTTCAAAGTAATTTTATTTTAATTTTTCGAATATTCTATTCTATTCAAATGTTGAATAAATTTATTCATTTTTTTATTACGTCATTGCAAATATATCTTAGAGGATCAATTGCCTTAGCTGATGATACATTTCCTTCTCTTTCTACATCACGTTATTGACTCAACATTTCATTATTCACATGTTTATGATTTGATTATTATTTGTCACAACTTTCCAGGGTTTGGGCACTGACGACAAGACACTGATCCGTAACGTTGTGACTCGCAGTGAGCAGGATTTGGTCCAGATCAAAGAGGAGTTCTTTGTCTATTACAACAAGACACTAGAAGATTACATCGAGGTCAGTCGAGCTACACTTTGACACTTTTGTTTCTAGAGTGCGCAAATGGTCTGGCAAAGTTGAACATAACTCGTTTAGAATATTGCTTATAATTAATATTTTAAAGGGTTGGGTTAACCCAACTGAAACAACAATATCAAGTCCATATTTACACGTGCAAGGTCTTGATTGTGCCCAAGATGTAATTGAGTTAACCCACTACCATCCATGGTGCTTTTACGGTCAGTTTAATAGGTCAATATACATGTAGTTTACAATAGAATACAATTTCAAAAGACATTTTCGATAAAATTGTAGTTGGAAGGCAGTGACTTCACATTAATACATGCATTGTTTGTTTTCATAGGGTGATACGTCAGGAGACTACGAGAAAATGCTTATGACAGTCGTCCATGGAAGCTTTTAAACGTGAGACCTTGCAGCCTCCCAACTAGTCCTGCCTTGATATCAGCAATATTGTAGAGAGAAAAATGTTTCCGGTTGCTTTATTTTACCGAATTGCAACGAACTGGATAAGTGCATTAGAAACTAAATGGCACATGTAATTTTCAAGGATGTGATGCCTAGTGTCAAATCGTACTATCGATATTGATGATCAGTCTATCTAGTTTTTTCATACTTCGAGTCAATCAAAATCAATCACTTTCAACAGTGCTTACCAGCGATTTTAATTCAGAAAAATAATGTATGATACCAAATAAAGAATTTGGTCTCTTTGCACATGGTCCGAAATCAAAATATTTGGACTGTACAGTGTACATGCACTTGGACTCTTATACTAAGTGAACACAGTTCTGATAATGCATTCCTATACTAAAGGAACGGTCTTACCTACTGGACAAGATGGACCAATCGTCCGGACCCTAACCTGTCGGTCCACATAGGACATCCAGAAAAGGTTTATACATAACACATAACACTTCTTATAGTTAACACTCGCAACTTCTAGTAAACGTTCTAAATTTAACACTGTTATTTTCCAATGGTGTAATCACATCAAAACAAAACATGGTGTACAATGTACAAACCCAGTAAAAAAAAATGGATATCCGTTTGACGACAGGAAGTCGAAACGACCACGTGTATCAAACGCATTGGCACATATATATGCAAAATCTAGATATTCCATTCTATTGAAAGCAGATATATGTGTACTATGTATGTCTTTTAATATTTACCACTGCCTTAAGTAGGACTTGAACCTCAGATTCAGCATTATACAATTTAGACCGCTGTCATTTGGGAACAGGTCCTGCATTGTATAATCGATACCTTGTTCTCATATGGAATGATAAAGACATGGGTGTTTAGGCACTGCTTTTTATATATTTTTATACATCATGGTTTTAGTATCGTTGCTTTTTAGTAGTCATAAAAAGCACTTGAAGGGTGGAGCCGGAGGGGAGATACGTGAGTCTTTCAGTTGGCACAGTGTGGATGAAGTACAGGCAGAATAAGTTCTAATAAAGTCTTATCTATTCCTCTGAATAGCATTAGGGCATAAGCTGTATAACATGGATCTATTTCTTCTTCGTTTGAGTAGTCGCATACACAAAATCATGAGAAACTCACAATGTCTGCACAAATTTCATTCAGATGTATATTTTCACCGAAGTTAGAATGTTTCTATGCTTCATCAAATATATTTTCCGATAGCATATTTGTGAGATGCCGCTACTTTATACTTGCAGTAAGAGAGAGTATTCAGTGTGCTTATGCAAGGTAGTCCATATAAAAAGTAAACTCGCTATGAAGTTCACAGTAGTTTGCAGAATAAGTATAAAAATCAATATTAAGGATGATGAACTGCAGTTCGTAAAAAACAATGATAGTGATTATGAAGATAATCATTATAGTAATGTTAATAATGATGATAATACTAATGATTGTAGCAATGCCTATTAGTAATGCCAGTGATAATGAAAAGAGTAACATAGCCTATTTCATATGCTGCTCTTAACTCAATGTGTTAAAGGTGCATTTCTAAGATAACCATGGACAAATGTCTTTGGTTCGTTATCAAATAAAACTCATCTTGTAACAATAGTTTCTTGTTGTGTTTTAATCAATGCGAACTACCAGCTGACGTGTATGTACTGGGAGCTCATCCCAGTATATACTGTAAGGGTACTTATGGTAAAATGGAACACACTTGGTATTAGCGATGATAAAGCATTAGCGAATTTAGCGAGTTTGTAATCTACATAATAATCTTTTTTTGGATCCAAAGGGGTGAAATTGTGTAAGATAACCGAAAATGGCCTGTGTTCTTTTTATTATATTTCTTTTTAAACAAATGAGACTGAGAATGTTAAAAAGAAGAGATACATTCAAGGTTATAACTGAATTTGACAGAGACCCCTTTGAAATCACTGGATTAACCTAGTTCATACATGAAGCAATTCCATTGGCTTAGCCATGTCGAACCTTTTGTTTGTTTGAAAAGCATAATAAAACTGAACATGTTTACGACAAGGTTCAGATTCATTCTGGGTTATACACGAAGTTGACACCGCACCCTTTGATATTAAATACTGCACTCTCCAAATATGGACATCGAGCAATCCTTTTTGCCATCCTCAGGGTGAAGTGTTGCTATGATACAGTTGCTAAGCGACGGTTCTCTCATATCAGACCCTGATATTGGATGTAGCTGCCTGGGGAGAGGGATTGCTCGATCCATGCAGTGTGCATCCAAGCAAAGCTAAACAAAATACAGCCCTAGTCACTATGGGAACTAGTGTCAACATATTCCTTGCAAATTGCTGTGGTGTCATGGGATTGGATTGAAATTGGACTATTGGTTATCAGCATTGGTTATTTTGCTTGCTATTGCAATCCAGGCAAAGGAATTAGGATTTTGGATTTTCGTTTATCGATGCTTTCCTGTTATCTTTCGCCTTAACCAAGACTAGCCAGTTGTTAATGGTGGAAGGAACTTAAGTACCTGGGTAAAACCACCGCCTACTCAAAATAAGAACCCAGTCAATGGTGGAGGACTGTAGCAGCCAATGGCAACACCAAAGACCACCCAGCCATTGCAGGATGAATAATATCCTGTCTTTGGTAATGTGGAACGATTCACCCCAATTCATCTGCAAGCTTCCCACATGCTTTGGGTAAGGATTGAACTTGGGACCGTTTGCAACAATTAAGACAGAGCGAGCAGTTGCTGTCCTGTGAGCTAGATAGCTCAATAATGGGGGCATTCCCAAGCTTTGAGTGAAATAGGAGAACTGTGTGAGGAAGAAAGGCTTGGTCGATACGTTTGATTTGATTATGAGTTCACATCAGTGAGTGCAAATAAACCGGTTTTCCCTTGCACAGCTTTTGGCAGGCACTACTCAAATAGAACTGGACTAGCGGGGATACACGGAGTCGTGCGCACAACAATATCCCTCCTCACCCAAATCAGGACTGCGAACAGGGGGTCAGGATATTTGAGGTGTCAATAAAACAAGCAACGTATTGGTGTTGGTCAAAATGTATCCTTGGGGGGACAATTTATTATTCGGGGGTGGGGGGGGGGCTATACTTTTTAGGAAAAATATGTCCCTGAAAAACAAGAAAAAAATATTCTGGTCAAGAAAGAAACGAAAAAAAATATTCTTGCACTGAAAATTGAGAATTTCTGTGTCTACCAGAGGAGAGAGAAATGACTGTCAATGACCGTGTGCTGTCTCTCATTCACTGCATGGATTCGAATCCGACCAGTTGCAAATGGCTCTGGGTTAGGCAGTGGTTTTTCCGGGCGCAAGAGTCAACTGGAGGGAGGACTTAAAACATGTCTCTCACCACGGGTTGTCATGACTAACCGGTGCAAACGAGTTAATGTTTTTTCAGGATATTCTTAGTTTATTGCAGAGATGGTGTCTACTACCAGCTGGTCTCCTAAGCAGGGTCAATTTTATTTCGGTATCTTAGAAATGCGATTATGAACGCTATCCATTTCATAAGTATTACGCAATGGCATAAAATGGTTGACTGACAATGCATGGCTAACAAATAAGCAACCGGCAGGAATGTGCATCTTATAAACACCGAACCACATTTACATCTTAATATCTAATGCCTAGAAGACTTACATTGTGTGACGGATCTACGCCGTGTTGCAGATCTGTAGCAGTAGCAGGGGCCAGAGTAAGGTGTTATGAGGTAGTTAACCCGTGGCACAGTAACCTACAGGTCAATACACACAGGTCAAGGTGGATCACTGCTCTACAGACGGCAATTGCACTAATTGGTCAACGGTGGGGATTAGGAATCAGAATTTTTATTTATTGTTACTTTTCTGCCATATCAAGAGTACTTGTGACTCATGGATTCAACATGGTGAAAAGGAATTTGAAATTACATTCATTGTCACTTTTCTGCCATATTAAGGCTAACTGTGAATAGCCAATTGTTAATGTTGGAGGAGACCGGAGTACCCAGGAAAAACAACACCATAACCCGAAGTTTCTGGCAACTTTCCATTTGCCCCAAGCAGGATTCGAACCCGGAGAGTGGTGGCAACCCGGGGGGGGGGGGGGGGGGGGCACCTGCGTTATCAAAATTAAAAAATACCCCATAAAGCACTGATTTCTGGCCAAAAAAGCACCCTTATTTTAATAAAAACGCTGACTTTCTCCACTAAATAAACACCCCTTCTTTTATCAAAGCACTGACATTGGATGAACGGGACCACGTATTTTAACTTTAGATTTTATAATCCTCTGTGTGTTTAACGGCAGCAAGTGTCGGCAGCAAACTCGGAAGCCCAGTCACTTCGGGAGTCACTCGGCGTCAGAGCCGCGTATATTTCGTGGATTGTAAGGCGATTTTGACCCCCATACTTCGTACCTTGGTACAAAAAAGTACCCTTCTTTTACAAAATCGCGGACATGCGGAGGTCTTAAAAAAGACCCCTTCTTCCGCGGAATAAGTAACGCAGGTGCGGCCCCCTCTGTACCTGAGTGCCCCCCCCCCCCCCCCCCGGGGGGTGACAATACGTAAGCAGTCAGTCTTGTCATTGTCGATGTCTATCGGGGCAGGCCTCGGTATTCAACACTGGCGGCTGGGAATGTACATTTGCAATTTTGTTTATCGTCATTTTCCAGCCCTACTGCAGGCACTCATAACTAGACAGCTGTTGCTGGCTGGTGATGGAGACAAGGATACCCGGGGATAACCACCGTCCTAACACCAAGTCACTGGCAACAATCCTATATGCCAATGTTGGATTTGAATAAATTTTCTCATACACCTCAAGTGATATTAAAGACAGAACCCGAATGCACCTGCTAGATAAAATGAGCAGGTCATATGCAAAGCATTGAAGTCCTCAGCCATGTAGGCAGCCTTTCTTGATGTACTTAGAGTACAGTACAGTACTGCTTCTAGAGATAATGTACGGCCATTGTTCCGCACTGATAGACCTTCGCGTGCCATTAACTATTTAAGGCCTTAATGGTCAAGGGGGGGGGTACTACCACAGCAGCATCGCCACTGAAATATACATGGCCGCATAGATGTAAAATCCATCACATTAGACAGCTTTCTGTGGTCTACAAGGGGAACGTACGAGGAGTTTGTATGTGTAAAAATAGCACACGTAATAACTATGCCATTAGTAAGACGAGAGGACTATACCTTAGAGTCGTCTCCAATAAAGGTTGAGGTGGGTTGGGTCACAGAGTATACAATAAAATATTATGTCAATTATTAAACATTATGTTTATGCCGTGTTTTACTATACATGTATTAGCACAGGACCTGTCCCGATAGCCGAGTTGTCTACTTAGGCCTTGCCATCCACTGCTCGCTGTCTCTCACCACTGCCAAGGTTCAAATTCTGGCCAGGGCATGTGAATAGGTTTCCAGTGACTTAGGGTTAGTGATGGTTTTTGACTGGGCGCTGTGGCTTATCCCACCACTTTTAACTGGCAAGTCAAGATTTAGGTGAAATATATCAGAAATAACGAAAAATGAAATTCATAATTCCTGTATGAATAACTCTCTAGGGAGCGTTTAATGACAGCCGATGCTGACCCGTCAATTCTATCCAGGCACTAGTTTTGAAATTGAGGGATTTAAGATGACAGATAGCTCCTTGCTGATCATGTAATGCAAAAAGAATATGGAATGTGTGGAATTGAATTGCTTGGCATTTTTCTGCTTACCAAAGCGATGTGTCTAGTAATGTATTAATGTTGGAACAACCAGGAGAAACGGCAGATACCAACCGTGAACGACTTTAACCCCAATTAATAGGCAGCTTTTTCACATGCCTAATGGGAATTTGGGGATTTCGTTTTTTCCTCACTGTTTCTGCCAAACTGCAACTAAATCATAAAGAGACAACTGGAAGCAGTGGTTAGCGAGGGCAAACGGTCCGTGACATGGCCTTAGAACAATCAGGCTGCAGCGCAGGCAGGCCCTCCAAATGTTGAGAGTTATACTCAAACATGGGCACCAAGGGCGGATCAAGGATTTTATAAGGGAGCCATGTAATTTTGCAGTTGACCACTAGGTGGTGGAACGTATAAGTTTAGGGGTTGACCACTTGTCAAGCCACTTAGTAGGTAGTTAATGTCCAAAATGTAGGGTTTTGTCATATATCAAAACCTGTCAACGTTCAACCACCCAATATCAGATTTCCTACATTTATGTGTTGAAGACTTTTTTGTGGCATTTTCTTCAGTGAAATTCGTTCCTGGCCTCCAGGGGGCCCATTGATTTATACATGTATGTGAAAAGAATTACTTTTATCTGACAACCATGTCTAAATAATGATTGTTGCTAGCAAAGATCTCACCCAACTTGCCCCAATTTCTAAAAATGTGAGTTCTTTCATTGTCAACCATTGTAGACTTTCTTGGTGCTGCTATATGATTATGCTGGGGTATAAGTGGTAATCAAGCATAAGTGTTAGGCAGGGTGTCACCCTCTTCTAAAAGCACTGATTGTCCTTCCATTCCGGAAAGGGTAATTGAGGATTAAGTCCATCCAATCACAATTTCCTTAGCACATGCCATTTATTTCCTACTTGCGCCAAGAATCTATTCCATCAAACAATACCTGACTGGTCACAATATCAAAATTAATAAAGGTTTAGGCAGTTACAAATAATAAAGGGGACTGAGGTGAATCACTTGGAACGCACAGTTAATTGGAAGAATAGAGAGCAGAGTGACCTATTTCCAGTGAAATGGTCACTCAGGGATTTCCTTAAATCAGCATGTATGCCATATCAGGAGCTCAACTGGACATCGCTTCATATCAAGTGCACAATCATGGTTGGAGTTTGATATCAGGAGAGTATACTGCTTATATTAGTACTGTTGACAGGTCTGCATTTGGCCAGATGGATGGCCCAGCAGTGGAAAAAATAATTTTAGTTCCAAATTTTATCACTGGTGGCGTGGTGGTGCAAAAGGTGTCATCTGAAAGAGGTGGTTCACGTGAACCCCTGGAACCCCCTAGATCTCCCCCTGTACACATTTGGGGTGGAAAAAGACACCGACTCGACCATAGGGGCAGGGCCCTACCATGTGTGAAGAGAAAGTGTTAAACAGTCTGTAAAGTAGCATGACTAGTTATCATAAATGACATGAAGTGTGGCATGACAATTTAGAGAAATGCTTTTGATCCAGCACTGCTTGAGGAGAGTTATCAATACATGGATATGGCCCATATCGTCTAATATCGATGACATCCCCAGCCAACAGGACTAAACCTGCTTCAGGTGGATGTTATGACTATACTCCCTAAGGTGCAAGCATATTGGGTATTTCCCTTATATACCAGTCATCGGAAGAAACCCTCCTGCATATTACATCAAACCTGGGAGTAGTAGACAGGGAGAGGGCACTGTGCATGCGTCATCAAATTTCGCTGCCTCCGACTATATGAGTCCTAGATAACCTGTGTACCCCCAGGATTGGCTGCCTGCTGCCTGCTGAAAAAAATCACGTGACCAATACTTCCCCAGTCTACACCGCGTAACCCGAGGCGCACATACACTAGGTACTCGCATGCTGTGCCTTTGGGGTTGCGGATCAAGGGGATGTATTTCTCTGATCAAACTACTATGTCAATAAGTATGGAATAGTGCTCTCTGGATCCCTTCAACATAAATTGGGTGGGCTAGCCTTAAGTGGAAACTTTTAATGGTCCTGGAGAAGCTCCTTTAAATATCTGGTGATTATAAAGCCAATCAAATTACATATATGATAAATGCTTAAAATATAAAGAAAACGCAAACAAAGATTAACATGGATATTATTTATAGTTGTCCTGTATACAACCATGTAAGTAGTAGAGTAGTCTATGTATATAAAATCTAACAGAAACCATAGAATAGAACATCAACATTCACTTTTAGCGCATTCAACAAGTTTTAATATCAGTACATTAGAAGAGCTCTGATTAAAGATGACTTCTACCTTTATAGTTGTAGTAAAGATGAACTAGGATAACGGTACATATAAAATATGTAAGTATCAAGTTGAAATGCTTTCTCACTTTCTATTTCTTTCTACAAAAAACATATTCTATTAAGTCATTGTAAACTAGTAGATGTTTTTCAGAAGAGATATGGAAAATGAATAAATGTACTAGAATACTTTGGCCAGCCAGTATTAAACCATTCCTGCATAGGTCCAAGCACACAAGAAATATGTCATGCAAGCAAATCATTTTGAAAAGATGTTCTTTTGGGAAGAATATTTGAAAGACAATGGGTTTTCAGAAGATGTTCAACAGTTCATATTCAATATTTTCCACATATTATTTTCATCTGTAAAATAGTTGCATGCATGTCAGACCTCAACTGCACTTGGAACAGGATATTGAAGCATGCAAAAATGTTCTGTTCTTATTTAAATCTATGTAAGATATGCAATCCAAAAGAATCCAGGTTCTGTCATAATGAAAAGCTACTGGTTCATGGCCTATTGGTTTAATCTTAGAATATTCAACATATTAGATTAGTATGCAAATGATACATCCAAAACTATTAACATATCATTCTACTAAAGAGGCTGTTTTCCCATCTAGAGATATTTGTAAGATTAATGGATTCTAAGAAAACTAGATATAAGTATCTGGTATCAACTTAACCATATAACCACCTGCAAAAATAATATTTCACATGTTATTTATGATCTGTATTTATAAAACTTTCTTCAATGTAATTACTGAAAATTACCGCAAACTCCACTTGATTACATCCCTCACAAAAGAACTGCATAAAAATAACAATCCTTGACTTACAGGTGTTTAAACTATCTAGAATTCTACAACATTGCGTAGGTAACAGAATTTAGCATACTAAATTGTATAGAATGAAATAATTAAGCTCTTCTAGACTATGGTAATATCCAAAACGTTAAGCTATGTGAAGAACCAACACTAATGTTTCGTCTCTAAAACTAAACATTGAGGCTTTTTTGTCTGGGTAATGTAAATTCATTTAGTGGATTAAAATGTCTAGCTGTAAAGAAGGATGACTTAAACTGGGAAGCCACAGACCAGACACATTGAGCAACTTTCAATAGTTTTAACCATCAATTTAGACTTTCTTTATATTTTTGTCATGCTAAAAGTGAAAATTTATATCCTCTTTGACACCATTTTGTCAGAATCACCAGTAAATACAACACTGATTTAGTTATTGTCATGGCAACTATTTCCGGGTGTTTTGTACAACCAAATAATCTGTTGATACAGACATTGCCACCATATGTTTGTATGATGCTCAGTTCTAAAACTTCAATGACAAGGTCTGGTAACTGCAAAAAGTGAGGAATATATTCCTAGTGTCAACAAAGCAAGGGAACTGTCTCTATACAGAAATTCACATTATAATATTGCACCAATACCATACCAAATTCTACCACCAATATAGGATTCCTTTAACAACCTGCAAGTAATTACTAATATGAAAAAATGATATATCAATTTCATTCCTCAATATCCTCATAGACACATATACCTGTATATCATTCAATAAGAAAGGCATGTTAACTCAATTGATTAATTGGCATCAAAATCCAAAGGATGATATAATTAGAGAGAAAAGCAGTAGAGGTGAAATATCATAGAGAATAAGCCGAGGCAGTCATATGTAGTCATTTACCCTTATGACAAAATTCTTTGTAAAATCAGCCATTAAATTTGATTTTATGATCAAGACATACAAATTATCTACTGCTTTAGTTTTGAAGAGAGACAATAAATTACTTTTGAGCTTTCTATATACGTTTTCAGGAATATAAGAAAAATACCCATTGAAATGCCATCTTTATGTTAAACAAGGAAATGAATGGTTATGGTCTTATGTATAATTTACAGGTAAGTTAAGAAGCATACCTCGGAGGCTTGTTAAATATCATTATTCCACCTGAGCACTTCAAAAGCCAACTTCACAACATCAATAAACATCAATAATTGCTTATTAACAAGTGAAAATGTTTAATAAAGAACATAGCAGTTCTGAAAATGTCTTTGTATCATATAAAAAGGCACATTATATTTCTTCAAAAAATATCATGATTGCTGTCAATTTTCTTTCCTGATTTGTGCTTCTGATCTTGCATAGGGTTAGTAGTTGAGATGAGGAAAGTAAGTATCCCATGACCATATAAGGGCATAAAACCTGCTTACATCCTGTTAGTGTATTTTCAAATATTTCAGGTCATTTCCTTGATTCATAATAGTTAGAAATCCCTCTTTCCCATAGTGCACAGCACTTACAAACCCTTGTATTTTACATGCCCTTCGCTAAAAAGCATTGTTTTCCTCAATATGTGTTATCTTCATTGCATGATTCTGTCAGTTTTCACCATCTAAGCCAGCTTAATTCATGCAGTGCATGTTGGACCAGATTCAGTTTCACTCTCTTCATAAGGTTTACACTAACAAGTAAATGGAAAAATCTTTTAAGGAATACGTTTTTTCCTGTCAACAATTGTGGTAGTTTCATAGTTTTACTGCTATCTTTATCAAGTGAAGACATCACTACTTACTCTAAAACTCATGAGTTCTGTTTACTCGCATGCAGCCATATTTTGGAGGCTGAATAAAGTTAATTTATAGAAATCCAGCCATCCAGAATATAACTTTTATGAAATGAAAGGAAGAGACCAAAAAGCATTATCTGATTGAAAGTTCATGCGTAGGTTAAACTGGCATTGCTCATGAGTCCATACAACTCACAAGTAATGTGTGCAGCTTGTATACTGATAGGAAATGAGTATTTGAGCAAGATAAGTTGAGACTAACCTATGGCTTACAGCCCATGATAATCAAAATCTGAAAAAGTCTTTGTATAATGACCTTTTTCATTGCTAGAAAAAGGTAATATTGACGTCAAGACTGGAAACCAGCAAATAGGTTTGGTCATAGCAAAATGTAAAAAAGAGAAAATATTAGCTGAGGGAAAACACACCAGGGTCTAAATGTTGACAAAATAGAGCAAGTTGTAAACACTATGTGTAAACCTTTCCCTGGCCACAACTGTGACACTAGAGAAGCATAAGACCTGACAATTTTAGTAATATCTTTGTGACCGGAGCATTTTCAGAAAATACTAGCTAGAGATGGTTGATCACAACTCATCCCACAATTCCCTTTCAACCTTTTGGATACAGGAAACTCATATTTGTGCTCAATTTAGAACCCCTGTATCCCCAGGAGCTCAAATATGTGGCAATGAGTACAGCCAGTCTCTCTTAGTAAATTTTTGTTTCTAATGTTTTTGTTAAAAAGATGTTACTAAAATGGTCAGGCATGAATGTGTTAACATCTGAAAATAATCATGCTTTAAACTGTTGTCCTTTATTTACAAATAACTTTACATTTTTCAGTTTTACAAATATTGAGGAATTTCAAAAAATTACAAAAATGCCAAAGGAAGGAGTAGCAGTCAGTTAACTGTTTGGACCCTGGTATGACCCCTCAGCTATGTCAATCTGCCTGCCATGTAGGAAGCTGGAAGGATCATATTCCGAGGTTGACCACTGGGCAGCCTGGTTGGAAGTCTAGGTAAGCAGGGATTGGACGTTATAGCCATGGTTACTGTTACCATTGAGTTGTTGCCATGGAAACTGTTGTCGTGGATAATGTTGTCATGTTTACTTGTAGGATTCTCCAATCAGCGCCAGCAGCATCTTCTTGTAATGTCCAGAGCAGTCATCCTAAGAAATACAAAGAGAGACATGCCTTGATGATTACTCAGAGAGTGGAAATTACAAAATATAATCTATTCATAATGAGAGTTCACATGCTGGCTATATGATTAAAAGGTTAGGCTAAAATAAGATAATTAATGAGAGTCTGGCCATATCGGCCATTTCAAATATATACCTCTACTAATCCTGCGCTTTGACAAGAACTATACAAAACAAATTGTGAAAAGAATATCGATTTGCCCAGTTCAAGTCGGAATTCACTTTCTATTAATTATAATTAGGCATTTCTCCTTGCCTACAGCAAATAAAACATCGGTCAGAATCTGTTTTGCTATAAGCATCTAAACCTCAAATGATACATTAAAATTTAAATGGGGTTTTCAGCAAGAGACTACAACAATAAGATAATATTTCTCAATTTCTGGATGTGAAAAATATCTGAAAGGTATAGTATACAAATCAAATATCACTTCAAAGGAAAAGGTTGGTATATCCCCTAAATAAAAGCCTACCTTGATGAACTGTCCGAGTGTCTGATGGTACTTATTCTGGAACTCCTGTTTGATCTGAACCATGTCAATCTCACAGCGGCTCACAATGATCCTGATCAGAGTGTTATCATCTGTGCCCATGCCCTGAAATAAAGGATAGAGCAAGCTTGTGTGAGAGATAGGGGAGCAAATGGCAAGAGTAATAATGAATTGTGACCACTTTATCCAAGGAAGACATTCACAAAAGAATTAGAGCAATAATCCTGAAAATGGAAATGATATACAATGAAAGTATAGTAACTAGCAAAAGAATCACTAAATTTGAAAAAATACTAAGGTTAGCTGACCAAATAAAAATCAGTGAGCATAATGATAAAAGTAACTAATATATGTTGCCAAATATTTTTAGAATTATCGCTTAGTTTTCCACAAATATTCATATAAATACGCAATTGTAATCGAAATATAAGAATATAGTAAAGTTAGTTTAGACAATAATTACAGAGTGACCAAAAAATGATAAGAAATGTTTCCTACCTTCATGGACTTGTACAACTTCTCTGCGAAGTAGAACTGTGGGTTTCTCACAACACTTGCTGGAAAAAGAAGTTATACTTGGTTTAAATCTTATCAAACCCTGTTGTAAATAAAGAAGAAAACTCTAAACTCTGGTTTTGGTGATCGACAAAGATTTAAACATATTTACATTAGGTAAGCCTTAAATATGGACAATCTTTCATGCAAATATTTCTCTAACTCAGCATTCTTACACAATACAGACTCAAAGATGCCTTTAGATGGAAGTATGATGAGGATCCAAGCAATTAACAGATTGGAAATCACCATAACAAGTGTCGTCTGGACCTATGATACTTTTGAAAATAACTAATCATAAATTAACAAAATATTTGAAAGAGGATATACTTCAGAATAAAATTTTTAATTCAAATGTTTTCCAAACTGTGCTTGTCAGAAAGAACTCACCAAAACCGTCAGATAGTTTTGGCTGCTAAGTATAGTTTAAGCTAATACTTAAGTCCAAAAAAGTCCAAAAAGAACCAAACTGATCTATAGAAGCCAGGTGGTATTTTTATCAGGTGGTCTATTGAGAATGTGTGACTGTACTAAGAATGTCTTGAATGTTGACAGGGGTTCTTATAATAGAAAAGGTGTACTCACCAATGTTCTGCATGCCGATCTTGAGGTTTCCTGACATCTCAGAGCTGATGACCTGTTCAATGGTCTTGTGGTAGAGAATCTCATACTCCTTGAAGACTGCCTGTAGCTGAGGCATGCTCTGAGCGGCCATGATGCAATTGAACTGAGATTCGTCCGTTCCCCAGCGACTAGCACCAGCTTCGTACAATTCCTGAGAAAAATATGACAAATATAAGATTATAACATAATCTCATACTCCTTGAAGACAGCCTGAAGCTGCGGCATGCTCTGAGCGGCCATGATGGCATTGAACGGAGATTCGTCCGTTCCCCAGTGGCTAGCACCAGCTTGGTACAATTCCTGAGAAAAATATGACAAATATAAGATTATAACATAATCTTATACTCCTTGAAGACAGCCTGAAGCTGCGGCTTGCTCTGTGCAGCCATGATCATCCAGACATTGAACTGAGATTCGTCCATTCCCCAGCGACTCCTGCCCCTGCATGGTACAGTTCCAGACAAAAAACCTGTGTAGTGTTTACACAGGCACCAGTATTGTATAAGATGGGTAATTGATAATTTTATACAGATGAGATATGAACTCACACAAAATTGACAAGTGACACAAATGCTTGCCTGCTTGTCATTGCAGGCTAAAACAACTTTCAGGCAAGTATAAATAATTGCTTACTTATCCAACATGACAAGTTTGAATTCTAAAACTTTTAGGATTAAATATCTAGAATGTATGGAATGCATAAATAAAATAGATATAAACAGCTAGGAATATGAAAATGGAAAATAGAATTGTAAAATACTACATTCTTTAATTTTGTTAATAATCAACTTAAATTAAGGGGTTTAGTGTATAAGTTCAAGTTCAAAATATTGTCAGGCTAGATAGATTTAGCCTCAACTTTCCAAACCTGGCAAGTCAGTGCCAAAATTGATGACCCCTGTCCTTGTTGCATGGAGCAGGTAATGAGAAACATCTAGGTTCATGGGAATACAAGTTTTCTACAGGGAAGAGAAACAAGTTATCCACATTTGTTTTTTCATGGGTGGAGAGCATCAGATTTTGAGCATAAGGTTTTAGTTTCAGGAATGAGAGAGGGGTAGTGGCCACTTTAAACAATAATAAAAGAAAAGTGGAATTTTAACCATAAGTAAGTAAGTCGGTAAAAATACATGTATGATGGGGCGCACTCATTATCCTAAGATATCCTGATCCTAAGTAGGCTTAGTAAGCTTAGTCTGTGATAAAACATGCATGTGGATAGCACTCATTAGCTTAGATATCATGCCTTAAATTAGGGTAATTAAGCTTAGTCTTTGAGAAAACGTGTGGGGGTAGCACTCATAATTGTAAGATAGCATGCATTAGATTAGGATAATTAAGCTTAGTCTGTGAGAAAACATGTATGTAGCACTCATAATCTCAATATAGCAAGCTTTAAATTAGGGTAATTAAGCTTAATTTTTGAGAAAACATGTATGGGGGTTGCACTCATTATATTAAGATAGCATGCCTAAAATTAGTGTAATTAAGCTTAGTCTGTGAGAAAACATGTATGGGGGTAACACCTTTAATCATCTTTAAAATCGGCAAGTTAGTGTGAAGAACTTACCTGTGCATCCTTGCGAGCCTTGGCCTGGTCAACAGGGGCCTCACTTCTATGGCCCTGAAAGAAACCAGAGAGGATAAATTAGTTTGTCTGCTTTAGGTCATATCAGGATTCATAGAAACCAAGGACCAAGAACAAATCATCCTATCTTTAATTAAAGGTGTTTCATTTTCAAGATTGTTTTCAGCATGCACAGTACCAGGGAATTACCCAGCCAGTAGTCAGGGAGTCATTTTGACTCCCAAACACCAGACTTTTGGCTAAACTACACCCAGTTTTATTTTGTAAGATTTTCTCTATTTGTTGAAAATATGCAGCTCAGAATGTAAAAGCCCAGGTGTAGCCGCATAATTTAGACTGTGTATGAATTACCCCTGAGTCCCTTAAAACCTGCAACTTAAAACATCATCTGTTTAAATGTTATGTTTTAAGGAAAGTGATTTAAAGCTGTAACTTACATTTGCCAGGGAGACCATGAGTTTCTTGAAATCCCCAGAGGTGTCACTGATAATGTCTTTTTCAAGCTCCTTGTGGTATACTGAAATTGTAGAGAAAACAATCAATCTTAGACCTAAAAAGGTAGTACCTAATTGAATCAGAATAGGTAACTGTAATAGCCATATGTATTGTTATGCCCAAATGAATGTATTGCCTTACTTTGTCAATTAAGTTGTAGATTGTAGGAAAGTGTACCATTTTTCTCAAGCATCACTTCAGAGGGAATTCTGGATTTCAAAATGGTCACCACTACTGCAAGGTGTTTATTGCATTTATGCTTGAATATTGGATAAGAAACCTCTTCTAATTTCTTATATAACTAAATGAAGTGTTCTGATATCCAGTACAAGTACAAGACGAAACTTTCCAATTGGTTTTGGAGACTACTATAAATTTAGACCACCCTGGGAATTTGGGCCACTATCATCATTATGCAAAATAATTATTGGGAAATATGGACCACCCTTGATTTATCATAGGTATCTATTTCACAAGGCATGGACAACTATTACTCTGCTCTGTCAGTATTTTCATAAAACATGGACCATCCTCTCCTCAACCAATGAAAATTATAATTATCAAGAAGTGTCCCAAATTACTGAGAATTTACAGTATTACTTACATTTCTTGTAGGCAGCTTTGATCTCCTGAATGTCTCTATTGTTTCGTGAGCACAGTATCTCTATGAGGGCGTCCTCATCTGTCCCCAGACCCTTCATGGACTTCTTCAGCTGGTAGGCGTCGTATTCATACTGCGGCTTCATCATGGCAATCACCACGTCCTCAAACCTGCCTCCCAGCTCACTCTTCAGGTCACCAATAAGATCGCGCCCATACATGGTCTTGTACGTATGAAGCACTTGCATGCGCTGCTCAGCAGATCGGTGGCCAATCACATCAATAATGGCCTTTTCATCAGTGCCTAAAAGAGAAAAGTTCATAAGAAAGGATTCAATAATAATAAGCTGTTTAGGTGTCTTTGCTACTAGAAATTGCTTTAAGCCATATGGTTTCAGTGTTAAGAGCCAGGGTGGCTAGTGAATTAGGCTTAACATTTATAAAGAAGTTTTTTCCCCAGATTTTCATTATTTTATCCCTTTATGTTTTCAGTATTCTTTTTAAAACTTGAAAAAGAAATTATTCCTGGGCACATTATTCCATTTATATACTAGAGCATAGTTACAAGTTGGGACATATTATAATCTAAATGTGAATTTGAGTCCTTCTCCACATCTCAATGCCCATGCTAAGATATGGGGTAACAGTTGACACTTGACTGGCAAGGAAGGAGTGCTGAAAATTCTCCTGTCCTCAAGTGTCAACTTCCACTACTTACCAAGACCCTTCATTGCCTTTCTCAGATGCTTGCCATCAGCCTCCGGGTCAAACGGTCTGGCTGCCACCAGCGTGCCTTGTGTCTAAATCAGGAAGTGGATGATTAGATTCATATTGTCTTTCCCACATCATGAAAGTTCACAAAATCCAGGTTATCTATTCCCTACCATGGCTGAGATTCTTTAAACCATTTCAACAAACTAAGTAGATGACAACATTGGAAGCAGCTTATGCTCATGTGTATCAACCTAATCTTTACCATTTTAACCACATCATTCATGAGTCAATGCATGCATATACATAAAGCATGTGTTCTGCTGTTGGCTATTTAGTTAATAAAGTTGCCCCCACAAGGGATGTACATGCATTCATAATAAACCACCCTAGCATAGTGCAGTGCCATCTATCAACAAGGGATGACATCTGAATGTGGTCCAAAAGGCATGCTTGTATCGTCCATAAATCAATAGCAATGCATGGTTCAATAAGATATCAACAAAACAGGCCATCTATAGGCAAACACACTCATTAGTAGTACAATGTTGAAGGAGTAGTCGTAGTAGTAGTAGTAGTAGTAGTAGTAGTAGTAGTAGTAGTAGTAGTAGTAGTAGTAGTTGAAGTAGTAGTAGTTGAAGTAGTAGTAGTAGTAGTAGTAGTAGTAGTAGTAGTAGTAGTAGTAGTAGTAGTAGTAGTAGTAGTAGTAGTAGTAGTAGTAGTAGAAGAAATAGTAGTAGAAAAAGTGGTAGTAGTAGCAGTAGTAGTAGTAGCAGTAGTAGTAGTAGTAGTAGTAGTAGTAGTAGTAGTAGTAGTAGTAGCAGCAGCAGCAGCAGTAGTAGTAGTAGTAATAGTAGTAGTAGTAGTAGTAGTAGTAGTAGTAGTAGTAGTAGTAGTAGTAGTAGAAGAAGTAGTAGTAGTTGAAGTAGTAGTAGTAGTAGTAGTAGTAGTAGTAGTAGTAGTAGTAGTAGTAGTAGTAGTAGAAGTAGTAGAAGTAGTAGAAGTAGTAGAAGTAGTAGTAGTAGTAGTAGTAGAAGAAGTAGTAGTAGTAGTAGAAGAAGTAGTAGTAGTAGCAGCAGTAGTAGTAGTAGTAGTAGTAGTAGTAGTAGTAGTAGTAGTAGTAGTAGTAGTAGTAGTAGTAGTAGCAGCAGCAGCAGCAGTAGTAGTAGTAATAGTAGTAGTAGTAGTAGTAGTAGTAGTAGTGGTCATAGTAGTAGTAGTAGTAGTAGTAGTAGTAGTAGTAGTAGTAGTAGTAGTAGTAGTAGTAGTAGTAGTAGTAGTAGTAGTAGTAGTAGTAAGGTTTGATGAAAAAGGCACAGAAGTCAAAACTATCAAAGGAAGCAAAACTGGTATACAGATTGAGGCACAATAAACGCAAAGACTTGTAAGTAAACAAACTACAACTAACAAACTACAAAATCTTTGCAAAAAAAGAAATTAAGAAATAGGACTGGGTTTTCCTTACCTGTTTTGTGCCTGAAGCCCCACCACCCTGGGACCACCCACTTCCGGTGCCGATGCTCATGTCTGCCATTCCTCTGGTAGGGGGCGCTGTGGCTTTAGGCTGTTTAGGCTGTTGGGGTGCTGGATAATTAGCAGGAGGGGGTACCTGGCCGGATGCTGCTGGGTACTGTGGGTAGTTCTGAGCAGGGGGTGCCTGTGTGTTATACCCTGGGTATGACGCCTGGGGTGCTCCTGCTGCTGGGTATGATGCCTGGGGTGCTCCTGCTCCAGGGTAGGGTGCTGCGTGGGGTGCTCCTGCTCCTGGGTAGGGTGCTGCCTGGGGTGCTCCTCCTGCTCCAGGGTAAGGTGCCTGAGGGTACGGTGATGCCGCAGGGTATGATGTATTACCTGGGTAGGGTGCCTGAAACATACATAATTATGTAATTTTATTCATAGCACTTAAGGTACACAAATGAAAATCCAACTAAATACCTAAATGAGAGGTATTTCTAAAGAAGGATGTTTTGACAAGTACTGTAAATTCATTGTTTTCTCATCCTAGATCTTGTTATGAAAACGTACCACCATGACTTGTTTTGGATGAAGCTCGTTAAAATTGTTTTATAACTTCATCCATGTAACTGTTTGTCCAAGGTATTGAATAAATATTTAGATAAAACACAATATCAGGTAAACATATAGAGACATATACACACATTTTAGGAAAACCATTTTGCATTGACCAGTTTGTATTAAATCTTGAAATGTAGCAGAATTAGACATTTATGTATGCATTGTATTGTTTTTAATCCCACACCTCAACTAAAGAATTGGAAAGTATCTAATAAAAAGATTCACTGTAAAATCAATCAAATTTATAATTCAAACCTATCTTTTACCAAAGAGCTCATTTTAATACCATCTAAACAAGGATTCAAGCAGTTGATTTATTTAATCTCCATTATATTGGGAAATGACTTCACAGATACCTCAGTTAAATGCCAAAATATTAAACCCAGTCATTTGATAAACACCAACTCATTTATTCAAACGTGAAGGAATACAGTATTCTAAATCATATGCAGAGAAAACTGTAGATCTATAACATCAAACTGTTACCGCAACTTGCATGAGAACAATGCTTAATTTAGTTACTTTTTGTGTCAATTTTGTGTATGTGCGTCAGCTGTAGCAGTGATTATGGTCAATAATATAAATATGGTGACAGGTGGTGGACCCTACAATGAGTACTGTATATCTATTTTCTGGCACAGATTTACAAAAGTTCTATGTACCAACATATCATGTATAGCACAAGAGAACTCTACAAAAGCAGGACTATACTGCAATATAAATTATCAATTAGTCCAGCAGGGCAAGTTGGACCCAAAATCTGGTTGCCCTACCAGCAGGTTGCCCAACTAGGTTGCCCCGCCATTCGGGGAAAAATGTCAGGTAAATGGTGTATTCAGGTGCACCTACTGAAGTCAGGTGTGTGGTGCTTCTGCGCCTATCTTCTTGTGTCTCTCAAATTTTCTCTCAAAATATCTGATGTCGAAATGTTGGTTGGGTTTTTAATACACTACCATAACAGCTCATTCAAATCATTTCCATCTTCTTTTACTAGGAAAATATTTTCAAAATAGTTCGTCCTTTAAAAGTGGTACAGATTTCTATGCCTTAACCATTTGACCTACAGTCAATTGATAGTCCAATGCTTGTACTGCTCCAATAAGTCAGCACCATTGTCCTTGCCTCTAGCACTGTCACAAATGAGGCAGTGGGTGTCTCTTACAATTATAAATAGATGACCCAATGGACATTGTCCACGCTGAAAGGTCTATCCTCCCCATACTCAACCTTAGCCTAGCTTATAGGCTGCCATATATATTTTCACTGATCATGTTTTTCTGTTTCCAGGCACAAAATATTCAAGGTGGTCAGGCTTGTCGAATTAGCTTATATTTAACTCACCAGGTTGGTGAAGGGCTCAGATAGCCCGGCCGACTCTAATACTCATTTTATATACTGATGCTATTTGGTATTAGAGAGAGAAATTTGGGAAGGACGAATACTGACACAGCAGGGTATAGGCGTGTTCCCTGACTCTAATACCAAATAGCATCATAATAATAAAATGAGTATTAGTCGGCCCCGACTAGGGTTCAGATATAGTATGAATGACACCACTAGAGATAGAAGGACCATATGATGCCATCTATGGGCCATTCACAGCACTACACTCTGATACTACACCTCAGAGAGGAACTTTTTGGGGACAAGGTACCTAGTCTTATTCAGTCTCTACCTCCTAACATTACATTTAGTCAATACTAAAATAACTGAAAGGTCAGCCTTACAGGGTTGCTAGCCCATAACATGATTCAAGGGAGCAGGCTACATATTTATTTGGTTGTTGGCAACCCATTAGCTGAACACTCAGCCGGAGTGGAGAAGAGCAGGCTCTTTGATTAGCCTAGATATCTAGGCAGTCATATGTATTTTCTGTTATTTTTTTCTGCTACCTAGCACCAAATAATCTAGGTGGCCATAGTGGTCCATTTAGTTAACACTTATCTCACCAGTATTCAGTTTGATTATGAAAACCTCTAGAGATAGGAGCAGGTGGTGCCATCTATCCACATAACTGGTACTACACCACACTGCTTGGTCTGCACAGAAGGGAATGTCAACTTTTTAGGGACTAGGAACCTAGACTAGCTCTTTGATCAGACCTCCTGTTATCTGGGGTGGTCATACATCAGTAAAGACATTCCAATAGCTGGTAGTATAGCAATCTACGATATCGCTTAGGGTCAAGGATTTCAGGGTAAAGTGAGCCGTCACATAATAATAAAAGTTTGTTCATTAAAGGACAACTAAATTACAATGGGCATTTTTACTGTTTGATGTAGTAAGTTTGATACCATATAAGATATCAGGGCACGACGTTAACTTTTGCAGCGACTTGCCCCGTAGGGCAAGTGAGATTCAATTTTCACTTGCCCTACTCCAACTTTCACTTGCCCTTGAAAAATTGTATATGATAATTTTATAATATTTCATTTAAAACCGAGTAGAACATGGTTCTGGCATAACTCCGCATAAGAAAGCATATTTTCTAGGATAAGCTTGGATGGCAGACCACGAAACTTACACACATTCTTGCTTTAAGAGAACATGGTTCATAAGGTTTTTGAACATAAATATGACATTTTTGATGCATTAAAACTATTAGTTTTCATTATTCTGTGACGGGGGGGGGTAAGTGGTACCCCTTGGCCTCCTCTTCATACAAAACTGACATTATTAGACAATGGGGGTCTACAAACCCCTTAAAACCCCTCTTTATACATAGGTGTTCCTGTTATTATTACAGGACAAAACCTCTCCAAACAGCACAACACAACAAAAGAAAATTCATCCCATTCAATGTATTATATAACTGAAAAAATACCATGACAACTTCCCACTATTAACATGTGTGGTCTCAAGGGTAATCTACAAGTAAATGAATAAAGCATTACCAGTTTCATCACGTAATGTACTCAACAACTATCCTCATTGCAACAACACAGGCTCTTTTGATGATAGCAATTACCAACATCCCATAATAATCAGCCAGGTATCATAATAAACAACTAACCTACAGTGGCTGTGCTATCATTGGCTGTTATAACTAAGATAATACACACCCTTTTATTGCAATACCTGTACTGTCATAAACAATTCAATCTACATATCACCTAGACTGCAAATATCTTTTTCCTTATTTCCTAACACATTGTTTGAAAACATTTTTTTCACTGTCTACCTGAGAGAGATTTTAAATCTGAGTGTCCTAACACATAACTATGCTTTACAGTATACGGATTATTTTCAGGTAATCCCCTATATCTATTAACCGAAATTACACCAGTATTAAAGGCTTCTTAAACCTATGTTAAATGAGTTCAATTGGTAATTATAGGCAGAGCTATGACAATCAATTATATTGCTTTTCTCTCACTCTTCTACAACCCATTAGGAACCATTTGCATAATAAAGGATAAGAAGATAAGAACAGTCAATACACAACTACTCAGAAAAGTATTAGGCACTGCATCAAGATTCTCACATACTCTTGAGTATGAATGGGTTAAAGAGAGAGTGTGATCCATTGTTAGCACTATTAATAATACATGATTTAAACAAATATTTGGTATATTTACTGCCAGCACTGCAAACACAGTTAGCTGTTGTGCACACATATAGGGGATACCTATGGGAAGGGAGCAGACAAGTGGGCCTTGGCCTAGCATGTTTTCATAATATAATTATATAATTCCACAAAGACAGGCACCAGGGCTTTGGTGTGAATGGGTTGATAATAGGATTTCAAAATTATAGCAGAGAGAGAGAGAGAGAGAGGAGAGAGAGGAGAGAGAGAGATGAAGAGAGAGAGAGATTAGAGAGAGGAGAGAGAGACGAGAGAGGAAGAGAGAGAGGAGAGAGAGAGAGAGAGAGAAGAGAGAGAGAGAGAGAGAGAGAGAGAGGAGAGAGAGAGAGGATAGGAGAGAGGAGAGGAGAGAGAGAGAGAGAGAGAGAGGAGAGAGAGAGAGAGAGGAGAGAGAGAGGATGAGGGAGAGGGAGAGAGGGAGAGGGAGAGGGAGGGAGAGAGAGACGAGAGTGAGAGAGAGAGAGAGAGAGAGGGAGAGAGAGAGAGAGAGAGAGAGAGAGAGAGAGAGAGAGAGAGAAAGAGATGAGAGAGAAGAGAGAGAGAAAGAGAGAGAGAGAGAGAGAGAGAGAGAATTTCATTCAACTTGCAAACTTGCTTACTCATAATATCCAATATCCTTGTTGTGTCATAGTGTAAATAAGAGAGCTTCACAAGTTATGCAGACAATGCTGATCTATATTAAGAGTTCCAACCTCTCCTCTCACCATAAAGTATGACAGTTATAGCAAGCATTACTCATATTACAAAATAGGCTAGCTTGAGGAAACTGATATATAGAGCTGTTTGGCTGGAATGTATGGAGTTATAGGAGCCACCAGTAAAACAGTAATGTGGCGTTTCGGATCAATGGACTACTCTCAAAGTAAAAGAAATCTTTCAAGTATACATACCATAGGAGATAGAAAGATTCATACACTGGGAAGGGGGTGTGTGTTGCCTTAGAACCTTCCAACCTCACTCAATACATGTATTAGAGAAATGGGATCTCTTATATATGAATGGTGACAAGGATTCATATTTACTGAAGGTCAATCTATCGTATGTTAATTGCCCCACCTACATGCAATTTGTGGTAATAAGTAGGTTAATATGCAGGTAATAGCTAAAGTTGTACAGTAATTGTACACACAGATTACATTTTGGATGAAGTATGGTCTTGACCTGCATGTGTACATTAGAAATTTTGAACCATAGAAAAATAAACATATACACATAACACAGTCCTATAAAGTTTGCCTTGCCCCATAGAGTAATATACACGACACAGTCTGTGCCCTATATACTAGCTGCAGTACGATTGAGGATCTTAAGCAAGCAGGCATTGTCAAGTACTCGGTATGCAAGTACATCAATCTAGATGTATTTTTATCTAGCTTTGCGCTGTGCAGGGTTGATTATTGAGAACTAGGGCAGAGGATCTGGAGGCCCTACCTTCAAGAGACGTCCCTAGCAGTATGTAAGTGCCTGTCTGGATCTCCTCCTCCTTCTAGCTGACAGCAGCCGGTGACTGACCCAGCGCATAGACTGGTGATATTTTCCAGGACACAGCACTGAATGCCGGTATTGAAAAAACCTAGTCAGCAGCTAGCTAGTCTAATTATGAATCATGCTGCATGCTACTATAGCGTGACCTTTATTATGGACCATAACAGGGGTCTACTAAAAATAAACCCTGCTTGCAGCCAATACGCATGCTCTATTTTCTTCAGCTAAGTCTTTAATGACCCCATAGTGACAGTAAATAAACTGCAGGCGCTTAATTACGTGAATGACTGCAGCTGTAATGCTCACACTGGGCATTAGATCTAATGGTATTGTGCGGTAATTGGCATCTCCCTTGTATCTTAGCTCTCCGCTTACTATATATAAATTAAATCTCACACCTACTCAATGGTAGCTGTGGCCTACTGGTTGGTCATTTAGTTGATATAACTGCCACATATCCACAAGTGATGACACCTGAATATTTTATATCTGTTCTCATCAAGCTTCACTGGCTACCAATCAAATTCCGCATCCAATTTAAGGTCCTACTGCTGGTATACAAGGCGCTAAACGGACTTGCACCTAAGTACATCAAGGAGCTGCTCGTGCCTTATAAACCCAGACGCCATCTACGATCAGAAGCAAATGGCCTTCTGGACGAGCCTCGGACTAGACTCAAATTTGGAGATCGCGCTTTCTCCATTAGTGCACCGAGATTGTGGAATGCGCTTCCACAACACCTGAAGGATTCTACATCGTGTCAGGCCTTCAAGAAGTGTCTCAAAACACACCTTTTCAGGCTCGCCCATTGAGGCGTTGTGGACTATTACTCAAACTATGACTGTGCAGCGCTTTTGAACATTTTATGAATGGAAAAGGCGCTATATAAATTTCAATTATTATTATTATTATTATATCTGGTATTTTTTACAGGCATTTAATTTTGCGCTCCCCATGATAGCGCCAAAATAACATATGCTTCAAATAAATATTCTGTTTTGTATATCTTTATATAGGCAAAATAAATGTGCAAAATTTTGAAGTAGCACAAACACCCTGCAGTAGGGCTGAAATTATTTGCACTCCAAATTACACGTAGTGCATGACATGGGAGGCAGCTACTGGCTGCACAGATACATGCAGCTCTTCTTTCCTACCTCTACTAGATCTGAAAAGGGCACACAGCTATCTTTATTATTGATCAACAATACAGTACCTACATGCATTGCTGCATTATGAATGGGGAATCTACCATTCTACATGAAATAGCACATAAATGATTAATAGATAGAAATAAACAGTGCACATTCCTGTATTGCTTTTAACCCCTTCATTCTCACAGCTGCAATTGGTCAGAGGAACATGTGCAAGGTAATACTTAGCCTAGCTTTACTGCCAAAAGCCTTAACTATATGGTAAGTAGGTATGTCACAACTATAGATGACAGCACTGTCTTCAAGGGTTGCTGTACACAGCTCTTGTGGCCTACCCTTGTGGTTAACAGAATATTAAACCTGGGATGGTGTCACCTCAATAAACATTGAGACAGGCATTTAATATAGACTTGTAGCCAGTCTAGGGACTCCTCTTTTCATCCAGAAAAGCCCTAGTGCATAAAGTATGTATTGGGAGTCTAAGAATTGTGAAAATAACATAAATAGTGACAATTAGAGTGCTACCCCAATTATAATTGCAAGTCATTATTTAGAGCATATGTGTGTGTGTGGTTATTATTTATTGGGAGAAGTTTATAATCATGTAAAGGAAGAGGTTAACTTACAAAGAGGAATGATTACAAACTTAGTTCTAATACTGACTTTTTCTGTCCAGATCAAGGATCCAACACAAATACTGCAAGCAGGGCCTCCTAGCTAGGATTCCTAAACTGAGCATTGAAAAGGGCAAACATAGATGCCCTAGTTTTCTCTCACCTATAATGTGGGCTGTATAAACATAAAACTTCCAGCATTAGAGGGCGAGCTGTATAAATCACTGCTCTGTATAAATCTGCCCATACACACACAGCCTATCTTATCAATATGGCGACAACAGCTGGAATGTAGTAGTACATGTCAGATATACTAGTTTTCACCAGTGACTTGACCCTTATCCTGCTGTGAAACCTATGAGCACTGCTGCACACCACAACAATTGTTGTGGTTAACAGGATAAGGGTTAAGTAGAGGTCTCTGTCTTCACAAAATAATATAAACTCCAGGGCTCGACACTGACTAGAAATTTTACCTGGCCAGTGTCGCAAATAGGCTCAAATTATTTCTCTGATTTTCTACTAACTCGATACACAAAGGTTTATTGTAGAAGAAACTGATGAGTGTCAAACTTGCAATATTCACCATAGAGTAATGTACATCCCCAATGCAGCCGCAATCTCTCTAATACATATGGTGTCTTGCTATCTTGCAGGCCCAGACAACGGCTTTTAATATTACTTGCCACAGATGACAAGTAAGCTCAAATTCTTGTTTTGGCTGTTTTTCCACTTGCGCAATATTTAAGTTTTATAACAGTAGCTGATATGAACGTGTCAGACATACTATATCTACCACTTCAAGGCACATCATGAAAGTCAATATCTGAATGTTTTCACGTCCTATGGAAAAGTTTTGCATGTGGCCAAAAATGTCATATGGAAAAGTTTTGCATGTGGCCAAAAATGTTCTCTCCTATTTGGGTACACATCTAAATCCTTCACAATACATTTTTTCCCATAATGAGATTAGCCAGTAGTGGAAGAAACCATAGCTAAATCATAGAAGCGCTGACATTGTCACTGTAACTGTTTCATGGAGGGAATTAAGACCATTTCAGGGAGTGCCCTTAATATTTTTGCAAGGCATCTGCATGAAGGACTGACAATTTTTCGTGCATACATATTGTCAAATTTCAACTACTGCCCCCTAGTATGACACTTCTGCTCCAAGAAAAATCTCTCCAAGCTAGAGAGGATGCAGGAACGAGCCCTACGCTTTGTTTACAGGGATTACAAAAGCAGCTATGAGGAGCTACTAGACCAGGCTAAACTACAAAGCTTACATCTAGGTAGACTGAGATCCTAGCTACAGAGATCCACAAAGCTGTCCATGGAGGGGCCCCTCCCTATGTCAGCTCTCTTTTAACAGAGAGAGAATCTGAATACAGCCTTAGAAGGAACCACTCTCTAATATTACCGCCATATAACACCATCTCCTTTGGAAAGCAATCAAATAGATATACTGGACCTAAAGTATGGAACTCCCTACCTAACAACTTGAGACAAACAACATCACTAAAAGAGTTCAAAAACCTAATCTCAACCTGGTCTGGAACTACCTGCTCTCTCTGCTGCTATAAGTAATACCAGTAAACGAGCAGAAGTAGTTGCTATTTTACTCAATAATCATAAACATATATGTCCAGAAGACTAAAGATGTTACTCATTGTCAATTAATGTGTGCCAACTTACTTCCCCTCTACTTATCATTTATATTGATGTTAAACCCTGTATGTTATATTTTGAATTGTTATTTTGTAGTCGGCCAAGAGCCCTGGCAGCTCGTGTTTACTATGTAAAATTATTACCGACTTGAAATAAAGATTATCTATCTATCTATCTATCTATCTATACCTAGCAAAGAAAATTCTAGGCACCCACAGAAAATGTCAGCAAACTGGGTTTTAATTACAATCAGCTGTCTTGCAATCAGCCGGCCAGACCTACACCTCCCCACAAAACTATACAGATAATGATCAAGATTTAATTTCAAGGCATATCATTATACTTTTAACCACATCCGCTAAAAAAAACACTGCCATTTAGATCACATCTGAAATCATGCTCATGATCTCGCCATAAATAAGAATTGATAATATCAAAATGGCAGCTGTCTATTCACCAGAGAAGCTAGTATAATGATCTCCTAGGAATTGTTTAAAGGGGAGTTTCTTGCACACATTTTGGCAACCTCAGATTTAAACATGTGGTTCAAAGTAATGGTGCAATTCGGATGCCTAGGCTAACAAGTGCAGTCCCAAAAATCTGGCCGCATTTGCATCCGTTAAGTTTGAACCCTGCCATAATAATGTGATTTCCATATTCCTCCAAATAAGTGCACATGTATGTAGCAAGTTAGGAGAAAATTTGCTAGAAGGGGTATTGGTAATCTTTTGTTAGAATGATGACACTACCGACTGATAAAGTGAATTGTTCGAGCACTGGAAATATGATCTTAGACAAAGATCACAGTATGACACAATCAATATACTGTCTGTAGCGCTACCACGGACCTGCTACCACATTTAAAGGTAAGTAAATATTTATGTTTGTGGGGGAGATTCAAAAGGCCAGAAACTTATTGGAGGAATTTTGTAATTACTTTCAACCTTGTCACCGTCAGTCTTAAAAATACAAGGGCATTTAGTGAGCTTACTGTTGAGTACTCTACAAACTACTGAGCGCACAGAATACATGCTTGATTGAGTAAAGTATTAATGTAAATCTTGCATCAGTCTACATGGAATGTTTTAACCCATTCATGCCTGGATATTTTCTTGATAAATGTTGTCAGGACATCCCGGGGGGGGGGGGGGGGGGGGGGCACTCGGGTACAGAGGGGGGCCGCACCTTCGTTATGTATTTCGCGGAAGAAGGGGTCTTTTTTTAAGACCTCTGCATGTCCGCGATTTTGTAAAAGAAGGGTACTTTTTTGTACCCAGGTACGAAGTATGGGGGTCAAAATCCCCTTACAATCCACAAAATATACGCGGCTCTGACGCCGAGTGACTCACGAAGTGACTCAGGGCTTCCGAGTTTGCTGCTGCTAAACAAGCAGAGGATTATAAAATCTTAAGTTAAAATATGTGTTCCCGTTCATCCAATGTCAGTGTTTTGATAAAAGAAGGGGTGTTTATTTAGTGCAAAAAATCAGCGTTTCATTAAAATAAGGGTGCTTTTTTGGCCAGAAATCAGTGCTTTAGGGGTATTTTTTAATTTTGATAACGAACGTATGCACCCCCCTAAATACCCAAGTGCCCCCCCGGGCAGGACATATCATACTTTTGAAAATAACTTGGAATGAAGCATCAATTCACAAACTATTTGAAGGAGAAAAGTATATATAATTTTAACGAACAACACTCCTTTAAATATTGTCTAATTGTTGCTTTAGTTAGGTAGATATCACCAAAAAAGTCAGGCAGTTTTGGCTTCTACACTACAGGCACATATGTTTTAACCCATTCATACCTACAACAGCCCAAAGAGGCAAGACCATCTAGGTAATGAAAGCCCCCATTTGAAAAACAATTGAAAAAGAAATATAAGTTAGACCCCAAACAACAACTCTCCTTCAAATATTTGGAGGATTGATACATAATACCTTTTATCAAGTTAATTTCACACTGTATGGACTCCTTTTATCATGTACCCATTTGATAATTCCAAGGGAAACTTGGATGGATGGTTTAAATGCAAAACAAATAAGGAATTTCCATTACATGGCAAATATCCAAGTGATCTTCCTGGCTGAGCATTGTTTACTATGGGTAAGGGTGGGAATGTCTGTTAGCTATCTACAAGTAAATACATACACTTGATTGTTTTAGTGCATTTATATCAAAGTATTGATAGTATCTCCCAGTACACAATTGTAATACATTCATGTCCAGAATGAGTTGGTGTCTAAAAATTATTGCCATTACATTTGGGTCAGGGGAAATACAAGTTTCTTGAACTTAAAGCCTTAAAACAATAGCTCTAAATATTGTAGGAGACTCACAGTCAACTTTAACACCATAGCTACCTTCATAGCCACTCTTCTATATAAATATTATATGAAAGCTCTTGTAAAATCCAGACCATCATTTACATTCCATGCCATACATAAACATAACTTGATGCAACTTACATGTGAAGCATGATAAATGGGAATGGTCTCACACATGAAAACAATTTGAAAACAAGATATTAATCTGAGAAATATTCAAATTTGTCTGAAAGTTATCGCTCCTGATGGGCGTAACAGTTCTTATTCAAATAGTTTGCAACTATTAACCTTTTATACATATGAGTTCTCCTCAAAGGTGTCAGACCAGGTTTGCATTCTAGATTTCAACAGCCGTAGGGTGAAAATAACTATTATTCATAAATAGGAAAATCAAAATTTACCTTTGTGGAGAAGATGTCTCGCCGTGTGGTGTTGCAGAGGGACTGACAGCCACTGACCAGGTCAAGCAGACTGAATACTGACCTCTGGCCACTGTCCCAGTGAGAGCACCTTTCTCAGGTCATGTGACCACTCAGGTAGACACCTAATTTGCATACCACTCAGCAGGACACCCACAATGACCCACAATGACCCACTGACATGGGAGAGGAGAGATTCTGTCCCTCAGAGACTTAATAGTCAATATGTTTTGTCTGCAGGACCTAGAGATAGCTATGCATGTGGTCACAGTATTAGCCAGCAGGGTGTCTTTGCATCACTTGGACATCCAAACCCTCAAAAACCACCATTCAGGATAGTAGAGGATACCGGAACATTTTTGTAAAGGAATTTCTTAACCCTTCCAATGCTGAGGCTACTTTTGACCAAAGCACAAGGACACAAACAATTTTGAAAACCATCTTAATCCTGTCATGTTGGCATTCATTGTATAGCTCTCGCTGAGTACTGTCAGATGAGTACCCATATGTCAGGGTTCCAGTCATTTTTCAGGTCTTTTGCATCATTTTGTATAGGCCAAATTAGTCACACACAGCACAAGGGTTAAAAAAGCAATTTTAACCATATATGAAAAATAGGATGCCTAAAACTTCTCATTTTCCCAATTCTGGGCACCCAGTTAATAACTACAGGCTATGACCCTGCATGTGGTCATTTTCATGAGGTTTACTAGCAGTGTATTCTTCCACTTTTATCTCATTTTTGCCATACTGATTTTATTTTTTCGACATATAATTGGTAGATTATCCATTAAAATATACTGACCAAAATGATCATGCCGCTACCTGCACATGGCCATCTAACACCAGGGAACACTTCATCTGCCCCCTGGTGGTACAATGATAAACTAAATCAATTCTTACCTGGTGGGAGTAAATGTGTAATAGTTTTGTACCAAAGATAGCTGCCTCAGACTATTCACAGACCTAAAATATCAGGGGTATTTGCCATACCACACATTTTTGAGACTTTTCTTGGGCCAACCAACACCACAGGGTGATATTGAAATGAATTTCCCTATCTTCATAAGTCCTATCATTGCTTTATATTGACATTTATAATTTTGTCTAAAACTAAAAATGTCCTAAAATGTGCTTATGCTCTGCAGTGAACCATATGTATGATGATCATATTATGCCAGGTATATTTTACCTTGAAAATGGTAAGATTAAATCAAAACAATTGAATTAAGGGTGTCAGATTCTTTCCTACAGCCAGACCTGAAAGGGAAATGTGATAAATATAGACTAAGCTGGCTAAGTGGACCAAGCCACAGGAAGTATAATATACAGCACAGGTTTTCGGAAATATAAATTTGGACCTAATGCATCCTTAAAGTTAGCTTAGATACTGTTGTAGCCTTGCAGGGTCTTAGCCAGGTTTTTGAAGAATGCCTGTCCAAATTAGCATTCATAAGATTTCTGCCGGTCCAGATTTAGCTACTCATCTTTTTCAAATCCAATAGCCTATTGTGTCAAAAAGGGCAATTTACACCACTAGGTGGTGTCTTTGGCTGGCCCCTAAGCATGGATATCAAAACAAAATATTGCACATGAGGAGTGGTCACCCACCACGAATCTTGACCTAGCAACTTTCTATTGTGGTATGACCAGAAGAACAAAGGGCGGGCCCCTTTGGGCCCTCCGTGTTAAATTGGTCCCAAACAACATGTGTGTTTGCTTCGACCATGCAGATTTCTTCGAGAGACCATTTTAACATACTCATCATTAGGGCTGCACTCACGGAGGGAGATCAACTCATGAGCTCACCACCCGTTTGACTCGTGAGCTCATGAGCTCACGGACGTTCCGATTTTCCAAAAAAATACTTATTTTCCATCCCAGCTATTAAGAAATAAATATCTATTGGCGGAGATTTATTAACATTGCCATGTTTATTTAATTTTAAAAAGTGCTGACGAGGTACAACGGTCAGAATAACACTCAACGCCGCTTGAATGTATACATTGGAGATTGTAAAGAGACATGACAGCGATAAGCAGTTATGGGTGTTTATAATGTGTGTTAGGTGCTCTGTGTTACGTTTGTGTTCCCAACATAGACGAGCTCACGATTTGAACATTTCAGCTCGAGCTCGGCGAGTTTGCCCCAGGGCTCGAGCCACTCGAGTTCGTGAGTGGTGAGTGCAGCTCTACTCAACATGCAGATTCCCGGTTAAGGTAGGACCTTGCACCTTACCAAAGACATGAATGATCAAATAGTAGAGTTTGGTTTTCAAGTAAAGGGTGAGTCTTGACATTTTGCCAAAAAACAAAACACAGACAGATTTGTGCGTAAAGGGTGCCATATCAACTCAAAATAGCAAATTATTGATAAGTTTATCATTATTCTGTAACTATGAGATGTAAGCTATACAATAGCATAAGTGCCATTGTCTACATTTAACTCAGTTTTCAGATATTTAAGTTTTAAAAATGACCCGGGTATCGGGTAGGGTTCCACCTTAAGACATTCTTAGAAGATTGTCTGTTAGGAAAAAATGTGGTCTACATTAGTCCAATAAAGAAGAGATTGAAAATTACTCATAGATATCTATGCCTGTCTAAAAAAAGGAATATTTCAGGAAATTGCCAGGCCAAAAGACAGGCTGGATGGGTCTTGGTGACGGGGAACCAATGGCATGACCAATGGCAGTCCCTTTGAAAATATGCATAGACAGAAGCTTCAATCAAAATGGGTATAACATTTAGAGCTATTTTCTTAAAATGCCTATTCAATTTGCAAGAATGTCTTATGGGAGAGCATCACTAGAAAATAATTAGATTAAATGTATGAGTGACAATGGTTTTTATTTAATTTTGTGGTTTTCCATTAATATCCCTGTTACCCTGTACTGTGATGTTATAGATAACCTACCGCCAATAACATCCTGTTCAATTAACCACAGTACTCATTTCCCTAATGAAAACCCCCTTAATTGATAATGAACCTTTCAAGGAAGTAGTCATTGGTCCAGCAATTAAATGCCTGTAATGGACAAATAGCCTTTTGTACAGCAATGAATTTCCTGCAATTTAGACTATTTGAAATGTATATACTTTGAATAACAGGGGCAAACAGGATATGGAATCAGAATGTGGGTAGTATCGTTTTTGCCTGGTAAAAACATTCTAATCCTAAATTAGAGTGCTTTACATATGCTGGCAGTTTGTTTCACCCCCTTCCTAAGGGCTTGCCTCCATAGCCTAGCAGTCTGATGCTTGATAAATTGACTGCTTCCTTTATCAAAGTAATGTGGAGGTCTGGAAATCTAAACCTCACTGAGGCAGATGTGAGAAAGCAGCCATGGTTTAGGGTACGCAGTGGTCTGCCCTAGGTGATCCTGTTTCCTCCACCGAAAACTACTGGTCACAAAATTGCCTTAATTGGCAGATAAGAGGCAATCATTATTGCTTCAGCTATCTCCTTCAATCAGGATGCTTTGTCTGTACCATGTGACCACATGTTATAACATCATGATGCTTCCTACTCAGTTTACAATGCCCCAGGCCCGCTCAGTCATGTTTATGTTGCCCTCGGCCCTATGGCTGCGCTGCGGGCAATGTTAAGTTTTTTTTATTTTGCAGAGCTAAGTTATTGCCCAGTTATATAATGTTGAAATAAATGATCATTTAAAACCCACAGGTGTGTTTTCTTTTAGGAGCCATAACAGATGCCTTTTAGACTGTTCCCGAAGGCTTTATGAAGATTTGCCATAGACATTCAGGCTGGTGGGCTGGCCCTCAGACCTCAAGACCTTTGGCCAGTCCACCAGCCTTCAGTCCTATGACAAATCCTAATAACGCCCTAGGGAACAGTCAATAAGGCTATGATAATGAATTCTGTGGGGACAAAGTAGCTCAGTTGGTTAGGTGTCGGACTAGTAATCAGAGGGTCGCTGGTTCGATTCCCGGCCACTCCGGGCACTTTGGTCGTTCTTGGGCAAAACAGTTTATTCCATATTGCTGCAGTCTACCCAGCTGCAAAATGGGTACCTAGCATAAAAATAAGGCAGTGCTTAGAGTGTGTGCGCTATATGCTGCCAGTTCCTCTGGAATATCCCCCGGGGGATTGAAATGGTTTCTGTATGTACAGTGCCTGCTAGGGGAGGAAGGTCGTGTGAGCACTTCGGTGCACCTAATACCTTTACCTTTAATCTGGCACTAATTTGCCAACTTAACTAATGATGCTAGATACCAGTCAGGTGTGTACACATTTATCTCACCAGAATGACCAAAGAATATTTAGAGCAAAGAAGGTCAGCTCATCTTGCGCCATTTAGCTAAAAACCAGGCTGTCAGTTACATGGGAAATATTTCTATTTCACAGCAGTAAGAACTAGGAGCTCATTGCACATACCTGGCCAACTCCAGCACTTTCAGGCGTTGGCATGGAAACTCCCCCGCCGTAGCCACCACCTACTCCCTGAAATATTAACATTTGAATAAGTAACTATAGATGGGAATGTATCACAAACATAACAGGGTTAGGCACTTAATAGAATTATGGGATTTAATCCACTACATTATGCTCTTATCTCTCTTCATATTACAAAGAGAGAGAGAGAGAGAGAGAGAGAGAGAGAGAGAGAGAGAGAGAGAGAGAGAGAGAGAGAGAGAGAGAGAGAGAGAGAGAGAGAGAGAGAGAGAGAGAGAGAGAGAGAGAGAGAGAGAGAGAGAGAGAGAGAGAGAGAGAGAGAGAGAGAGAGAGAGAGACAGAGAGAGAGACAGAGAGAGACAGAGAGAATAGGCATGCAAAAATTATGCTTCTAAGTGTATATGGATATGACAACACTTTGACTTAAATCATCCAAATTCTAATACCATATTTTCAAACCAGTAGTTTTAACATATTTTTACTAGAGTTACAAAGCTGGCCTAGATAACAAAAGTATAGAAATATCAAACAGATTCTTACACCAAATCCAAGTCCTCCTGGCTGTGGTGGAGCCATAGGGTAAGGCAATCCCCCTGTAGGGTAGGGGGCCTGGCCTCCAGGCTAGAAAAAAACAAGAAAATAGCAATTTTACAATTCAAACATAAAAGTACAGGGGGAAATGATTCAAACAATTCTTCATCCATTCAGGCCTGGATATCTCTGGGACAAACATCACAATGTATGCTACTTTTGAAAAACACTTATTTCGATTGGTTTTCATTAAACAATTCTCTGATTTTCTGAAAAAATTCTCTGGTGTAATAGATAACACCAATACAGTCAGGACATTTTTGAGAACTACAAGCATGGATTATTTCCCTCAATAATGAAATGGATGTAGAAATCAAGATCAGAGCAAAGATACTTTGACTTGGTAATTTGTGCAAAATCTATGTAAACCTGACAATAGGCCCTTGCAACAGTCTGAAAATAAACAAAATAATGATTTATTGTGGCATTTATCTTGTTGTCCTCCCCAGAAAGGAGGTGTTTGTTATTCATTTGAGACCAATATAGGTAGTTTTATCATACATTTTCTTGAAACCACAAGAAAATGTATGATAAAACTACCTATATTGGTCTCCAAATGAATTAACAAACACCTCACTCTTATGAGTGGGATGAGGACAACCAGACTAAATGCCACAATAAATCTTCATTATTTTGTTTATTTTCAGACTGTTGCAAGGGCCTTAGTTCAATAATATTGAACCTTACTATATGCAACGATATCTTATTGTGGATGTTCTGTGCTGCACATGAAAGGTTCAATGCCATACTCTAATTTCATGTGAGCAGAGATGGTTTAGCAAAAGAAAACATAAACTGAACCAATGCTAGGCTTCTTGGTGTCATTTACTACCATATTATATGCCTTCT
Organism: Maea johnstoni; assembly: GCA_963942565.1. Taxonomy (NCBI): domain Eukaryota; kingdom Metazoa; phylum Annelida; class Polychaeta; order Spionida; family Magelonidae; genus Maea; species Maea johnstoni. The sequence continues at coordinate 10,686,639 of OZ012685.1, read as the reverse complement.
TCCAGCAAATATTCTGGATATTTCGTAATAGAAACATCACATACTATTTAGGTTAATAATCTGCTTGTTGCATTTGCGCTAATCTAAATTTCAGAATTAAATCTGTTCTGTAAATGATTCCAACTTTTACAAAACCAATATGGCTGACATTTACAACTTTACAACTCAATTACCAGCTGGAGTTAAAAAGAGCATGATAAAGTCAAATTAAATGGGGCTGACTTTTATTTATGACAGCAATATATAGAGCTAGCCGTCGGTGATTGAAAAGCGGAAAAATATGTTTCCCAGCTGTTTGTATGTGCCCAGATTATAGCAAAATGCTTTCGACTTAGATTTGGTACGAAAACTGCTAACATGCTTTATAAGAGATGGGACTAAACTCTACCGTCCATATGATATCAGAAATTGTAAAAAAAGAAAGGGTTTATGTCTGAACTACAAGGGTCTGTGACCTGACAGGAAAACTTTCAGTAGATCATATTTTAAGTAACCAAAATATCGTTTTGATATCAAGACAATTCTCTGTGCCATATGCTATGGATTCGCATGAGTTTCAAGAACATGCAATTTGCTATTCATGATGTAGCCTTAATATAGCAGAAAAAGTGAATATAAATGAAGTTCCATATCCAACCCACACCAAATATTTACCAACTCATTTCAAAAGTCCTTATCAGCGAAATGTGATACAAAGTATCAACAATTTTTATTACTGATACAAAGTAACCTTATTCTGAAACATTGTGACCTGAAATGTTACCAATTTACTTGCAACATTGTAACATACATATTTTACAATGTATTAACTTAAAGTTTCCACTATGTTTGCATTTCCCATTAAACCAACATAATGGAGATTCTTTTGTAAGTGATGTAGTAAAATAGTTTAAAAGATGAAATTTAAAAAACATCCTGGCATAGTATCACAAACTTTGATCATATTCACATGCATTATTAGAATTATATTTGATTTTTTTATTCACAATTATAAACAAACTTGTGAAATCAAATCATTAAAACTTTTACCAATTATATTGAAAATAGAATATTTTCTGCAGTCCAGAAATTCATATCAACCTGAAGTCCATTACCTTCCCTTTAGTCCAGGTGCTATACATACTTTGAAATAGTATTGAACATTTTTTCTATTTCCAGCCGCCTAGTTTTCAAAGAGGTAGGGGTGTTGAATTGAAATTAGTTTATATTTGATTCACCAGATGGTGTTATAGGGCTCTGTCAGAGTGCACGTAGGAAGACCTTTTGGTGCCACCTTTTGACCACTAAAGTAATTAATTAATGCAAACTGGTTGGTCGACTCAGAGGGTAAGATACAACATTTCAGGGCCTAGCAACCCAGTCCTAGTATACCCTATGACTTACTTGCGGATACCCTTGAGCTGCTGGATAACCCCCAGCTTGTGGGTACCCCCCAGCCTGGGGATACCCTTGCTGTGGGTATCCTCCCTGAGGTGGGTAGCCACCTCCTCCTCCATATGGGTAGCTCATGGTAAAACTGAAAAAGAAAGAAATCATTTTAATATAAGGAAAACAATAGTCTGAACAATGTGGATAGGTATGACGGGGCAATGTCTAAATAATTTCAGATGTTATGAAGAGGGATTATTTAACCTACAGGAATAAAAATTTTATTACTTAAATTCAAAATATTGCTATCAAGATGTATTCCCATGTTTAAGATCATGAACAACCTTCACATCAAAATGGATTGATATAGCAGCAAAGGAGAAGTTTTCTTTATCAAAAATATGATGCATTGTACTATATTCGGGAAGACAACATATTTGCAGCTCCAACTGTTTCCTGTGATAAGGAATTTGACTGCCGCAGATTTCGAAGTCTATGAAACAGAGTTCAATGGGTCACTCCATAGAGTTAGGTGCAAACATTGCCTTCAAGGGGCACTCCAGGTTACAGTTGGCTAACTAGTATCTGAGCGATTACCCTTGGAGATATCCAAGGGGGTTATTTAATTCTCCTTTTATTTTGACTTTGATAAATTCCATTTAGAAGTGAACTAGACCATAATCAAGTAACAGATTTAATGATTACTAATCAAAGATAATTTTGTTATGTCTATGTCCATATGACAACTACTTTTGTAATAAGGTTTTATATATCTAGTGTAAAAAATAAGTATTATCAATAAAATATATGATAATGATAAAATCCTATAGCATGATATATATATATATATATATGTATATGGTAGCATAAAATATATTTGGTACTAGGAATTGAAATATATATAGTTAACGGTAGAATAATGGGTACAGCCATGATCAGTATCCACGGAATATACCCAGTCAAATTACCAGCTGTATGCCAATTGACAGCTGCACCAATTGACAGCTGCAGGATTGATCCCATCATGGACGATTATATGTAAGGACAATCGATCTAATAATGAGGGTATAATGGCCACTTGACCACAGTTTAGGGTCGTCTAGGGTATGGCAGATCCTGTCAACAATAAGGCGCCACAAGTTAATGACACTTGATGGCTTGGCGACTAAGGGTAGCTTTTTTTTAAATTTCAAATTGCACACATTATGCAACAGGGTTTTTATTCTCCATAGGCATTTCATGTCATCTTCAAGGAAATAATAACAGTGTAACAAATAGGGTCAAAAAAGAAAGTACAAATGAAATACTACAAAAAAAATATATGTATATTAAATATACAATTTCTCAGTATAATATATTGAACTTGAGCTTGAATTTCGTATGTAGAAATATGTTTAAATCAAAGACTAAGGGTAGCTTATTCCAGGTACTTATCTAATGGTTGCACTCCAGCCTAATGAGTTTTGAATGTCTTCAATACTCATTAAGGTTATTAATTAAAAGGGTTCTCAGGAAGTTAGGCACGTGGGTATAGGGGTTTAAGAATTAATTAGAGTCATATGATTTTGACAGTTATAATTACCCCACATGCAGGAACCCAACATTAGGGATAAAACCCTTAATGAGTTATCCAAGCAGGTAGTTTAGAAATGATGTCATAGTATAACGATAGCCAATAGTTTAACTATATGTATGATCATGTGACCCATGGTAAGATATGGGTATATATGTGTATGTTTGAATTTAATAAATTAGAATGTTCAGGGTCCTCCTCAGATAACAGCTTTCCAATTGAACTTCTCATTAGAACTACACAACTGACTTTTGTCGTCTTTGGTAATATCCATTACCCTCTACAAGTTACGAGTAGTGGCTTGACTACACTTTTCAGAAAGATATCTTAGCTTAGAATTTGGTCATAGAATTTTTTGTGGCATCTTGTTAATCATTATTTTGTTGTCGGCCAAGAGCTCTAGCAGTTTGTGTTTATTATATAAAATTATTATCGATTTTGAAATCAAGATTATCTTCATGTATCTATATTTGAATACAGGTGATAACGCCTGATATGCGAAAACGCTCGCATTGAATACGCCCGCTCTTTTTTACTTTTCACAAGTGTGTTTTTTCTTCTTTTCTTCCTCCTTTCTCTTCTTTTCCTTCCTCGTTCTTTTTCTCTTAGTTATTTACGTTCATAGTCAAGTTAGTCGTAGTGTAGTTAGTGGTGTCTATTTTTTCTTTCACGAGAACACACCAGAGAGTTGGATCTGGCCGCCGTGGATTCATTTCACTCGTGTCGGCACACGCTATGTCACTTTTAAACATTGGAATTAAGTTCGAAAATGAGTTATTTCACCATTATAGATAAATATATGGCTTCACCCATCAACGACAAGCGGACACACAAGGAACATCACACACGTAGATATGTAATCAAATTGCTGCTGACACTGACAGTTGACAGACTGTCAATAACAACAACTGTCAATGACAATATCCATGAATTATGTACCCATGAATTATATGGAGACAGTAATTATCTAACCAGAGACCACCATAAGATAAAAGCTCCCTGTTAGAACTGAAATTAAATTGACAACTGTCAACTGTGCGCTTCACTGCCGGAGAGAGCACTTCACTTCACTGTGAGCAAGCCACCACTCACGGCAGCACTTGAAAAGAGCGGGCGTATTCGATGCGGGCGTTTTCGCATATCAGGCGTTATCGCCTGACACCCTATATTGCAGGCTTTAGTCAGTGCTTCTATTTAGAGCCAAATCCATGTAAAAAAAGGGTTTCAACAGCATGACCTAGAAATGTGCATATTTTGCTTGTTCCTCTTGCCGATAGAAAATGACACCAGACTTCATCTTGCTGCACCTTACCTATTTCTCCTCTTCTAGAGAATATTTCAAGGATCAGTCAAGTCTCTAGAACTCCAATTATAACAGCAGCAAAATATATTTCACCTTATTAGGAGCTGCGCACATTCAAAATGATAAGTGTTTTTTCAAAGTTTTGCACAAAACTTATGAATCATGATCAGATGATAAGCTGGTAATACTTGAAGTATGTTGCAATGGTTGGTCTAACGACATTGCACATTCAGTCACAATTTGCCATTGGCATTGATGGAAAGTGGGAGGGGACGAAGAAATGGTCAAGTTGCTAAATTGCTCCTCCCTGTTCGAATTACAATATACGCAGCAACAACAGAAACAAACATAGGAACCGGTTGTTAAATTATGTGTTTATCTGTGTGTTTACAGAGACTTACCTGGGAGTGCTTTAAGTTTCAACAAGTATTCAGCGCAACTTCCGAGTTCAGTGCCCGGTATGTCCCACAACTGTGGGTGCGTTCGTTTCGTAATTGGGATTAGTTCGGGTTAATTTTCGCATGTAGTAAGTAAGCGATATTTCTACCGCTTCACTGTACGGCTGACCCGGTGCATTAAATTCGAGCATGACATACTAGCCTAGACTGATAGCCGGTCGTTTTTGACAGCAGCCCTTGCAGATGATATAGGGGTCGCCACTGGTCTACTACTGTCACAGCCAGCAATCAGTTTTCTAAGCTTACGAACTTTTCCTAAGTACATTCTAGTCAGTATGTATATCATTAAATGGAGACAAATCTACGGATTATCATATATTAAATGCAAGTTATTTAAGACTCAGTCCTGTTGCCGAAGTTGGTAGCTTTCAGATATTGACCAATCAGAGTACACGTATCTGGCCATTCGCACTCGCCCATTAGCGACTGTTTACATACCCTGGTTTACATATGTATGCAGGTGTATGCAGCGGGTGCTGTGAGCAGAAGGGCACCCTACCGACTGGAGACCGCAGAACCGGACGGGGTGCCTGGACTATGATGGAGATCCAAATCTAACACACTGACCAAAGAAATGCCTTGTATTTGACCGTCTGATACATTGCATCTGGCTGCAGTCTTTTATGTTATGAAGGAACAGCGGCATAGGTAATAGCATATATTATATTTTTATGACTTTGAGATCAGTATCTTTGGTAAAGAGTGGAGGTGTTTAATCACTGTTTATTTCACAGAGACATTGATTAAATATATAAATAGACCTCTCTGGTTTATTAGAAGTCACAACAAAGATGAACCTGTAAAAGGTTTAACCAAAGATATATAGACTTATAGTCAGCCTGTGAGGTGCAACTATACAGCTTGGATTAAGAAAAGAATGGATATGTAACGAGAGACCAATTACTATATGCCCTATAGTTACATGCTAGCCTCATGCCAGGACTAGCAGATAAGGCAGCAGCACGAGGTCACGTGGGAACAAGGACCAATCAGGGCTCCCGCATCGATTACATTACAGAGAAACCTTATCTCCACCACCTGCTGGGGGTGCCCAGAGCACCTATTAGCGACTATTAATTGACACTGGTTGAGGCTAGCATGTTCAGGTTGACCGGCTGGTTTCCATTCCATGTGTTGGTCTTCTAAGTATACAGTAACAGTATACTACATGTACATATATAATATTAAGGTATCATATTGCTTTCTTCTGCAACTAGTTAATCACTGCATCATTTTTTATTTAACATCAATCTCAGTTTAGTAAGAAGAATTTAAAGTAATTAATTACCTTGCGATTTTATTTTTGACAGATGTACATGTATTAATAGAAAATAAAACCAGTCAGGTCCAGTGTTGAAAGGATTGGAGGGTTGGCTTGCAGACCTAAATGTGGCATTCTTTTGTTGACAGAATGTTGACCAGTGGTTTGAAGTGTTCAGTACCCTACTTGAGATTGTATTGGCATCTCTGATGATACGGAATACTGACCACAAGCGACCAGTAACAATATTGGGAAAGAGTGATATCGTTTAAGATCTGTTATACAGGCACACACCTGTTTAGCGGTATGAATTTGATTACATGCTGCCTGAACGCGTCTTCACAAAGGCAGATACATTAGCTATTGAGTAATGAATTTTTGAAAGTTGAGAGCGTCCAATTAACAAAAGAAAAATGTGTGTTGTGGGGGGGGGGGGGGGGGGGGATAAATGATATCACTTAAAAGTCAGGTCTTTGTAGTGTAATCTGGGAGTAGGGGATGTATCTCTCTGGTGTAATGTAGGGTTCCACAGACAAAATTGAGGTTAATATAAAATGGATGTCTAAAATAGCTCTTTATTAATTCATGATTTAGATATTGGTGACTTGAACAATACTTCATGCACCTTTTGAATCATGGATATCAATAAATGTTATCAAGAATTAATCAGGTATGTGTTTGTATGCAGTACCCTTAGTGATGATAATGGCCCTTTCTAACATGCTTTGTTATACACATGTAGCTTGGCAAGCCACCAATGGCCCCCTTTGCACCCTTGCTATTATGCCATAAGGGACCAAGACTGTTCCAGGTTATAATCCTATATTTAGTAGCCATAGTTGCAATGAAACAATATTTACATTCTGTAACCTGGCAACCCTCATATTTCGTGCTGACTGTGGAAGTATTGATTATGTAAACCACAAAGATACTTGGCTATTTATACCACAACCACCCCCTCTATCCCCAAATAAATATTTGTATTGCTATCACATGTACATTGTTAATCCATTAATCCTCACAGAGACCAAAAGCAGCCTGATAGATTTAATTAATGAAATCTTCCAGACAGTGTTGCACTCAGGAAAATATCTGGAGAAATGTCAATCAAAATATTACTAACAACTCTGTTTAATATATTGTATAATCACTCTCAAATCCAAAGTTCTTGTCATGAGTACTATAGATCAGGACAACACTTTCTAGAGCATCCCTTATGTATTGATGGTTTTATAACTGCTTATGTACCTTCATTTATTTACACTTTTATTGAGGGCTTACTAAATTAATAGTTATCTGTTAATACATCATAGATTTGATTTAAATCTCAGGGATTAGATGTCTGCTCATCCTGATTGGTTTTCTCGGATTTTAGAGGTTTATCTCATGTATGTCTGTATTACTATATTGAACTATGGGTAACTGACTGAAAAGTTTTTATTTCTCAGGTATTCTGATGGAAACAGCACTATTTACAGCATGTCACCACAGTCTCAGGTACATGGTTGCTGCATACAGAGTTCATCATAAGTGATACATCTTGCACGGTCACCTGTATGACAAGAACCTAAGCTCTAGAGAAGTGTGCTCTTCAGGCAAGCTGGATTTCTTACGGCTTAGTTTGATGTGTAGCTGTATAAAATTCCTGAGAAGAACTTTGGTGTATCGCATAGACCCAGTGTATGTGTAAGTGAAAAACAAGTCACAATCTCAGGAATCATTTGATTTTCTATTTAGTAATTGCACATGTCCTGGCAGTAGGTGATGGGTAGCAGTGCTTCACAACACAAGTCTCCGAGGTCTCGGAAGGCGACAGTAGTCGGTTGCTGCATATCACCAAATGTTGGAGATAGCCATGAACGCTGGGCTTCAGCGCAGCGTGAAGATAACAATAACACACCGGAAAATGGCCCGAGAGCTGGAGTACTGGGGAAGGAAGAAACCAGTGGCGCCACCTATGATGACCTAATTAATGAGAGGAAGAGTGTGAGAGCTCTTAAACCGAGAGCTGCACCAAGTGAAGATATTGGGGAAAATGTTATTACATCCACCCAACTGTACAATGTTATGAATAATGGGCGTGGATCGCCGTACATTCATTTACCTCGCTGCATGCTAATTCTGGATACACGGCCCATGGAGAGCTTTGTAAAGTGTCACATCATCACCGCTTGGCATGTGTCGTCTTTGGATCTGCATTCCATCTTGCTGGGACCTCTAGATAGCTACACCATTATCATACTGTATGGGGATGATGAGGATACTGACTTGAAAGCCACGGACACCTTCAAAAAGCTTTTTGATGAAAATCTAGATCCTATGGTGTTGGATGGAGGATTCATGGCATTTCAACATGATTTTCCCTTCTTGTGTACAGCACAAAATATATACAGTGCAAAAGACAGGCAAAATCTTCTATCATATCCATCGATTGTGTTTGAAAATAAACTATTTCTTGGCAGTGGAGACCAGGCAGGAAACAAGATTGTGATGGAACACCTTGGTATCACACACATTGTGAACATCACAAGGGAACGCCCAAACAGTTTTTCAGACACCATCACATATCATTCAATCAAAGTTGATGACGAGTCCTCTACAAAGCTCATTCGGTATTTTCCGCAGATAGTAGAGTTCATTGAGGAAGCCATTGAGGATGAGGGCCGAGTTCTGGTGCATTGCAATCTGGGTGTGAGTCGGAGCTCCAGTGCAGTCCTGGCGTACCTCATGGAGAACAAGTGCTGGACTCTGGGAGATGCGTATATCTTCCTCAAGGACCGCAGACCCATCATACGACCTAACCACTCCTTTCTCAGGCAGCTGTCTCAGTACGAAGAGAAGGTGTTTGGAAGTGTGTACACTGATATCGACCAGATGTGGGTCTAGGTAGATGAAAAAAAAGGAATATTTACTAAAAATATTAAAAGAACAAACAATAATAGTGTTATATATATATTCTTAAATGTGTTTGTGGTGCACAAGATGTGACTTACGAATGATTTAAAATTTGAAGATTGTAACGAGTCAGATGATGATTGGCTTGAAATCAGTATAATTTTTTGCTACTCAAATATATGGTTTATAACTATTTAGAAAATGCAGAACTTATTTTTGAAAAAAGACTACCTTTATAAGGTATATAAAGGAAAATTTTAGTGCAGCTGATTGTTAGGAATGTTCAAGTTTGTACCTCAAATTGACACAGTGCCCCGGGTTCTTGTTCCCCAATTCCATGGTTGGGGTGTGGACCATATATGAGGATAAACAGATAATAGATGAAACACATACATCAAATGGGCTTTCATTGTCGATATTGACATTGATTTCAAAAGTATTTAGTTAAAATATCTCCCCTTATCTTTGTCAAAAGTATTGGGTACCTAAGTTTGTTTGAAATGTGTCAAAGACAAAGTTCTCATTGAAGATTACTGAATAATGTCTCACTTGTCATCCATTTATTTTGAAAACTTTATGATTTAGTCTATCTAACAAAGAATATTTCTTGTCTATTTTCTAGGATGATATATCTGGATATTTTTCTACAACTTAAGTGCGAAATATAAGGATGAAATGTGTTGCATGAATGGAGGTGGTCGCTCACATATCTCACTTGATGTACCTGGCATCAGTCGTTGCTCCTTAATACTCAGGAATGATAATGTATTAATTCTGTGCAAATGATTTAACTTAATAAGTGAAAATATTTTATGATATTTTAGTTTTATAGTAGTAGATGATGATTAAGAACAATGCAGATCTATTTTCCTAAATGTGCATTTAGAGGGATTTGGATCTCTAAATCTCACAATCTGCTTTCTTTGGCCTTAATCTTTTGATTGTTGTATCTAAGAACAACTCTTATTTTGCTGAGTTATATCATTAGATCATTATGAAAACAATTAAGTTTAGTATTAAGCATTACAGAAAGTATTATGGTTGGGAAATATTTTGTAATTAGCATATTCCTCCCAAAATAATGAGATAAAGTAGAATACAGTGAAAAATCTCAGAGGTTTGCCACTAAATATTGTTTTCAGTGGAGTTTTTGAAAGGAATGTTATGTAAAATTTTTTTAAAAGAAAATAGATCATCAGGAATACAATTGTCCTCATCAGAGTATTACATGAACAGTATTATGGTATCTAGAGTAGAATATAAAACAGGAATGAAGATCATCAGGGAAATCACTGCAATAGGCAGATTCCCTCACCATCTTATTACAATGGAGGGAATTCAGTGAAATCTCTAGAAATGTAAAGGGGTATATTTGTGGACTGTGGTTAGATTTACCATATTAATATTGCAGTGAAATTAATTAGATTTGGCACTAAATGTTATGGATATATATATATATTGATATGTGGTATATCAGGTTGTACTATATATGTATAATTATGTACCTGTTGTTAGAGCTAAGGGTACTAGATCGAGCCCTTTACTTAAGATGGAGGATTCTTTACTAAGACTGCTTGAAATATGCAGATATTGTGCAAATGAATTATAATCTTTGCAAAAATTGTTTTAATTTAAAAATTTCTGTGATATTTCATTTGTGTGAGTACATCAAATATATCAATCCATAATTGACACTAACAGTGAGGTCAGCACTGAGGTGTAGTAAGGCAGAATGAATTACCTAAACCTTTATGCTCTCTACATCACTTTCCTTGTTATCATAACCAGGATGTCATGAGTCTTTCTAGAGGTCATGGATGATTATATGCAACAGGTGGATTCCCCTAAACATTTAATTCATTAATCCATTACAGCAGCCTGACTTTTTATATATAATCTTGAAGGGAAAAGCATAGTTGAGAATAATATTTGTATTGGAAACTTTAATCAAAGCACTACTAACAACTCTCCTTC
>OZ012685.1:10387921-10675607 GCA_963942565.1 Maea johnstoni | reverse complement strand
CAGCATAATATTTAGCCTTTCCAATGCTAAAGCTACTTTCGTCCAAAGCAAAAGGATGCAAAGATTTTTGAAAACCATCTAAACCCTGTCATGTTGGTATTCATTAGATAGCTCTTGCTGAGCCCTCTCAGATGAGTACCCCTTTGACAGGGGTTCAGTCATTTCTCAGGTTTTTTGCATCTTTTTGAATTGGTCAAATTAGCCACTAGCAGCATAAGGGTGAAAGTCATCATCATGGTCGACAAAAACATCATCATCATCATCGTCATCAAGCTGGTTATTATTTTGACTGGTATTTTGTCAACACTAGATGGACCATTAGGCAAACTGCCTTGCCTGCGTTCATTTCCTGATGCTGAAATGTACAAATACAGCTCAGCTAGTTGGCATTCCACTGATCCCCTGATCCTGGGCTAATGGTTTACCCTGCGGCGGCGCATATAGCGTAACGGACGTATCAGTTGGGCAAGATGACACGTCTAGTGCAAGAGATAGTGCACTTAGATCTTCTACGGAAAAGATAGGGGGGGGGGGGACTGCCCTAGTAGCCGAGTGGTCTATTGATTGCTGTTTGCGTACCGGATGACAGCTGACAGCGCCAAAGTACAGAAAAAAGACTCGAGTTTGGCAACCGCTTTTTAGAGGTTGTTGTACAAACAACAACCTATATTCAGTTCGCTTTTGTTGTCTTGCATTCCCGGGGGGGGTCCTGGGAGCTGGTTGATGCATTTTCCCTATGTTGTCTTACATGGCATTTTTGGAAAATTCTAGGCGAATGATCTGGAGAGTGGGGTGTGGTGGGGTCGTTTTGTTTAATGTTTCTGTTAGAGTTGGGTGTGTAGTTTATAGAGTTTGTTTCATTGTTTCTGTGGGTTGCCTAGTTTTTTTTTGGTGGATTTTTACGTGTTTATACATTACGTTTTCTTCACTCCAATACGATTCTGTAGCGCGTCTGGTCTGGTGGGGCGGCCGTTGGATGCGCATGCGTGGGTGGATGCGCATGCGTGGGTTTTCTGCATATTTAATGCGATCGGCTAATCACGTGACAGCACCACGTGGTTTGTCTCTGGTGAATTATCCAATGAGCGGTCTCACTGCCTCACCGTCACACCACGTGGTACTCTTTCCCGCGGTTTATTAACCAATGAGCGGCTATTTGTATTTCTTTTTGTACTATTTTACTTACGTGTTCATTCACGTATTTCTTACATTGGCTAGGTTACCCTCCGCCATTTTGAATATCGGTTTTGCCGAAATTTGCACCCCGATTTCAAAGCTTTCGTTTGTGGCCATCTCTAACTCTAAAATTCTGAAACCAAAAGAATTAACAAGCCAAGTATCTATATTATTAAGATTAATTCTTTTGGTTTCGGAAAATCGAAAATATTTTGAGATATTTGTCAACACGCATCGATGGTGGCGTGAACATGGCGATGGGTCGGGTTTGACGAAATTTGCACCCCGATTTCAAAGCTTTCGTTTGTGGCCATCTCTAACTCTAAAATTCTGAAACCAAAAGAATTAACAAGCCAAGTATCTATATTATTAAGATTAATTCTTTTGGTTTCGGAAAATCGAAAATATTTTGAGATATTTGTCAACACGCATCGATGGTGGCGTGTTGACCACGGCGATTAGTACATTCTCAATGGTACCTCGCCGATTCCTGTCAATTTCATCAAGCTATCTCCCCCCGATCACAATATGACTACCTACCTGGATAGATGAGATCCTCATCTATCTGATTCAATCATTTTTTTAATTCAACTTCAGGTTGGAAGCGAAAAAATAGCTTTTCGCTACAACCGGAAGTTGATTTTTTTGATATAGCGAGATTAGGGCATTGATATGCATTGTGTGCATTTCACACAAAAAACATACTTTTTTCAATAAATTGTCACGTCGCCGTTTCTGGGTCAAAATTTACAAATGGCCCATCAAAGTGTTCGCAACAAATAGGGCTTTTACCCTATTATCATAACTTGTTGCTTATATTTGTAATTTTTGAAAAAAAATGGCGACTTCGGAAAAAAACGGCAAAAACGGCTTTTTGGAATGTTGATTTAGGAACCCTGGCGAAATTCTAAATTTACTTATTAATTTCGCCACTAAAACCGGAAAAAAAGTTTCAACTTCAAGAAAACAGACTCTAAATAATCCATCCTGCCCATTTGTGGATTTTCTTTGATCCCCACAATCGTAAGAAAACAACTTTGAAAAAAACGGAAGTAGTAAATATTTTTATCGCGATTTCAGCAGTCAGTATATATACCCTTCTCACCATGAGTGTAGTATGCAGTCCTGAAGTTAGCAGACCTTTAATCCTGCCATCCCTTCCGTTCTCACTGTTGTTGTATTTTAGATAAAGATATGATTTTAATTGTTTTGGGTGACAGGAAAAGTGTGTACTGTTATAATTTATTGGTCACAAACTTATAAGCCCAAAGAGCATGTAATGCGAATGCATGGGATGGCAGGGTTAATGGTCTGCATACTTCAGGATTGCATTTTCACTCATGGTGAGAAGGGTGTCAAGGGACATAACTGCAGGCAGCACTCATAGAAACTGGCTTCGACATCATACTGCATCTACACCAAAGAGCATCATAGGAACTTGATTCACCTGACAACCCAAAATAGTAAGCATACATTAAATTGAAATAAATACAAAAGTATCAATACAAAACTATCACTCAATATACAATTTTATAAAAACACATCCACAAAATATAGAAACCATGCAAATCTTCACTGTCCCTCAAACAAAACAATTACTGTTTAAAGAAGATATTGTGTCGGTGTGATAATATAAGATTGCATTTGGTGAGATATGTTTTGTGTTGATATTTTTGTGTTGCTTTGATGGTATGTATGACTCTAAATAATCCATCCTGCCCATTTGTGGATTTTTTTTGTTCCCCACAATCGTAAAAAAACAACTTTGAAAAAAACGGAAGTAGTAAATATTTTTATCGCGATTTCAGCAGTCAGTATATATACCCTTCTCACCATGAGTGTAGTATGCAGTCCTGAAGTTAGCAGACCTTTAACCCTGCCATCCCTTCCGTTCTCACTGTTGTTGTATTTTAGATAAAGATATGATTTTAATTGTTTTGGGTGACAGGAAAAGTGTGTACTGTCATAGAAACTGGCTTCGACATCATACTGCATCTACACCAAAGAGCATCATAGGAACTTGATTTACCTGACAACCCAAAATAGTAAGCATACATTAAATTGAAATAAATACAAAAGTATCAATACAAAACTATCACTCAATATACAATTTTATAAAAACACATACACAAAATATAGAAACCATGCAAATCTTCACTGTCCCTCAAACAAAACAATTACTGTTTAAAGAAGATATTGTGTCGGTGTGATAATATAAGATTGCATTTGGTGAGATATGTTTTGTGTTGATATTTTTGTGTTGCTTTGATGGTATGTATGATTATTTTTTCAGGTTGCATGGTGTAGGTGAAGTAGCAGACCTGAAGTATGCAGGCTTCTACCCTTTGATGCCGATGCCGGTCCCATACCCCTTCAACCCAGTGCTCGGGCCCAAGCAGCATCTCCCTGCATTTGTATCGCCCAAGATGCAAAACAAACGAAAATACTGATCAAAATAAAGGGAAAATTACAAAGTTTGTGTTTCTGATGTATTTTTTAACACTATTAGGTATGATAGAAAGATAAAGAAGTTCAAAGAATGGGAATTTTTTTTGAAATTGTTCTAGACTGATATTTAATGTACATTCACAAACTGGCTCTTATAGTTGTATTTCTTGGCACTATTAGGTGTGATAAAAAGATAAAGAAATTCAAAAATAGGGAAGTTTTTTTAAGTGCGGATTTAGATAGAAATCTTATGAAAAGTTTGGAAGATATGTGTTTCAGATGTATTTTTTGGCACTATTAGGTGTGATAAAAAGATAAAGAAGTTCAAATAAAAGGAAATTGTTTTAAATTGCTCCAAACTGATATTAATGTCTATTCACAAACTTGGTTTTTGATTAAAAAGTCTGTAAGTATCATCAGCAGCATTACAAGTGTGTATCAGTCTATTTTAGGTTTAAGTACAAAGTTATTGCATGCATATTGGGTTTCTGGTAGTGCTGGACCTGCTTTAGTGGCGGAAGATCATGGCCAGGGGCATATGTCCCTTAAGGGGCCATATGGTTGATATTTGTGCATGTTTGCATTCAGGCAGTGTTTGGCCATTTTCATGTAAAGGTAAGTCACGGACTAAAGTTCTTCAGGCAGCAGCATATTAGTTGTGGCAAGCATGCTGCTGGTGGGGTTTTGTTGGCTGTCATTTGCAGTGCTGGTTGTAGGCTTTTCCCATTCATGTTTGGTGATCTACTGGATTAGTGGTGGTGAGTTTGCCATAGTTTCTTGGATAGCTAGGAGTGGGTTATAGTTTTCGAAAATATTTGAGGGAGGGTTTTAGATAGAATTCTTTTGAAAAAATTGAGGGATATGTGTTTCAGTTGTATTTTTTGGCACTATTAGGTATGATAAAAAGATAAAGAATTTCAGTGGAAGGGAAATGTTTTAACTGTCCAGGTTTGGGGGTTTTGGAGCATTTTTCCAGGGAAAAAATTGAATAGTTTGTGTTTCTGATGTATTTATTGGCACTATTAGGTATGATAAAAAGATAAAGAAGTTCAAGAAAGTTGAATTTTTTTTAAAATGTTCTAAGCTGATATTTAATGTCCATTCACAAGCTTGGCTCTTATAGTTCATCATCAGGTAGCAAAATCACATAATCCAGGAACATATGCCCCTTAAGGGACCATAAGGTTGATCCTTGTGCATGTTTGCACTCAGGCAGTGTTTGGTCATTTTCATGTAAAGGTAAGTCACAGACTAATGTTCTTCAGGCAGCAGCAGGTAAGTTGTGGCAAGCATGCTATTGGTGGGGTTTTGTTGACTCTCATTTGCAGTGCAGGATGTGGGCTTTTCCCATTCATGTTTGGTGATCTACTGGATGAGTGATGGTGGGTTTGTCATAGTTTCTTGGATAGCTAGAAGTGGGTTATAATTTTGGGAAATATTTGGGGGAGGGTTTTAGATAGAATTCTTATGAAAAAATTGTAGGATATGTGTTTCAGATGTATTTTTTGGCACTATTAGGTATGATAGAAAGATAAAGAATTTAAGGAAAAAGGAAAATGTTTTAAAATGCTCCAAACATATATTTAATGTCCTTTCACAAAGTTGGCTCGTATATTTTTTCATCTGGTTGCAATATCACATGAACCAGGGGCATATGCCCCTAAAGGGTACATAAGGTTGATCCCTGTTCATGTTTGCTTTTAGGCAGTGTTTGGCCATCTTCATGTAAATGTTTTGTGTTACTTTGATGATATGTCAGATGTCAAATTTTTAACCCCGCCCCCCATCGCTCTCTTTTTCTGAAGTATGTGTGTTAAAATGTTCATGTTTATATTTGGCGGATAGGCTTAGTGATTAGTTTAGTTTGTCAAAAGTTGCATTTTATTTATGCGTGCTGAATTTTAGGTTATGATGAAATTTTTTATTCGCTGTTTAACTGTTGGTCTTTTTTAATATTTGAGAGCCGGCACTTATTTTAATGCATGGGCTTTGTTGTATATACTTAGCTTATGTGTTAACATTTTGTGTTGTGGGGGAGAGTCACAAGCCTCTGTTAAGGGGGAGTGGATTTTTGGCTGTTGGCAACATGTTTGATTTTGATGTGGTGTTATTTGCAGGCAGCCAGTCAGTTTGTTACATGCATCAGTGATTGACTTTAACATTTTCAGACAGGAGCAGATTTGGCTCCCAGGATTTTAAGTTTAGGGGCTATTAAATTCCTGTGCGGCCACCACGACGGTATGGTTTTGCCAGGGGTGCATTGTCCAGGTTTGGGGATCTTGGGGCATGCTCCCAGGGAAAAGTTTGAAAGGTTTGTGTTTCAGCTGTATTTTTTGGCACTATTAGGTATGATGAAAAGATAAAGAATTTCAAAAAAAGGAAAAGTTTTTAAAATGCTTTAAGCTGATATTTAATGTCCGTTCACAAACTTGGCTCCTATAATTCATCATCTGGTAGCAAAATCACATGGTTCAGGGGCATATGCCCTTTAAGGGACCATAAGGTTGATCCCTGTGCATGTTTGCATTCTGGCAGTGTTTGGCCATTTTCATGTAAGGGTAAGTCACGGACTAAAGTTCTTCAGGCAGCATTAAGTAAGTTGTGGCAAGCATGCTATTGGTGGGGTTTTGTTGACTGTCATTTGCAGTGCAGGATGTGGGCTTTTCCCGTTCATGTTTGGTGATCTACTGGATAGGTGATGGTGGGTGGTGAGTTTGTCAAAGTTTCTGGATAGCTAGAAGTGGGTTATAGTTTTGGAAAATATTTGAGGGAGGGTTTTAGATAGAAATCTTATGAAAAATTTGAAAGATATGTGTTTCAGATGTATTTTTTGGCACTATTAGGTATGATAAAAAGATAAAGAATTTCATAAAAAAGGAAAATGTTTTATAGTGCTCCAAACTGATATTAATGTCTATTCACAAACTTGGTTTTTGATTAAAAAGTCTGTAAGTATCATCAGCAGCATTACAAGTGTGTATCAGTCTGTAACCACTAACGAAAAAACACAAAAATCAGAAAAATTTCAAAATAGCAAAATATTAAAAAAACAAAAAATTGCAAATGATTAACTACAAAAAGACATACAAGGAATCAACCTCTTGACGCCACTGGCGTCTATCTTGTTATATATAATCTTGAAGGGAAAGGCATAGTTGGGAAAAATATTTGTATTGGAAACTTAAATCAAAGCACTACTAACAACTCCCTTCAAGTATTTTGCAAAAGTAGTTTTATTTCTTAAGTTTATTTCGAAAGTATCGTAAGGGCAGACAGCTAGAGTTTAATTGTAACTCTAGGCATAGAAGGGTTAAACAACTAATTTTCTTCTCAAGTGATTTAGGTTTGGATAGAGGGAAATTGTTTCATTTTCTCTACTTCCTTCTCAAGGCCTGAACATGAATATGATATTGTTATAGTTGTGCTATGTGGAGAGTACAGGTATGTTCCAACAACAATATTACTAAAATTTAGGACTATCCTAAAACTTCTTTCAGCGGAGGATTCACATGTTATACCATTATTGCTTGAAGTTCCTCAAAGGGCCATCATATTATATCAAGGTGACAACAGCCACACAATTATTCTCATTTTAGCTTTAATCCATTTTGACCCATTATGCACAAATAAGACATTTCGTATCATCTTGATAAAGGTACAATACTTTCAGAAATAATTTTCTAAAAGCTGTTTTTCTTGTTGGATTTAACAATCCCTCTTTAAATATTTTTCAAATATTACTATTTGATGAGTTATCTTCTAAGTTGAAATGTAATGCGCCTTTGAGCATGTTTATATGGAAAAAGCGCAATATCAAATGACAATATTATTATCATTATTATTATTATTATTATCATTATTATTATTAAAGGGGATGGTGCTCTTCAGCTATGAAAGGGTTAAGTGGACAACTTGCATTGGGAAACTTCCATGGACAACTTCTAGTCATCCTTATCATCACTGCTTGAAGTTATATGTATTTCCAAGAAAATTGAATTGGTCTGCCCATGCAGTATAATGGGAAAAATCAAAGTGATGATCATGTGATAATCAAACTAAATAGAGCTCCGAGAGGTAGTGTAACTTAGATTCAGGGGTCAACCAGAGATTTACCATCATAGGTCTCGAGGTTTTATATCAGACAATAGCTCTTAAGAAAATTATCATCATAGCATGTTGCCAAAATTTTATGTCAACATTATTTTCAAAAATCTGTTATGGTTAATTATTTTTCAAAAAAGCCTTGATCTCATAGAATCATGGTATTGACATGGTAAAGGCACTACTCTCAAATAATTGACTATAATAGTAGCCATCAAGACCATGTCAGGTAACTCTTTTAGAAAACCCAAGGAGAAGGTAATTTGCATCTCACAGCTGTGGGCTGCATTAGCTTTTCCAGAACAGTATTAATACCTATAATATAGACGTGTTCTCAGATTTGACATTTACTTGTGTATGTTGATTGCGACTAGGTTAAGAGGATTTGATTTAACTCGAATAAAGTTTTGTTTTGTAAATATTTATTTAGTGTGTGTTTTTAATATTGTAGTTTTTGTATTACAAATTATAGCTGATTTCTTTCCAGGATTACTTCCTACCTCCCAATACCCTATCTCTCCAATGAAAATGACATAAAGGGAAAAACAGAAAAATATACACTGAAGTATGAATTAGACATGTTGAGTATTATGTTTGCAACATTCAAAATATATTCTGAATTTTTATGGGAGGACCTGCAGTTTTTGTAATTTGCATTCGCTACTCATTAGGTTCCAGTCAGAAAATATAAGCAGAGGGGGGGGGGGGGGGGGGGGGGGGCTTGCGAAAAAAAATGGAAAGATTGGAACTAAAGCAAATCCTTTTATTCAATCATACACATTATCACATTCCAATTCCAATGCCCACCCCCTTGCCACTATTTCTGACAGATCCCTTAGTTCTCCAATATCATGCAGTTTCCTCAATAGGCTGGTTTTCACAATATTGAAAATTTGAGTATATGGAAGAAATGTATACCATACCCTATTAATACCAGTCTCCCTCGTGTGGCAATTGTGTGAACTAAATGGCCAACAGTAGGCCACAAGTCCCTATCTAGTAGGCTTCTATATATAGTAAAGTAAAATCATAATATAGCCTTGCGGCTAGGCTAGCCATACCTAAAATTCCCCGCTAAATCAAAATCAGTATTAAAGAGATGTCTGCAGTATCTTCTCCAGTACTCATTTCAATTTCTGCCTTGAGTTGACACATAAGCACAGGCAACAGCCTTAAACTAGAAATAAAGAACTTAAAACCCTTAGCTGTTGTTTGCCTGTGGATCCTCTTGATCCCCTTATGGCAAGCCGGGAGTGCCAAAACCTCATAATTACTAATTATGTACATAATTACTAATTACGTACATGGTTACTAATTTTGTTATCATTTAATATTTGAAAATGTTTTATAATTACAAGGGTATGATTTATAAATAATAGGAATTGATTCATTTGTATGTATGAATTACTAATACTAATTAATAATATTTTAGTATATATCTATGATTTTGTAGTATTTATAAATCATTTTCACATATTTATAAATGGTCACATTTATGAGTTTAATAAGTCATTTATAAATACTAGAAAATGAAAAATGACAATCAGTACATTTTCTGGTATTTATTAATATTACAAATTTATTTATTGTTATTTGAAAATCTTTAGTAAAAGTTTTAGTATCTATAGTTCATTTTCTAGTATCTAAAATTCATTTTCCCGTATCTATAAATCATTTATTTATATTTGTAAATGTGGTTATTGTGCAAAAAAAAGAAATACTAGAAAAGGATTTATTAGTACTTGAAAATGATTTATTAATATTTGAAAATGTGTAGGATTTTCTTACACTAAAAAAAGTTTTATATGTCATTTTGTATTTATGAAATCATATTTTAGTATTTATAAATTATTTTCTGGTTATTATAATGCATTTTATAATATTCTTTGATAAAAACATTGGAAAGTGCTTTATAAATATTAGAGATTGTAAAAGTAAAAGTATGGCAGCGGTGGGATTCGAACCCACGCCTCCGAGGAGACTGGTGCCTTAAACCAGCGCCTTAGACCGCTCGGCCACGCTACCAGAATGTTGGGTGGGAGAGAAAATATGGATATCATCGCCCACCGCCTTTTACGTAATTCCCGCTCAAAAATATTCCTATAAAGATATATTGGTTCAAGTTTAGATTTAAAAAGGATGTGTTAATATATTCATCTACTATTAGATCTATATAGATTTAGTTAGCTCAGACCCTTTGTTTTTAAATCTTTCGTGAATTTAAAATGATAGGGCGGCGCGGTGCAGTTCCCTGACGATAGACTGTGTGACAGTCCCCTCAAGTATGGCGAGCCAGGCAGCTGTGTTGGAAAACCCAAGGCCGAGGGGGTCTGATGCATCTCACAGCCAAGGGCCGGCTGGCGAGGTCTTAATGGCTATTATATCATGAAATAATATATTTTGCTGTTTAATTTTTGCGAAAAGTGCCTTTAACCATTATTATAACTTGTGGAAACCAGGGCTCTTTAAAAAGTTGTTTAATATGGTTGCCATGACAACGCGCGAGGTGAACAAATCACACTAAAAACACTTTGTTCCAGCCCTAGTTGCACTGTGTGGCAAAACAACAATGTCTACACATTACTATGGTAATATGCCATAATTTTTATGTTCAATTTATGGGAAAGGTATATTTGCTTTATGAAAAAGGCCTTATTTAAAAGTTGTTTACATATGGTTGCCATGACACCGGGCGAGGGCAACGAACGAGGGTAGAAAACCGAGTACACTTTGGTATGCACTATGTGGAAAAACAATGCCTAGGTATTGCTATGGCAACATGATATAATACCGGGATTAAGATCGACTGAGCTAGAAAGCTGATAGGAAGACCTAAGGCCAAGGTAGTCTGACGCATATTTCTCGCATCCGAGGGCCGCAAGTCAGAGTCTGTGAGATGCATCAGACCCCCGGAGGCCTTGGGTTTTCCAACACAGCTTCCAGGCGAGGTCTTAATGGCTATTATATTATTAAAAATATATATTTTGCTGTTTATTTTTGGGGAAAAGTGATTTAACAATTATGGAAACAAGGGCTCTTTAAAAAGTTGTTTACATATGGTTGTCATGACAATGCGCAAGGTGAACAAATGAGGCTAGAAAACACTTTGTCCAGCCATGGTTGCACTGTGTCTACACATTACTATGACAATATGCCACATTTATGTTCAATTTATGGGAAAGGCACATTGGATTTATGAAAAAAGGCCATATTTAAAAGTTGTTACATATGGTTGCCATGACACCGCGCGGGGCAACGAAAGAGGGTAGAAAACCAAAGTATTAACACTTTGGTATACACTGCGTGGGAAAACAATGTCTATATATTAATTACTATATAATATCTGCCTCGGCAGCGAATATAAGAATGAGATCCAGAAGGACTTAATTCTAGAAGGGAAATTGTGCATTGAGCATGTAATATTTTGATGGAAAACGTTGTGCGGAGACAAGGCGCCCGCGACCGCATGTCAATGGCTGTTATAGTTCTATCTCACTATACTGTATTGATAACTGAGCTGTTGTTGTCGTTAAATACGATCCCATGTTATGAACCCATATAATGTTGTGTGCTTCATGCACGAGTCCACCCAACTGAACGGCCATGTTACAACTGAGCTCACAGCACCAGCATCGGTCAGACGGTCATAAAGGAGTGATTTTAAGTGTGAGAAAATCGCATTGTAAGGTCATTTGTTATGTCACGTGATCACTATGTTTCCCCATATTACTCTAAGTATCAAAAACAGGAAGAAAAGAAGCGCAGGAAAAAAATCTGGGATCGCGGCCCGGGCCACAAAACAATCAAAGAACTGGCGCACGCACGTCTAGCCATGCTGCTGTGTTGGAAACCCCAAGCCAAGGGGGACTTACTGATGCATCTTACTTAGTTCCTTCCCATATAACTTCATACAAGTACTCATAGACTTGTATGAAATTATTTGGAAAAGAATCCCTGAAAGAGGACCAATGAAAACAATGTATTACTGACAATGATGTTTAATCGGCCGCTTGTAAAATAATTGATCGCAATAATTAGAATACATTTTTACACACTAAATTTCATATTACAAATAGCTTTTTGAAATGCTCTTGACATGCGCTTACAACTAAATTCTTTTCGATTGTTGATAGAAAAATTAATGAGCTGATTGGAAGTATACCTAGGAGAAGTCCTACCCAAATGCCCGTGTGGCCTGAGCGTTGGAACTCCGCACTGTCTCTCGCCGCTGCCAGTGTTTGAGTCCTATGGCAAACCGAAGTGCCCTAAAGTAAGCATTCATGGAATTCCATAAATGACTAATGGAATTCCATAAATGCTTACTTTAGGGCACTTCGGTTTGCCATAGAATCCTGGCCGGGGCAAGTGAAAAAGTTGCCAGTGACTAATTGGTGTTAGGCGATGGTCTTCGCCGGGTGCTCTAGGTTCCTCCACCACTTACAACTGGCCGCTTACACCTGGCTAATCGCGTCGTAGCCGCAATATGGCAGAAAAAAGTGATGACTGATACCGAAATACTGAAATGTTTTTTTCACAGATTTAAAAAAATATAATTTATGTCATGAACGTCTCATTCTCCCTAACTGGTAATTTTTTGCTTTTGTAATTGTGAAATTACAGTTAATAAACATACATACGTATCAATCTAACAAGTTCTTTGCTGAATATATTTCTTTCAGAGATACTGAAACTGCCAATAATGCTGTTCTTCCATGTTGAATTTATTTATGTGTTTAACCCAAAATGTGTATGAGTCAGAATTACTGAGTTTAATTTTCACCAAATTAATATTTGTCCAAGCTATCTATACAGTACTCTTAACAAGAAGACATACAGAACATGACAGGTCATTGTGGTAGTTTTCACACCACAGATGGTTAAAATTTGTGACAGGATTTTTTAACAGATTTTCATAAAAATGGTACAAAAGAGTTACCCAATTAGTAACGTATTTGCTCATTCTTAAGTAAGATATTGTTTAGCAAGGGAACCCCATTTTATACATAAATGATTGACCATACATATTTTCAGAAAAATGTTTCAAATCATCATATACAAATGAATATGAAAATCGCTGTAGCCAAAACATTCAGTGTTAAAACATGTCTCTTAGGATACCATTTAGAATAGGCAGGTATAGTTATATACATTTGATAAAAGTCTGTTTTTGTAATTTCTATTAAAAAATGGCAGTATGCAGAATCAGGGGTATCCAAATATTTTAGTCATGGAGCACAGTCAATACGTCCTGCAGCTGGAGCACATCAATTTCTGGTGGCCGTGGTTCGATAATAGCTATCGATATTGTAACCTAGTACTACTATATAAGCCCTTACTGCAATAGTTAACACCAGGAACAATCAATCGATATTATTATCAAATCGAGTTCATTGGATTTTTAAATACAATTTGTATCAAAAATAATTGAGGTGAAATATATAATAGGCTCTATTGGTTATGTTTTGCCAAACTTTCCCGGGTTATATTAAACAGTGCTTTTTGGCTAGTCGCGTGTTTTGAAGCCCCTGTCGCACGCTGCATCGACAATGAGACAGATGGACACCCCTGAGAATATACACACTTTTAGTTGACGTCTTCACTGCATGGTTGCGCACAATTAGCTGACATAGGTAGAGACTCGTAATTAACCCCTCTGGCTGGCGACTCCAACAAAGGGAATTTCCCTGTTGATGACATGGGACATTGCCAATCCTATTTGCGAAAAAGGAACACCCCCATTATTTTCGGTATATTGAAAGCAAATTTACAGAGTAAGAACATATCAAAACATTAAAAGAAATGTCTAATTCTTTCTTTAATTACATGTGTGACAAAATGCCCTATGTTTGCGCCTTAGCAAGCGCAACTTACCTCCAACAAAGGGATTTTCCCCGTATTGTTGCCACAACAATAGGGCCGCGACATTGTCTATGTATTTTGATAAAAAAGCAAAAACGTACCCGTTCACTCATAGCTCTTTAGCAAAAAAGTAAATCGAAACACCCCCATTTTTTTCACTTATAGAATGCAAATTTTACAGGGCAAGAACATGTCAAACAAAATCTCTGGACTATTCTTTCTTTACAATTAATTATGTGTCCTATATTTGCGTCCATTTTTGAAAAAAAAAATCATTTCAACCCCTCCAGTTCAATTTCACACTGTGCAAAAGATATAGTAGGGTTTCAAATACAGTTTGTGCAAGCAGAAAGAGGACCTACTCCATTATTTACATGCAGATTTACGTTTATAAAGATTGACAATTTACTTTTCTGCGCACGAACCAACCCAGAATAAGCAAAAATGACTTGGCAGCCATTTTTGTCTCAAATGACCACTTTTGAAAAATCGAAAATTCGTCTCTAACAAACAAAATCCGCCAAACAGCCGAAATTTCTTTTTACATTTCCTTTAGTTTTGTCCCACAAGGTATAACATATCCAAAAATTACAAAATTCTATGGACAAAAAAATCTGTTGCGGGCATCCTGAACTGCTGGAAGTGGTACAAAATACCATGAGGCGCCCACTGGACACTGTACAGAGAGCCTGAGTTATAATCATCCTGATAATTCATGTTAGGATTGAAGGAAGGGAATGAAACTTGCTTTTAATAGTCGGGGCAGAGAAAATGGTGCCAAATATGCAAACATAAAGTGATTTTACTATATAACATACACGTATCATTAACTCATAAGTGCAAAATATAGAACTTTTGCATAAAGGATACATAGAGAATTATCCATTTAATTCAGTTGTCGTGGATCCACCATGTCCTAGTGGTTACGCTGCCTGGCTTCCAAGCGTGAGTTTGCAGTTTCGAATCTCCGCTGGAACCCCCAAGTCAGTATATGAATTTGCGGCATTGTGAAGGGCTGTCTGTAGC
Source organism: Maea johnstoni (assembly GCA_963942565.1). Classification (NCBI taxonomy): domain Eukaryota; kingdom Metazoa; phylum Annelida; class Polychaeta; order Spionida; family Magelonidae; genus Maea; species Maea johnstoni. The sequence goes on along the minus strand of OZ012685.1, from coordinate 10,660,997 downwards.
CATTCTGCAACTGAAAGAACCCTTGGAACTAGGCTTATGGCATTAGAACATGTTGAGTTAGAGTGATTCTCACCGACCCCCTGGAGTGAGTGATTTTGGAACCCTACTTCAAACAGCGTTGTGTATTTATCCTCTATTTTGCAGACGTATTAAATAAAATTATATAACATTTATCTAGGAGAACACAAGGCATGGCTGGGGTAAATATGGGTGATATCACTAGGAATACTTTAAGTCAAGATAGTACTTGTGTCATATCTTTACAACAATGTAAGATACAAAACCATGCAAACAGTTCTTGCAGTAATATATAATTTTTTACATTCATCTTTTTAAAAATTCAACAGCCTATCATATTGAGGAACTAAGAAAAATAATAATTTTTATAGTTTTGTATCATTTTTTGGGGTAGAGTAGCTTTAATGTATAGAGATGAGTACAGCACTTCTAGCACGATGCATAGTGCTAGTGGTCACAGAGCACTACTGGGATCTGGAATCTGTGTCTCTGCAAACAGGTCTGCTTGTGCACATGTGAATTAAATGACCCACAGCCTGTCACCAAGGAGTGGGTATACCATGATGATTAATATATGGCCCTTGACCAACCAGAATCAAGAATCTTCATGAGGTATAATTAACTTTTATGATATGCCTTAGCCCTGTTAAAGATATGCCTGTGTTATTGCTTAGATGACCAAACTTCTTTTCTTCATCCAATGTTATTGCAACAAGACTTCTTCAATTCCTAGCCAGGTCTACAGGGTAATTAAAAGTTTCTGCAGAACATATCGATCTGATTCTGTAAATTGTATTTAACAACATTTGAACAATTGGTGCAGACAGAAAAATCATTTATCAGGTTTCCTGAGGTTGGTTCACATGTGAGCGGTGATATCGTAGGATGATGTCTTGAATGTTTTGTGCATTCACTCAAAGTTGCCTAATCAAATGTAAATAGATGTTGTTTCTTCTATTTTACCAGTACCTGCTTGATTTAAATGCAAATATGGTGGCTTTTGCTCTCACTGGTTGCATCAGGGACATACATACTTAGATGTATGCATGTATGTCCCTGGTTGCATCCTGTCAACTTAATTCAGTCTAATTGATAAATCTAATGGCAAATGGTGAAGTTAAGCAAAAGATGGATTTTTTTTCACATCGCTTAACCAATTTACTTTGGTTAAATTAACTTTTGACTTTCCTCTAGCTGGAAAGAAATTTGTAAGTGGCCGTGAGTGCTGGCGATATTACTGGAGTCTCATCTGTTTCTTAGTATAATCATCGTTACAGGTCACAGCAGTGGATCAAATGATATACAGTGCTTGCATGCTGTATTCTCTTTAGCCTGCTCCTGGGTAAGATAGACAGTTGCTTGTCATTGTTTGTATACAAGCATCTTGGTCACGTCCATGGGTGATGCATTTTCTGAACAGATCATATTATATGTAACTCTGGATAACAGGAGCACACTCACATTATATCAAAGGTTTTTAGATATTTTAGAGATTTATTACTTTATTTGATACATTATTACAATGATTTTGTTAAGTTATTATAGAAAATCTTAAATATATCTTGGGTTAATACAAGAGGTACATACAATTTGAAATTTTGAAGTAATAAAGTAACTAAGTATCCAGAGTTTTTCGGAACTAGGGTTGGATGCCATGTGTCGGCAGTAGAATGGGTGTAGTAAGGGGGGGGGAGGTTGACTGTAACGTGTTCGTGTTCGGCGTTCATTTACACTACAGGTCTGTAGTGTAAATGAACGCCCGCTACGCGTCGCCACCGTCGCGTATTATAATATTATAATTACTTGTGACGTCATCAAAACTGTAAAATCGCTAATTTCACTGATTTAAAAAAGGTTATTTAATTTCCTAAAAGTGTATTCTTAGTACAATTGGTCCATTGAATGCATCCATGCTGTTTGACCAAGACAGATTGGACGCTATCATACATAACTGGAAGAACCAAGTTTTCGGTAATAAAACAATCCATGGCGTTCCGCGAAGTGCATTCGACGTGTTTGAACCTCGCGTCTAGGCTATAGCAATAGAGTGTGCGGGAATTAAAATGATACAAAATAATTATCAAGGATTATCAGTAATTTGAATCAATTTCAGCACAGCAATACCAACATAGGTAAAACAGGACAGTTCCACAGTAGTTTTACCTACTATTCTTCCCTTTCAGAGTAAACATACGTACACATTAATTTTACTTTATAAGTTAATGGAAGATTTAACCAAAGAAAAAGAATTCCTCACTTTAATAATCATCAGAGACATGACACATACATAAACTGAAGCAGTTCTGTTCTTAGATAGCGTTGTTTATTTAATCAACATGGCCGTGCAAATATACATAACATAAATTTACAAATCAAATGGTTTGATGTGTTTAAAATAGATGGCTCACAGTAAGTATTTGGTGTCAGAGATGCACACATTCTAAATATTGAAAACTATTTATAGAAATATTGATTCCAAACGATTACCATAAGCAATTTTCTCATTGGATGAATTCAATATAGCATTGATTCAGAAAATGTGTACATATTATCTGACCACCGTGAGTGACTGTGTACATTTACATGCCAACAAATGATGGTGACATATTTTTGGCACATTTAGGACAAACTCTTTCTGGAAATAAAATATGCTTTGATTAAACTGACTTGAATTTGAATGAGAGTAATACTTGCTGGTTTAACCCTGCTCTTGCTAACACCGGATATATCCGGTGCTACATATCTTGCCTGTGTGACCAACACCGGATATATCCGGTCTTTGGGTACCCTTGCATTTAGCAAAATAAAAACTACATGCATAGATTAAGGGGTATTGAATTATACTAGATATCAAGGTTCTACCTTTTATTATGTTTCTATTTCAGTTTGTGAAGTACATTATTGAAACAGTAATAGAAATCTATGCAATCCTTCAGATTTGGTGGGTAGACCCACAATATCCCTGGTCCCTGGGGATGGGTTCTCCCATATGGGGGTCTAGCATGACAAGGGTTAAATCAAACCAGAAATTGAGTAAATCAAGATGAAAGGCATCATTTAAGTTCACTGCCTATGTATACACTGTGATGAAAAGAAGTTTTCTCGAGGTATTTCAGTCACATATATTCCGTTCCTTTATTTAATGTTCAAATGCCCAAATACTCACTCCAATATCCAAAATGAATTCTTGTTAAAAAGCAAAATCTGAATTACAAGGTCTTGTCCCTGACAAATACATACTGCATAACGCTACAGCAAATATTATCAATTCTATACAAAGCAGCACAATTTTAATTGGTTACCAATTCTGTTGCTACATAACAGCTGCTTGCCAGGTATTAATCTCACACAAATATTTCCTTCTTCACCCAAATTCATCACTACCACTTGTAGCGGGAAAAATATTCTGATACATGTTATAAACATTATTACATCCTCAGCAGCTAACCTTAAAGCTTTTGGGTTGGTAGCTGTTTTACTTTTCAGATGGTTTCAACATACCCCAACAAGGATAGGTTTGGAATTGGTTATTCATCACTTTTTCTGTTATATTACTGCTTAGTCGTGACTAGCAAATGGTAATTAGTGAAAGAAACCAGATTACCTAGCAGAAACCACCAAGTCACTGACGACTTTCTCACATGCCCCAGCCTGGATTTGAAAAGCATTAAATTAGTTATATAACAGGTACTCTCTCAAGAGAATCGACTCTGCAACCATTTAATGGTTGACCATGACAAGTAAAATACTTAAAATAGTTTTTAGTTTTATTGTTACCTATCTGCATGAGATCAGGCACAAATTTATAAGAAAATCAAGGGTAGAGTGAAAAGATATAATTTAAGTATTTGACCCATCCATGCCCAAGTGCCAAGGTGATCAGAGAAACAATAAGAAAATCACAAAAAAGGAATATAATTCACCAAAAGATACCCAAATAAGGTTCTCTGATGACAGAAAAAAAATTCCACTCAAATACTACTTTATAGTTAGAATTTTTTCCTTCATTATAAAGGCACACTTGCCAAACCGCTTGAACAATTTAAGCAAGAATGTGTTAATTATATGCCTTAAAGCAACATTCTTGGATCAAATGGGTCTAAGAATGCTTTTTGAACAATGCAATAATATGTTTGCAAAAGGAACCCTAAAGCCCCTTCAAATACACCTGGTCACACCAAGCCGTTTTCACTTGTTCTGTAGCACAACTCAAAGGAGCATTCCTGTTTCAGGGAACTTTGATATCTACAGGCTATAAGAATGCCTGTTATATCCTGCCATGTATTGTCATTTTTCACATGTATCAGCCAGCCCTAGGCCACATCCACAGCTGCTCGGAGGTCCTGTAAGGAGTCCTGCATTTCCTCCTCTAAACTGAGCAGCATCCCCGTGTTGGCATTCTCACTGGCTATTAATGTCACTATCAAAGGCAACTTATTGAAAGAAACAACCTGCAAAATAAAACAGAATCTATTGATACCTAATTAGAGCACAATCTACTAGGCTGAATCTAAGAGCTTCAAAAGAGGAAACAAGTAAGCGAGCTTCTCAGAAAGATGAAGTTGTTTAACAAATAATCAGGCTTCCTAGGGAACAAATAAATCTGCTCATTTGATAATCAATACAAGAAAACAAAAATTAAAATACCATTATTCTTTTTCATTGTTTTTTCATTTTGATTGTTTTCTTTTGTACATAGAGTCGAACCTACTAAGAAAGATTAGACGACTATCAAGATGAATCAAATGTGGTTTTGGAAGACAGGTGGTCTTGAATAACAGGTGAAACATAAATTAATACAGTATATTCATTACTTAGGGGAAATTTGAGAGTATCTTTATATACAGGTGGTCTCTAATAACATGTTTGACAGTATACATTAACATTTGTTCATGATGATTCAAAGTTTGCCCTCTACCTGCCACAATTACATTAAGTCTAACACTGGTGGATCCAAATTTAAAGATTTATTGACCAAATCAGAGGGGTACACTTTTTCACACTTGGTGTTTGTTTAAAAAGAGGGGAGTTCATTTTCAGCCCAAATTTAATAGAGAAAATGGATAAAGATTATCAAATTTTGAATTTAGGAAAGGAGGGGTGCAAAGGAAGTTGGCAAAACACTGTTTGTGTTAACAGGCGGTGCTTGGATTATTCAGAGGTGTAATCTACGCTCAGCCTGAGCTGGCCCTACCTGGAATGATGAATACATGCAGACAATACTCTTGTTATTTGACAGGCCCAGTTTTCCTGCTTGATCTGTTGCCAAACCAAAAGTGGCGAGGAAGCCAGGTCGCAAGGCATGTTCAGGTGCGCTCTCATCAGATACTGGAACAGAAAAGTTCATAACATAGCAATTCACACCCAGAGCCACCACAGCCATCACAATTTCAAACAACTACTGTAGAAAAAATGAGCAAAATGCAAGAAATACTAGAACAAATGTTGTTTTATCTTGTCAGAGAAACAAATCCTTTCCTGTACTTTGACTTATGATTGCTTCCATTATCAGAGATAGTGAAATTTCTAGAAATAACTTGAACAAAGGTTGTTTTTCTCATCAGAGGAACAAGTCCTTTACAATGTTTTACATATATGATTATTTCCAGCATCAGGTTGTGTAGTGCAAACTTGCAAGTAAGCTGTTCCCGAGATTCAACCCTACACAATGTCCATGGTTCGACTAGGGTTTGAAGCAAGAGATGAAGTTTGGGTTGGAGCTCAGAGCTTCTGGTGATTTTTATCAGATACTCCAGACTCCTCAAACATGAACCCCTAGTTAATCATTATTTAGCTTCAATATAGCAGAATAAATATGATAACCAAAATCCATCTTCTTCTTCATACTAGTTCAAATATTTAAAATTCAATAGGATGTTTAAATAGGCTATCTAGAGCAAAGACTTTTGAAATGATACTGAATGGAATAATTAGAGATGATCACTAAAGCTATCTTCCTGCTGATCTGCCGGAGAAATCAACCATATCCAAACACTAATTAATGTGCACAGAAAGAAGATGAAGTTGTACCTTTTAATACTGGAACTCCATCTCTATCTGTTACAATAATAGCATGAAGACCCTCAATCCTGAAAAAAATTAAGTTTCATTAATCATAGTCATCATCGCCATCATCGTCATGCATGCATGTACTTTTTTTAATGTGCTATTAATATATTGAACAAACCCTCTCTAAAAGCAAATAACCCATCCCAACCGTGGTTCCAAAAGGCCTGATTACATTCGTTTTTCTAAAAATAACACCTATCCAAAATGTTTGAATGAGAAATGTTATTGAGAACACATACATTTTCCTTCCAATACATTCAATTTTATTGTTTCGTTCCCAAGTCATTCTATTGTCTTCAGTACCTGGGTTACAAATGATAAAACACTGGAAAAAAATTCCCTTTTGGATAAGGTTTGAATGAGAACTAATTTTGAGAGCACTTCCAATCTTTTTTCTAATTCTTGCTTTGTTCCCAAGTCATTCTTGTTAGTGGCAACTAGCGATATTTTTCAAAGGTACCTCTCAGCATGAAATGGTTGAAATGTTTTTGCTGCAGCAGGTAACAACATAAGTATTGCCGTTTACGATGGCAAGTAAAATAAACGCTGGGTAAGTAGAACATATTACTTGCGTGCATGACATGAGAAGTTGAAGTTTGGAAACTTACTATGATAAAGAAATTCTACGAAAAAAAAATTGATTTATATGAACAAAAGGACATACAACTCCAATGACCAAGTGTAGAGTATGAAGGAAATATAATCATGAAAGCATTATAAAAACTTACGATGTCAGGAGCCTGTGGTACAGCTTCTTCATACCCTGAAAAGATACAAGTCAGACAAAATATGAATAACAAAATATACCAGGAGCAAACCTGGGAGCAAGGAGCCTTGATGGATAGATAACATATACTTTTTTTTATTTTGGTCAGAGTTGTATGGGCTAATTGGGCTTTAGATCTAATGGCCCAATAAATATCTGACTAATTTGAAGGCCAAATAGTTATTTATCTAAATTTTGCTAAAATTATTTTAGTGGCTATGTTTTCCTTCGTATCATTCAAACCCAAAGGAAAAGTTGCAAAAGGCATTATTTCTTAAGACACCCCATTTATAGTGAGAAAATATGACAAAACTTATTTTACAAATAGTTCTTGTGTCCAGGTTCAATGTTGGAAAAGACCACATTCTCCAGACTCCAGAGCAACACAATGATTTATGACTTACAGATAAACTTACTAACATCATGTTTGATTTATTTGGCATTGATAATAATTTGTAAGTGTTATATGATATTTGATAAACATTAATATAATGCACCAGTTAATATGAATTCCCTCGTAAGAGGGGTGGGGAGGGAATTGGTTGGCGATAGTGGCACTACTGTGTAACACTCAAAAATGTTATGTTGCTTCGAGGGTGGAGAGAGTGACAACTAACTTGCACACTCATCTAAAGGATGGGCTTGATGGCCTGAACAATGTCTCAATTCAAACAGACACACAAACATTTTTCCGATGGAAGTAAACAGTGAAATAGGTATTAGTGACTCAAGAGAGTGAGTGACTAGTGAGGGTTTAGCAATGTTAAGTGCCAAAGAGTTTGATCCAATGGGTCAGAAAGTGTGTGGACTGATCAACAGATCTTGCACTATCCCCACCACTACCTGACCCCTCCGAGGAAGCAAGTATTAACGTTGAATAGTGCAGAACTGATATTTCATTTCTGGTATATTAGCATTCTACATGATCATCATGTAGTACATGCTGAGCTCATGTGATCATGATAGTTATCTATTCTACCATGGGGGTGGCTAATGTCAGTGACAGCATTACTGATATTCTGTACAGACAGGACAGGTCACTGTCTGTGTATTAGGGTAATGATCAAAATCAGATTCAAAATGATATCCTTCTGACGCGATTGTTTTAAATAAGTATTATACTTCAGAAAACATGTTTACAAGGAGGCCCTACCAACAATACAAGGCAATGAAGGCATGCATCTTGATCTTTCTTTTACATTGTCATTGATTTTATAAATTATCATTCTGACATTCAATGACTCTGCACAACCTATTAACATTGCATGTAGCATTAAATGAACAAAAATGTGTGGATATAAAAATGCATTACTCATAGTAATACAGACCTCTGCCATGATGGTGAAATGGACAGTAAATAAATGCAGAGAGCAGTTGATGTTGTTTGACAGATACAATCCCTTGCAACTTCTCCTGTCAGTCTGACACTGTAGTGCACTACTTCCTAGATGACGTCATGGTATTCGGTGCACCGGAGTCTATGACGCTTTAAAGAGAGTTGTACCGCTAGTGGCGGCATCTATGTGCGATAAGTGAGGTAAAAATCCTTGAATGCAGAAGGCCCGAATAGAAGGGTTTGCAGCGGTCTTGGGCCATTTCGACTTCGAAAATAAATACTTGCCACAAAAATACCGATGAAAAATTAAATCGTAATAAATATCAATTTATGGTTTAATATCGAACTTTGGTGTCGGTATTCTGTACATTAGGGATTTGAATACGCAAATCGATTTCGTACCTGTCCTAATCGATTGTTATCGCATCATAAAAGGTAAAGGTATTCGGTTTATAGTCTTGTATCCACCGAATCACTCACACGACCTTCCTCCCCTAGCAGGCCTGCACAAACGGAAACCATTTCAATCCCCCGGGGGATATTCCAGAGCAACTGGCAGCATATAGCGCACAATCTCTAAGCACTGCCTTATTTATGCTATGTACCCATTTTGCAGCTGGGTAGACTGAAGCAATATGGAATAAACTGTCTTATGGTTTATCATATAACAAGTGACCTGTATATCTGTATACCTATATATCTCTGATATAACTAAGTCCAATAAATTAGACGTCTTGATGGAGGTAATCTTTAATACTGTTGGTCCTATCTCCACCATCGACGTCTAATCCTTTGGACTAAAGTCATCTATGCTCATTAAAAAATACCAAGCCCCCAATTTTAATATCGTCAGAATTTCTCCTTCAAATTACTCTTGCCAGTTAAAGGACAATTCCGCCATGGATACAACAGAGACCCAATAGTGTCTTATGGTATTCTCTACTTAAACCCAAGTTCCCACCAGTGCCAACCTTCATACAAGAAGTATTATGCTGTTTAAACACCTCCTAACAGACACAAACTGTAGGCACTGGGGGCGGCCTGTTTAGCCTGTCAAGAAACTATTTGGGCCTCTGTTTTATCCATGGTGGAACTGTCCTTTAACTAGATGCTTGTTTAGTGAAATTTCATATAACGTTTCTTCTCTAGACAAGGACCTTATTAATTATCAAGAGTATAGTGAATGAGAAATATTGGTAAGAAGGCCACCAAAAACGAATTTAATTAAATTCTCCCAAGATTTATGATTTTTAATATGTTAGAGATTTTTGGCTCCTGGTGGTCTGCTATGATATATGCATGGTTCACATCACTCAATCTCACGTGGTGCACGGTATGCCATGGTAGCCCATGGGTCAATGGTTTGAAGAGCAACTTAGCATCAAGGGTATGAGGCACGACAACATTTTTTTTTATTGTAGGTCAGTTTCCCGAAAACCTTCTTTTCGGACAGGCAAAGTTTTTCATGAAAAATTTTCAATTTTGACTTTATGAGGGTAAACACCAAATATTATCCTAACTGACCATTGTCTATAACATATGGCTGAGTTCAGTGAGATCCATTTACAATTTGTAAATTTCCCTTTTTGACATCACAATACAGGCTGAGATGAATCTAAGACACAGGCTATAGAATGTTGTTTTGGACAGGCATTTGACAAATCCTGGCTAAGACCATGCAGTCAGAGCACTCACGTAGGGATGTGCATTTACACCCGGGATTTACACAGAGACATGTAACTCTAATCTATTCTCTCTACGGCATTTACATACGCATTTGATATCTTTCTCTAACGTTCTCAAGTAGGGATCTTGAAATCGTGTGTGTGTGTGTGTGAGAGAGAGAGAGAGAGAGAGAGAGAGAGAGAGAGAGAGAGAGAGAGAGAGAGAGAGAGAGAGAGAGAGAGGGTGTGTGTGTGTGTGAAAAATAAACCGGATGAAATTCTGATGATATTAAAATTGGGGGCTTGGTATTTTTTAATGAGCATAAATGACTTTAGTCCAATAAATTAGACGTCGATGGTGGAGCTAGGACCAACAACATTAAATATTACCTCCATCAAGACGTCTAATGTATTGGACTAAGTTATGTGATGCGATAACAATCGATTAGGACAGGTACGAAATCGATTTGCGTATTCAAATCCCTAATGTACAGAATACCGACACCAAAGTTCGATATTAAACCATAAATTGATATATTTATTACGATTTTATTTTTCACCGGTATTTATTTTCGAAGTTGAAATGGCCCGCTTCTCACTTCGGGCCTTTTGCATTCAAGGCATTTTAACTCACTTGTAGCACATAGATGCCGCCACTAGCGGTACAACTCTCTTTAAAGCGTCATAGTACGATGGACCAAGTGTGAAAGAGAAAACAAATTTAAAAGTATTTTCACACCCGTTTATTGGGGAGAGAAAACAAATTTAAATTCATATTCACTCCCGTTTATTGGGGAGAGAAAATAAATTTAGATATATTTTCACTCCCGTTTATTGGGGAGAGAAAATAACTTTATATGTATTTTCACTCCCGTTTATTGGGGAGAGAAAATAACTTTAAATGTATTTCCACTCCCGTTTATTGGGGAGAGAAAATATATCTAAATATATTTTCACTCCCGTTTATTGGGGAGAGAAAATAAATTTAAATTTATTTTCACTCCCGTACGATGGTGCAAGTGTGAACAGCAGAAAAAAAAATTCAAATTTTTTTCTCCACCGTTTTTTTTACCAAAACAGCAGAAAAAATAAATTTAAATTTATTTTCTCCAACGTTTTTCCAAAAACACGAGAAAAAAATAATTTAAATTTATTTTCTCCAACGTTTTTCCAAAAACAGCAGAAAAAATAAATTTAAATTTATTTTCTCCAACGTTTTTCCAAAAACAGCAGAAAAAATAAATTTAAATTTATTTTCTCCAACGTTTTTCCAAAAACAGCAGAAAAAAAATATATATATATTTTCTCCATCGTTTTTCCAAAAACAGCAGAAAAAATAAATTTAAATTTATATTCTCTGCTGTTTCACATAGTTTGCCCTTCTCCCGCTAGATGTCCCCCTTCACCACTTCCAAGGGAGCACTCATTTTCTGAATTTGATGGTATGTGGTGACCAAAATGGCATGTAAAAGTGGACAAAAAAGACATTTTGGAACATTTATAATTGATATTGAATATTGATAAATGAATGAGGAATTTCATAGTTCATTTATGAATTGCAAATATTCACTTTTCATTATGCAGTCGTGACCAGACTCGGGCGTATATAGGCCTGTCATGAGAGTGGTATGGGGAAAGATCGACTCCGTATTAAAGGAGCATAGCACGGCCACTTTGCACCTTATCAGTTGCTCAGGAAATCACAAGTTTACCGGGGGGGGGGGGGAGGGGGGGGGTCTAGTATTTACCAAATGATAAACATGATTCGAGAACGCACCGTCCAACTTCCAGTTTAGTACGACATTTGGACTTAGTGTGATAAATTCCATGAATCTCGATTAGTGGCTTCGTAGCTTAGGGGATAGTTGTTCGGCTCTCACGCGGCCGACACGGGTTCAATACACTGACGTGAACGACTTTTAATCATAACTTTTTTTCTTTTTCTTTTGAAGATAGAAAATGAAACTTTTTTTATGTCTAATTCTGACCCCAAATATATATATATATATTTATATATATATATATATATATATATATATATATATATATATATATATATATATATATATATATATATATATATATATATATATATATATATATATATATATATATATATTTTCTGCTGTTTTTGGAAAAACGTTGGAGAAAATAAATTTAAATTTATTTTTTCTGCTGTTTTTGGAAAAACGTTGGAGAAAATAAATTTTAATTTATTTTTTCCGCTGTTTTTGGAAAAACGTTGGAGAAAATTTAAAAAAAATTCTGCTGTTTTTGGAAAAACGTTGGAGAAAATAAATTTAAATTTATTTTTTCTGCTGTTTTGGTAAAAAAAAACGGTGGAGAAAAAAAAATTGAATTTTTTTTTTCTGCTGTTCACACTTGCACCATCGTACTCCCGTTTATTGGGGAGAGAAAATAAATTTAAATTTATTTTTTCTGCTGTTTTTGGAAAAACGTTGGAGAAAATAAATTTAAATTTATTTTTTCTGCTGTTTTTGGAAAAACGTTGGAGAAAATAAATTTAAATTTATTTTTTCTGCTGTTTTTGGAAAAACGTTGGAGAAAATAATTTTTTTTTCTGCTGTTTTTGGAAAAACGTTGGAGAAAATAAATTTAAATTTATTTTTTCTGCTGTTTTGGTAAAAAAAAACGGTGGAGAAAAAAAATTGAATTTTTTTTTCTGCTGTTCACACTTGCACCATCGTACTCCCGTTTATTGGGGAGAGAAAATAAATTTAAATTTATTTTTTCCCGACCACTATGGAAAAGGGAGGAAAATATATTTCAAGCAATGACGGGTTGCCTGGCTCATTTTCCTATTGGTATGGGGTGTTATCGTTATATCAAATAGAAAAATGACACTGGGAACCGCGAAAGGTGAAACAAGTAGTAACATTTTAACAATTTATCCGATACAAAGTAATCATTGCGTGAAAGGTCTACTGATGATAAATACATTGTAGCCTCGCAGCAGGATATAGGATTTTTTGAGAAGCGCAGCTCCTACGTATACCCACAATTATGGGTGTCAGCCTGTCAGGGACCTTCAAAAGAAGTCTAAATTGTAGATCGAGCAACTCTATCGTCGGGTGTGCCGTTGTTTACATTCTGAGATTGATAGGCCATACCCACGATAGAGCAAGCCCCATACAAAACTTTTCCACTGCGCCCAAAAAACTGGGCGCTCACATTTCTAGCCCAGTCTGGTCACCCAAACCAACTGAATTCGTTACCTACCTTGGTAATTTACGTTGTGACGCCTTTACAGCACTCAAATCCGTCCAGAGTGCGAGAAATGAGAGCTTTTTGGCTGGAAGCGATAATTTTCACCGTGTCCTTACCGCCATTGAATTCGAGATATGACTAGTCGAGCAGCACACGTGTGAGAAGGTGATAGGTTTGATACAGGAAATGATGGACAGTGCTGCTCGACTAGTCATATCTCGAATTCAATGGCGGTAAGGACACGGTGAAAATTATCGCTTCCAGCCAAAAAGCTCTCATTTCTCGCACTCTGGACGGATTTGGGTGCTGTAAAGGCGTCACAACGTAAATTACCAAGGTAGGAAACGATTTCAGTTGGTTTGGGTGGCCAGACTGGGCTAGAAATGTGAGCGCCCAGTTTTTTGGGCGCAGTGGAAAAGTTTTGTATGGGGCTTTCTCTATCGTACGGAAGCCTATTAGGACCACTGAAAATTTTAATTTTTTTTAAAAAATTTTTCCTTAGAAATCCGAAAATCTAAAAAAAAAAAAAAAAAAAAAAAAAAATTGTCTCAAGATCCTTGTTCGGAATTTTTTTTTTTTTTTAATATTTTTTTGTGTTCTGCAAAATTACTAAAATAGATAGCCAATCACTGCCTCGCTCGTGTAGCCTTGTCAATCACACTACACGCGCGTGAGGCAGCGCCGGCAGTGGCATTCTTGTCTGAACAACGGATAGATACACGTTTTAGCTACATACTTTTCCCTGTGTTACCTTTCATTATACTTTATTGAACAGGCATACAAACACACACACATGCACATACATTGCCGGGACTGTTTGCAAGCATCAGATAGTTCTGGTAGGGACGTAGGTGACATGTCAATCTGCGTGCAACGCGCTGGGCGTGTGTGTGCTATAGACCAGGAGACTTGCCCCCCCCCCCCTCAGGCTGTCCGTACCGTTCGCCGTGTACAGGCGAGGCCCGTCAGAGCAACAAGCATAGGGCCGGTCTGTGTGTGTACGTGTGTGTTTGCATGTCTGTTCTTAATAAGTCAAAAAAAAATATTCTAAGACCGCTTACAAGGACCACAATTTTTTTTTAAATTTTATTTATTTTTGCTTAGAAATCAGAAAATCTTTTCAAAAAAAATTTTTTTTTTAATTTTATTTTTTTTGCTAAGAAATCAGAAAAATTTTTAAAAAAAATTTTTAATTTTTTTTTTTTGCTTAGATTTCAGAAAATCTTTAAAAAAGATTTAAAAAAAAAAATTTAAAAAAAAAAAATTTAAAAAAAAAAAAATATATCTCAAGATCCTCGTTCACTAAAATATTTTCAAAAAATAAAAATATATTTGAGAAGAGTTACTAAAAATAGTAAGCCAATCACTGCCTCGCTTGTGTAGGCTTGAAGGAGTGCCCGGCCTTTGCACCAATCAAATCGGTCGTTTTATTTGGAGCTCAGTTTAGGTCGTCAAAACTGGCCCATACAGTACGCTTATATATACCAGAATTGTTCCTTCAATATTCTGGTACGTACCACGATTGTCCAGTTGGGTATGTACCAGAATTGTTCCTACAATTCGTGTAAGTAAGAATTGTACTTTAGGAACAATTCTGGTATTAAATGAATTGTTTTTCGAATTTCGTCAGTGTGATTTTACGGATTTACACACGGAGATGAATGTCGCCCGAAGGGAGTATCGCCGCAGCTTGAGGAACTTAGGTCATCTCGATGATCTAAGCATGTAAGTTCCTTCAAGCTGCGCCGATACTGCCTTCTGGCGACGTTCATCTCTGTGCGTAAGCAGGTAACACTGCCGACTCGGAAGCCGTGTGTCAAACGAAATTCGAAAGCAATTCATTTAATATCAGAATTGTTCCGACAATTCTTACGTACAAGAATTGTAGGAACAATTCTGGTACATACCCAACTGGACAATCGTGGTACATACCAGAATTGTATGAACAATTCTGGTATATATAAGCGTACTGTACGGGCCAGTTTTGACGATCTAAACTGAGCTCCAAATAAAACGACCGATTTGATTGGTGCAAAGGCCGGGGACTCCTTCAAGCCTACACAAGCGAGGCAGTGATTGGCTTACTATTTTTAGTAACTCTTCTCAAATATATTTTTATTTTTTGAAAATATTTTTGTGAACGAGGATCTTGAGATATATATATTTTTTTTTAATTTTTTTTTTTAAAGAGTTTGTGATATCTAAGAAAAAAAAATTAAAATTTTTTTTTTAATTTTTCTGATTTCTTAGCAAAAAAAAAAAATTTAAAAAAAAAAATTTTTTGAAAAGATTTTCTGATTTCTAAGCAAAAATAAATAAAATTTAAAAAAAAATTGTGGTCCTTGTAAGCGGTCTTAGAATATTTTTTTTTGACTTATTAAGAACAGACATGCAAACACAAACGTACACACACAGACCCTCCGTGCCGTAACGTTACGGCCCTATGCTTGTTGCTCTGACGGGCCTCGCCTATACACGGCGAACGGTACGGACAGCCTGAGGGGGGGGGCGGGGGGGGGGGGGCAAGTCTCCTGGTCTATAGCACACACACGCCCAGCGCGTTGCACGCAGATTGACATGTCACCTACGTCTTAACCAGAACGATCTGATGCTCGCAGACAGTCCCGGCAATGTATGTGCGTGTGTGTGTGTTTGTATGCCTGTTCAAGCTGTGACAGTTCTCCTTAAGGAGCATTATCAGCTATACAGATAATGATACAGATGAGTGAAAAATGAATGAAAAATAACACAGGCTAAATTATAAATAGACAAGTACGGTTGTAGATGCAAAGCATCAATAGTCAAAAGGCGGGGCCAAGTTATTTATGAACTTGTGAGGGAACCGGATGTATAAAGAACATTAACATTATAGAGGAAAATAATTTATAATGACTAGATTTGTATAATTTTTGTAGAAATAAAACAAATAGCGGAATTCTAGGCGCAAACTGGAGACTTCGAAATCTCTTGGGTGCGAAGCTACTAGGGTACGCAGCAGTTTGGTTACGAACCAGTTTGGTTACGAAGTCTCCTGATTTCATTCTATACACATAGTAGACTAGTGGCAGGCCTATAAGCCGCTTCACGCCAACAATAGATGGTGGGCGATACCAGTCCCTAATCCGTGACGTGATTGTGAGACTGGCGCTAGTCTATACACAGAGTACTTTTTTTCTTAGTAATTTTCCTTCCTATACTGAAAAATATACTATAGGTCCGCTTAATTTTTTTTATATATTTGAAAACTTCATGCTAAATTTAAATAAGGAAGGCACGATTTTCCGCGGCAAAGGCAACATTTATATTATAACCAATCAGAATAGAGAATTATATTCAGTCCGGCCTCAGGATTTAGACCACGTGACGTCTGCCCACGTACATCTCAAAACACCTTCCCAGATAAGGCGGGCCTGATGGCCCCGCCAATAAAACGTGTATTTATCCGTTGTTCAGACAAGAATGCCACTGCCGGCGCTGCCTCACGCGCGTGTAGTGTGATTGACGAAGCTACACGAGCGAGGCAGTGATTGGCTATCTATTTTTAGTAACATTGCAGAACACAAAAAAAATATTTAAAAAAATATATATTTCCGAACGAGGATCTTGAGACAATTTTTTTTTTTTTTTTTTTTTTTAGATTTTCGGATTTCTAAGGGAAAAAATAAAAATATAAAAATATTTTTTCAGTGGTCCTAATAGGCTTCCGTACTATCGTGGGTATGGCCTATCAATCTCAGAATGTAAACAACGGCATGCCCGACGATAGAGTTGCTCGATCTATCTAAATTGGAGAAACCGCGGTACTCTTCCTCCTGAAATACCATTAGCTATATAGCAACAGGTATTTACTAGGGCATCTTCTACATATACTATTATAGTCCAGCAGATTTGAGAAAAATTATGCACTTTGTATTAAGAGCATGGAATTAGATATGTTTGTACAAGTCACCAAGGGGAAGATTTCAGATATGAAGGCGTCCACCAATGCCCCCCCCCCCCCCCCCCCCAGGTTGCACACCTATTGGTCAGCTGCTAGGTCAACCTAACCTTGCCTAAAGGGTCATTGGTCTGCCAAACAATGACATATTTAATACTGTAGGTACTAGGAAGTAGAGTTTTAGTGAGTTTCATTGAATTTTAGCTTTTAATGGGTAGATCTAGGTGGCGCCACCATTAAAATGGGTACTTTTGGCCTACCCAGTGTACTATTTCTATCAATAATTAGGATTTAAAGCAGAACTACATTCAAACCTATATACAATGTTCACTGACTACATCTTTGCATGTAAAACATTTCCATATAGTGTAGCAGCAGAGACCCCAAAAGTGGCTTATTTTAGGAGTAACCCCAGCCGGCGGTAGAACAAGCATCACCATACATCAAATGAAAGCTTAGAATCTCCGGATTCAGAAACCGCGTGATGCCGGAACCAAAAAGGTGTACAACTGGAGATATCGCACCGTTTCCATGGCAACCTTTTTGAAGTAGTGATAACAATGAAAAAATGCTCTTCAATCAAATTCTTGTTCGGTGGGCTTCTTATCAATATTGCTCATTCAAATTACTGTTGATAATCAATAAGGTCGTTGTGTAGTGAAAAAACTTAAAATGGAACTTGAAAGTTGTTCCTGCACTGAATGACCTCATATTTAGGGTACATATGTAGAAACGGGTAAAAATTAACTATTTTTGGACCTTTACGTTTTAATAAAAGGCATATATGAAGTTGTTCAGACAGGCAATACATATATCTGAAAAGTAGACACTATAAGCTTTCATTTGATGTATTATTAGACCCCCTTGCACATTTTTGTATTAAACAATTGGCTTCGTACATAGTAGCTTAATAGTGATGGCTATATACAGCAACTTGGTGAAAACTCACCTTATGAGCACCTCAATCTAGTTGTGTACCTTCTAACATTATTTTTCATATAAATTACTCTTGACAGTTATTAGGGTTCTTTACTAGTGAAATCAATGAAGACAAATGTTAAAGATGTGTGTTGTACTGAGTGACCCCACTTTTAGGGTAAATATGCAGAAGCATGAAAAAATCGTATTTTTGAAACTTTTTGTTTAGATTTAAAAATTGTATGAGATTTTGCAGGCATGCAATTGATATTTTCGTAAAGAAGACACTATGAGCAATCATTTAATCATTATTAGACCCTTAATTGCACATCTTTTTGATTGAACATATGGCGTCATACATGGTAGCAGTAGTAAGGCAGCAACTTGGTAAAAGCTCACCTAATGACCAACTCACTCTACTTTTTAAGCTTCTTAGTATTGATTTTCATTCAACATACTCTTACCAGTTAACTAGATCCTTGTTTAGTGAAAAGAAATGTTAAATTTGTGTTTGCACCGAGTGACCCATTTTTAGATTATATATGCAAAAAACGGTGGAAATTTGATATTCTGGATATTTTAGTTGTACTTAAAGACGTATTAGTTTTAATAAGGCAACTGATGGATACAATCTTGAAAGTAGACCCTCTGAGCTTCCATTTTATGTATCATTCAGCTTGGTATATTACCTATTGTAAATAGGGCTCCACATACCGTTTAGTTAGTTTCAGAACTCGTCATATAATAGGCTTTTTTCACAAAAATAACCATCATTGCTTCATTCAGTTAGTGCTATCTAATCCTGTGATAGTCTGAAATGACTCGTGCCTTTGATGGATAAAAAGAACTGACAAAAGCTAGCCAGTGTATTTGCTCTCATTGTCCCCTAGATTCAGGGTATGTATGAATAATGCTGGTAAAACCACAATTTCATCAGTGTTTGTCAGTTATGAAGGTTGGGTTATAATGCTAGAGGTTTCTATCCTGTGATATTCTGTTGATTAAATAAATAATACAGATAACTTGAAATGTATCTAGTTTAATGATATATAAATGGTGTCATTTTATGTCTTTTTGATCATATTTTAAAGATATCTAAAAGGAGCAATGTGAATTATCATTGGACACTTGTTTCGAGGTCTAAAGAAGTTAATTTAGATTAAAAGAACTGGCACTATTGCGATACAGCTCTGATTCAACACATTTTTGAGAGGTGTTTGACTTATCGCGGCCTGCAGCACATTAAAATGGTTAAATTGTGTTTATTTTCTAACTAAAAGCATATTTGAAGGAAAGATAAAATTCAATAAAATAGTTGTTGCTGCTTTGCTTTATTCCTATCAAATTATTTTCAAGAGTATCTTAGATCCAGGCGGTTCTCTCAGATAAAAAAATATATTGCTAAAGGATCTTCGAAACATCACAAATGTACCCTCCAAATATGGTGTAAATTTTTCAGGATGAAAATTTGAAGAAACATGCATGTTGGGCGCTTTATCAAACAGAGCTATTGATAATGATGGACCATGAACCATCACACATTAATGTGAAGAAACTATCTATAAGGAAAAGGGTTTGACACCACAATTAAATATGAAATGAGAAAATATTTTTTTTTTGGACGATTGCTTAGCTTTTGAACATAAACATAAAAAGAATTATGAAACATTTTCTTCTGAAATACTTTCATCTATTTATATGTTTCAAACAAAACCAATAGAATTTGATTTGCTTGTTTAAAGCACCCATGTTTTTGGTACAATCTAATGAAGAGAAAAGAGACAAAAAATCCTGTGTGCAGACCTATGTGAGGTTCTAATATTTTTTGTCTCTTACTCTTCTCAGTGATAGCCTTTACAGTCACCATTGGTCTGATTATGAGGATAAGTTTGTACAATACAGACATTCTATTCCTGCACCAATTGACCGCTTGTGCAAAACCCATCGATAGCATGTCAAAATTAAAACCAAGCACATTAATGACCCATGGAGCTTGTGAATTAAAGCTACGCTCTGTTTTGAGGTTATCCATGCATCCATGCCCAGGAAACCATGTGACAATCAAGTGTGTGGTTGTGTATTATACCTGGGATGCCCATGCATTTAGTGCAGGAATTGAATGTCGGTACTATAGGCTTTAAATATTTTTCGATAAGAGTTTTCTCAATATTTCACTATTAAGCTTTTACTGCAAGGAGGAGGTTGTATTGTGAGACGGGTTGTAGCAGGGGTGTTTGGTTGATTCAGGTAGCAATCTCTCAATGATTCATTGAAGGGGTGACCTAGAATAAAACTCCTGGAGCGCAGACGATCAGTCCTGGAGCACAGCATTCCTATTACAACAAACAGTTCACTTATTTTTCATCAGTCAGTACTATTATATCAGCCTTTGATAAATAATGGAGACCCCAATTGAGCAAAACATAACACCATTAAAAGTATGCATAACATAATACATTTGAGTATTATATAAAAGGATCTATTTGCCATGCAGTTTGCTATTT
Source organism: Maea johnstoni (assembly GCA_963942565.1). Classification (NCBI taxonomy): domain Eukaryota; kingdom Metazoa; phylum Annelida; class Polychaeta; order Spionida; family Magelonidae; genus Maea; species Maea johnstoni. The sequence continues at coordinate 10,640,557 of OZ012685.1, read as the reverse complement.
TTGCGAGTTGGGCAGTGCTTGATGGATTGAGCAATTAAGCAAAGATGACACCGCTAAATGATGGAAGTTCACATGTCTAATGCAATCTGCATAACATAGTACATTTGGGAATATATGAAAGGCCCTACTGGCCATGCAGTTTGATAATTTGGCGAATTAAGCAGTGCTTAATGGATTGAGCAATTAAGCTAAAGATAACATCCTGGAATAATAGAAGCTCAAATGTCAAACACAATCTGCATAACATAGTACATTTGAGAATACATAAAAGGCTCTACTGTATGGGGCGCCGTTTGATACATCCGTACCTTTGCTGACAGAACAAATTGTCAAGATATAAGTCACTTTTGTTGACCAAAGCAACTTTTGTCCACAGAAGTTATTTTTGTTATTTTTAACCAACATGAAATCCTACGGTGACAGATCCTTTAGTGCCTGTGCCCCAAAACTATGGAATCAGCTCCCAAATAACATCCAGGCAGCTGCGATTGTGTCAATCTCCAAACAACAACTGAAAACACATCTGTTCAAAGATGTATTTATCAAATAACTATGTGGATATCAACATCTATCCTTTGACAATGAATGTAATGCGCCTTTGAGCATGTTTATATGGAAAGGGTGCAATATCAAATGACAATATTATTATTATCATTATATTATATTATTATTGTCGGACAAAATGAACTTCTGTTGACGAAAGCAAGACAGAGGTTGCTTTTGTCAACAAAATTTACTTTTCTCGACTAAAGTAACTCCTGTCTTCACAAAAGTAACTTTTATCAACATAACTAACTTTTGTTGGTCAAAAATACTTTTGCCAAGACGAAATCGACTTTTGTCAGACAAAAGTATATTTTGTTGGACATAAGTATTTCTGTCGACAAAAGTGTAACATTTGGCGAATGGTCATGCCATCTGTAACAGACAAAAGTACATTTGTCGATAAAAGTACTTTTGCCCAACAAAAGTTGCTTTTGTCTGACAAAAGTTGGTTTGTCTTGACAAAAGTACTTTTGTCCTACAAAAGTTACTTTTGTCCTACAAAAGCAACTTCTGCCTTGCTTTTGTCAACAAAAGTTATTTTTGTCCAACAAAAGTTATTAGTTCAACAAAAGTAACTTATATAGGATAAAAGTGACTTCTGCCTGGACAAAATTGCTTTTGTCAACAAAAGTATGGTTATTACAAACGGCGCCCCATATGACTGGCCATGCACTTTGATAATTTAGCGATTTGAGCAGTGCTTGATGGATCTGGCCTGTCGCACGTTTTGAAGCCTATGTCGCACGCTGGTGCGACTATGCGACAGTTGGACATCCCTGCATTGATCAGCTTGTAGTAAGGGGAGAGAGGAGGGAAGGGGGCATGAGGAGTGGTTAGGGGTGGGGGTAGCTATAATTAGGGTTGACCTGGGCTTCATTTGTCACCTTTGAATAGGGGTTGGGGGAAGGTATGCATGGTTGGAGGGGTAGCTATAATGTTTGGGGATGACCTGTGCTGAGATCTCTCCACGATTCATTTGTTAGATGGTCTGCCTTGATGGCGTTGTGGTCTAAGGCATTGGCAAAGGCTGTTAGCTGTCTTTCACCAATGCCCGAGGTTCAAATCCCGTCCAGGCATTAGAGAATGTTGCCAGTGACTAGAGATAAGATGATGGTTTTCGCTGGATACTCCAAATTCCTCCACCTTCTTGCACATGGTGCACCCTAAGTGGAGGGTGCATTTGTGATCCTTAAATGTGTTCCTCAATAGAAGACTTTTGAGGCATTATGTACTTTTATATCTCAGATACTATTGAAAATAATTTAGGAATTAAGCAAAGCATCAAAAACTTATTGAGCTGTGGATTATGCTGCAAACAATATCTTTCTGTCAAATATGCTTTTAGTTGGTAAATAATCTCAAAACAGGCATTTTAATGTGCTGCAGGCCGCGATAAGTCAAACACCGTACCAGTATGGCAGCAATGGCCAAATACACTGGCCAGCTTTTGGCAGTTCTTTTTATCCATCAAAGGCACCAGTCATTTCAGACTATCACAGGATTAGATAGCACTAACTGAACGGCCCAGTAATGTTTATTTTTTGTGGAAAAGCCTATTATGACGAGTTCTGAAACTAGTTTGTGGAGCCATATTTACAATAGATAATGTGACAAGTGAATGATACATAAAATGGAAGCTCAGAGGGTCTGCTTTCAAGATTGTATCCATCAGTTGCCTTATCAAAACTAATACGTCTTATATTATAACTAAAAGATCCAAAATATCAAATTTCCACCGTTTTTTTGCATATATAATCTAAAAATGGGGTCACTCGGTGCAAACACAAATCTAACATTTGTTTTTACTAAACAAGGATCTAATTAACTGGTAAAAGTATGTTGAATAAGAATCAATGCTAAGAAGCTACAAAAGTAGAGTGAGTTGGTCATTAGGTGAGCTTTTACCAAGTTGCTGTATATAGCCCTTACTACTGCTACCATGTATGACGCCATATTTTCAATCAAAAAGATGTGCAAAGGGTCTAATATAATGATTAAATGATTGCTCACAGTGTCTTCTTTATGAAAATATTTATCACAAGCCTGCAAAATCTCATATAATACTTTTATTTAAACAAAAAGTTTCAAAAACACAATTTTTTCATGCTTCTGCATATTTACCCTAAAGGTGAGATCACTCAGTACAACACACATCTCTAACATTTGTCTTCATTGATTTCACTAGTAAATGACCTTAATAACTGTCAAGAGTAATTTAAATGAAAATAATGCTAAGAAGGTACACAACTAGAATGAGGTGCTCATTAGGTGAGTTTTCACCAAGTTGCTGTTTATAGCTTCTATGTATGAAGCCAATTGTTTAATACAAAAATGTGCAAGGGGGTCTGATCATACATCAAATGAAAGCTTATAGTGTCTACTTTTCAGATATATGTATTGCCTGTCTGAACAGCTTCATATATGCCTTTTATTAAAACTTTAAAGTCCAAAAATAGTAAATTTTTACCCGTTTCTACATATGTACCCTAAATATGACGTCATTCAGTGCAGGAACAACTTTCAAGTTTCATTTTAAATTTATTCACTAGACAAGGACCTTATTAATTATCAGGAGTAATTTGAAGGGGAAATATTGGTAAAAAGGCCACCAAACAGGAATCTATTTGAGGTGTATTTTTTCATTATTTTCACTACTTCAAAAAGGTTGCCATGAAAACTGTGTGATATCTCAAGTTGTACAACTTTTTGGTTCCGGCATCACGCGGTTTCTGGATCCTGAGATTCTTAGCTTTCATTTGATGTATGATGCTGCTTGTTCTACCACCGGCTGGCGTCCATCCCAAAATCTGGTCCTTTGCTGCTACACTAATATATGGGGGCGTGACAGTCATGGCCCTTGTGGTAGATGGCGCAACCTGCAGTTAAAGGGGAACTAAAGGCTCACATACATATTAGCTTATATGAAAGTAATACACTTCAAGAATAGGATGCTGTCCTCCCTTTTCTCTCAGTGATCCCATGAGGGGAGAATTTTGCGTATTGCCATCAGCCTGCCCAGCCACTAGCAGCCCTGGTAGCAGCCATGTTCTTCAATTGCTATCACCTGTGACTCAGTGAGTGGCAGTGCCCCACTTCCTGTCCCCTCCTCTCTGAGCAGTACATCATAGACTGTAATGCTTTACACACCAACTCTCTTCGAAAGTTGCATAAAAGCTTGTATGAGTATCAAACAGGTAAATGGTAAAATCATGAGCAGCAATTGGCTATACAAAGAGACAGGGTGGTAGAGTTATTTTTCATATAATTCCTGTTGGTAAAGTCGGACAAAAACAGTTGTTAACTAGGCCCTGTTAACTGGGGCAAGCAGTGTACGGTCACGGACGATCTGATTGGTTGAGTACTTTTACTCAGCCAATCAGATTGCTAGATTTATGAACTGGGTTACCTTGGTTGTCACTTCCGGTAATGACGCTGATGCAAAGGCAAAATTTGCCTATAAAGTCCACTTTTCACCAAGATTTAGGGATTTCCTGGGATCGGGGCCTAGGCACTTTGGAGGAATGTAAGTTTAGATTGTATAGGCAGTGCCGTTTTTGTCAGGATGTTTCATTTGCATCTCGCAGCAGGACTTTATTGGGCAGAAGTCCATTCTGCCCAATTCCAACTATGATACCTGGTTCTTTTTATATACAGTGATACAGGGTTTCAGCACTTATTCTTTGTTTTTTTCTTTATTTTCCAGGGCCAGGACGTTGGCAAAGGCCTGTGTTTGAACTCATCCGCTTGCCATACCTTGAGCTAAGGCATACCACAAATATTCGTGACATACTTTGCCACCTCTGCACCAATCATGACTGAAAAGTTCTAATGGTACATCGTTGAGTCAAGTGATCATTTTAAACATGAATATTTTTATTTGACTTCAAAACTCCAAAAATGAACAGGTATCTTATTGACGGACGTTTCTAGACGCTAAAGGCTTTCCGAAGTGCGAAGACACTTGAGTTACTGTAAGTGTAATACAGGGTCAGGTTTCAGCCACTCGCGCAGATGGCTTTATACTAGGTCACGGTATAGGGAGATTCGACTCTACTAAATTCGTCATAAATACATGGTTTATGGCAGCGAGTTTATTGATGAAACAGAGCGGCCAAAAAACAAAGTCATGCGTGCGATTAAAAGATTTTCTTAACATTTTATATGGACTTCTAGCTAATATGTCGCAATAGGGGAACGGCTTTACGATAATCCAGCGACTTTGTCTAACATCTAGACGTACATATCTTTACTATAGTCTACGCGGCGGAGATGTCCTCATGCTGGGAATGTCGTTAAAGTTCTTAAATCATGGTACGTGTGTGTTATGAAATGTTCAATGATATTGTGCACGTACATTGGCATACCTGTCAGCATTCAACAATCCAAAATCAGGAGATTTCACGCGGTTCCAATCCTGGCCACCAGGGGTCAGGTTAGTATATTAGTTTAGGAGTGAGCTATTATATTTTGCAGGTGTTGGCAAATTGATAACCATACAAATATGTTTATAACATAACTTTAATTTTATGTAGCAGATCACACTTGCAGCATTATGACAGTTATGAAAAGCACACAGAGATTGCTTTTGAACTGAAAATATCATAATAGTCCATGACCCAGAGGGTTGGTAAGTATCATATTGGGGGGGGGGGGGCAAAATTCTGATTAATGTTTTTGAATTCCCCATATTGTCAGCTTCATGTATTTCAGTAACAAATATTTTCAAAATCAAACCTTTTTTTCTTTTCCCAGGTGAACTTAGCTTTACACGTTTACACTCTCACTAAATTCCCCTTGAGACATGGATCCGTGCGCCGGCCTCCATATCTTGGCGCACGGATCCATTCCTCTACCATACATGCCTAACCTTAGCGCTGTGTTGCGCCCAGCGCCACTAGCTTCATACTATACTTTCCACTCCTTTCATCTCCACTCCTATCACCTTGTATCGGACTTTCTCCGGATGTAAGTGTGTCAATTTTGGTTGGTGTTATGTGTAGGTTCCGTGGAGTAGAAACTCCTGGAATCAATACGTGCTATTAAACAATTTACGTAATACCTTTCTGTATTAAATCTGTTTTCGTTTTTGTTGTCTTTGTATATGTATTAAGTACCTGAAACCCTAATGTATTTGTAATTTCGTGTCTTTGGATACGGTCAATAAACATAACAAATACAATTTTACTCACAATTTTTAGTATGTTTGAGCCATTTGTCGATTAGTACAAAGTATTCTAATATATATATATTATATATATATATATATATATATATATATATATATATATATAGTATATATATATATATATATATATATATATATATTTATAATACATATAATTGATTAACACACACACACATATATGTGTCGTGTTGATCATTTTATCCCGGCGGGGGGGGGGGGGGGGGGGGGGGGGGGGCACTCAGGTACAGAGGGGGCCGCACCTGCGTTATCAAAATTAAAAAATACCCCTAAAGCACTGATTTCTGGCCAAAAAAGCACCCTTATTTTAATAAAAAACGCTGACTTTCTCCTCTAAATAAACACCCCTTCTTTTATCAAAGCACTGACATTGGATGAACGGGAACACGTATTTTAACTTTAGATTTTATAATCCTCTGCGTGTTTAACGGCAGCAAGTGGCTGCAGCAAACTCAGAAGCCCAGTCACTTCGGGAGTCACTCGGCGTCAGAGCCGCGTATATTTCGTGGATTGTAAGGGGATTTTGACCCCCATATACTTCGTACCTGGGTACAAAAAGTACCCTTCTTTTACAAAATCGCGGACATGCGGAGGTCTTAAAAAAGACCCCTTCTTCCGGCGAAATACGTAACGCAGGTGCGGCCCCCCTCTGTACCTGAGTGCCCCCCCCCCCCCCCCCCCCCCCCCCCGGGGTTTTATCACACCCCATCCAAGGCTAAATTTCATAATCTTTAATTCCTGTTCATTGAAAAGAGAGAGAATGGCCTGAGCTTTTTGTTGCAAACAAGATGGCATGATTATGTTCTGATAAACCTGTTAGGAACAAGAGTCCAAGTATTGTTGTTGATAGAGTTGTTGATTGTCTCTACCTTAGATGACCAAGTCTCTACAGCGCTGTAGTATATTTGGGTTGATTATCTTCTTGATGAAAGTCAATCCATAGAAAATTATACATACCATATGTTATTCTATTTTCTTGAACTTAAAAAATCAATGGATGAATGCCGAGTTCGGACCCTAGTTGGGGCATGTGAGAAAGTTCCTAGTGACTTCGGTAAACGGTGGTTTACACCGGGTTCTACTGTTTCCTCCACCACTTACAACTGGCTAGTTACGAATTAGCCGCAATATGGCAGAAAACATGACGGTAGCCAGAATCCGATCCCGCTTCATAGCTAAATTATCGTATTCTGGTGCCCGGCCATCGATAAGTAAAACTAGAGCGCAGTCGTACAGCTGCATGATGATGTAGGTGCCGCCACCACTCACCAGTCTAGCGATTCGCGTTGCGTTGCGGGTTTTGTCTGGTACCCTGACTCAATTCACATCGCGAACAGATCCGATGGTAAAGAGGGTTGTGGTACTAGAGATGGTGTGGGAACGTGCTGGAACGTCCTGGAACGTGTGGGTGCATACGTACGGAAGCTGTCATCCGCTCTTGAAGGTATCCGGTCACATATCTTTGTTGACACTAAGTCTCAAGGTACGCATATGGTTATGATCGTCTCTTACGATTTGCTTCCTAAGTTATTTAGTTCCTGTTATCTGGTATTGACCTGTAAGAAATAGCGCGAGGAGAGAGAAGTCACTGTGTGTTCATAGTGTTCATGGATAATTGGCACGGATGTAGGGATATTGGTTTGCTGGTCTGTGGATTCCCAAATAAACGATACCCAAATAAGTAACAAGTACGATTGTAGATGCAAAGCATCAATAGTCAAAAGGCGGGACCAAGTTATTTATGAACTTGCGAGGGAACCGGATGTATAAAGAACATAAACATTATAGAGGAAAATAATTTATAATGACTAGATTTGTATCATTTTTGTAGAAATGAAACAAATATCGGAATTCTAGGCGCAAGCTGGAGACTTCGAAATCTCTTGGGTGCGAAGCTACTTGGGTACGCATCAGTTTGGTTACGAACCAGTTTGGTTACGAACTGAGAGTAGTAGACAGGGAGTGGGCACTGAGAATGCATCATCAAATTTCGCTTCCTCCCGGCCACTATGACTCATAGATAACCTGTGTACCCTGCCTGCTGACCCCATCTCCCTTGGCAACCTACCTGACCCGGGGGAATATTTCCTATGAAAATTTGCCCCCCGTGGGAAAATTCCTAGGTTTCCCAGGAAATTCTCCCCCCCCCCCCCCCCCCGTGGAATATTTCCTATGTAAATTTGCCCCCTCCCCCAGGGGGAATATTTCCTAGGAAAAATACCCCGCCACCAGGCACATCTGCCCCCCCATGGGGGAGGTTTTCCTAGGAATTTGTACCCCCCGGGGTGGCAATTTTTCTAGGAATTTGTACCCTCCAATTCTTTTTTTTCTAAGAAAATACCAATACCCCCTGTCAGGTGGTACATTTTCAGTTTTCACCCTAAGGACAGTCCTATGATTCCTTATTCTAGGATCCCTTCTAGGCTGGGGGAAAATTTCCTAGGAAATCTTCCCCCCCCCCCCCCCCGGGGGGGAAGATTTTCAGGGGGGGGGGGAAATTACCACAAAATCTTCCCCCCTGGAAATGGCCCCTCCCCCCTCCCGGGGGGGTAAAATTTCCTAGGAAAATTCACCCCCCGAGGGTAAATTTTCAGGGTGGGTGGAAAATTTCCTAGGAAATCTTCCCCCCTGGGTATATCATGCACTGTCTGGCCTCCCTGGGAGGTACAACCCTAGTGCTCTCAGCCAATCAGGTCGCTTGTCACAAAATACATCTAGTTACAAGGCAAAAGAGTGCTGTAGGCTATGGGAAGTTGGGTATGTCATGTTTTGGCTTCAATTTTCCTGGAAGGTACATCCCTGGGATGAAATGTTTTCGGCCAATCAGGTCCCTTGTCACCCTGAAATTCCCTGCTATTGATAATATCTTTCATATTTTTTTTTGTTGCCAGAAATTAAGAGGGGGGGCCAGGCCCCATGTTTTTTTAACAAGGGGGGGGGGGGGGGGCCAGTGCCCCCTCGGCCAGTTTAACGATTATCTCAGCATGAGGACTGGCTCTAATGGGCGACGTCTCCGTGGCCGCGTAGATTAGTATAGTCGCGCCTATAGCCACAACATGTGAGCACATGTTAGAAATGCTATAAACCTGTTCACCTATTGCGACATCTGCAATTTAAGTACACGGGCGCGAAAATATCCTGAAAATTTTCCGGTACATTATGTTAATACACGCTATCGATCTCACGCATAACTTTGATTTTTGGCCGCTCTGTTTCATACATTAATTCGCTGCCATAAACAGGCTGTTTGCAACATTTAATTTGGCGAGCAGCAGTCAGTTAAACCCCATTTACACTAGCCGAAATTTTGCTGGCAACGTACTGGCGACCATTGGCGACGGGGGGCAATAAGTGAGTTAGTAAGTATTTATTGACTATATCTTCGATATAAAAAATACATTGTACAAACTTGATTCAATAGAAAATTATGGGGGTAAAAATGTGGTGGCAATCCCCCGCAACCATCTTTTGCCACCAGGTTGCGAGCAAGTTGCCAGCATAGTGTAAAAGGGGCTTTAGTAGCAGTGATTTCTGTGTAGTGTACTCGAAGCCCTGGTGGCTTGGACCAATACTAATGATAACCTCTCGGTTATAAAACAGGGCGGGCCCTTCGGAAAGCCGGGAGCATCTAGGTCACAGCCTTGCAATGGTGACCAACATATACAGATAAAACATGTGTAACAGGTAATCAAAAACACTACTCACTATAGGTTTTCCAGCAGTTAAATTCAGGCTTAGTTTGATTTGATCCAAGATTCAGGTGAGCTCAGATATAAATGGTTGTGGAGCTTGTTTTCCATATGCTGACAACACTTGACATGAACGATCTGGGATGTTATAAACTGACAGCAATGATGTCCATACCCTGATATTTACATGTTTTGCTATTGACTTTGTGGTATTAACATTGACACCCCCCGCCATAATAAAAATCCCTATATACCTGGCTTTGTTAAAAATATCTTTCCCTCATAGCCATTTTATTCCTAACGCAATTGCTCAAATAGTAGGCATTTACTTGGAAGTGTAGGGATGCTTGCCATTACTTTGTTACTTTAGCTTTTGCAATTCATGTATCCAATCACTGAAAATGTATACATTTAATTGCCAGTAAAAGTTTATAAGACAGGGTGCCGTGATGGATTTATCTATCAATGACCTATTGCAAGATCTTTAGAAGAGCATTTGATTGATCTGATTAGGGACATGATTTTACTTTTTGGCTTTCACTTGCCAAATACTATCTAAAACCCTGTGGAGTGGCTATACTACCAACTTTTTATTGTAGAGGTTCGCCACCCCTTCATCAGACGTTACTCAGACATATAAGGAGATTTTTTGTACATGTATTTTCCAATCCAACTGAAAAATCTCATTTTAATGCTGTGGTAATTTGTTTTTATTTCAGAAAAAATTGAATGGGAAGGAATTGAGTATGTACAACCAAGGTCAGCAAGGTGCATACCCTAACCCCCCTGGGGTGCAAAGTCCACTTGTAGGGGGCCAGTATCCTCCCCCACCACCCCCGGGTCACTACCCTCAGGTGGGTGGACCGGCATATGGGGGTTATAATACAGGTGGTGTGTACAGATACGGGACTGGATACAACCCACGGCGCTTTATCAAACAGGGGGCACAAGGAGCAATTGCGGTCTGTCTTCTCTTCTTTGGAATTTTTGTGGCATTTGTTGGCGCGGTTTTAACTGGCATCGGTTACTCATCATTTGGAGATGATGATTTCTTCACTGGCCCAAAGTAAGTTTCTAAATCTAGAGCCTGTCCACTTGCCATGGCAAATAAGAATAGCAACAGGGAGGGGAAAGTCCCTGACTTTTCTGGAATGGTAAGTTGGGACTATGAAACCCTTCCTACGATAAAACAATTAGGAACATGAGTTACATGACATGGGTTGTGTATCTTGCGAGGGGAGCATCATGCTGCAAAAAGAGTCATCTGCTGCACAGATTGAATTGATACAGCTCCGAACCAAAGCACAAAGTGTACTGTTACATATTTACGCAGGTACTTACATATTGAACATAAATTCCCATCCATGTCAGCGTCTGTGTCTATGTATCTCAGAAACTGTCTTATGAAATCTTTTCCAATTTTCAGCAATACTTTCTCATGGCATTTCCTTGAACTGAGTAGATTTGGGTTACCTCTATTTTTAAGGCATTTTGGTCCGTTTTGTTAGGCCAAGACTACTATGTTTGAAAAAAGTCTCAAAAATGGCTCATTGGAAGCTTTTATTATTATTATTATTATTCTGAGTAGATTTTGGTATTTGGTAACCTTAGATATATTTTAGAGGAAATTTTGGGGCTTTTTGGATCAAAATCATGGAGGACCTAAGATTTTAAGGTTATTGCAACAAATATATACTTTTACAGTCAAATGATTATTTTGTAACATTTGAATCATTAAACTTTTAAAATGAATGGACTTTTTTGCAACAAATGTAACATGGTTACCAATGGTTGCAACATATTTGCAACAATCTATCATGGTCTCAACTAAAACTACTTATAAAACTTTAAGATAGCATAAAACATTTCAGGTGTTAATTTGAGTGTTGTTCCTTTGATTTGTAGAATTTCACCATCCTGGTGAAATTGGTGTGGGAGACATTCATATTTGCAGGTTAATAAACAGCATTCTAGTTTTAGTCATTTTGCAGATCTTGGAAGATAACCTTATTTTTTATATGAGTACCCTGAAGAGTGTCCTAAGTGTCAAACGTATTTGTACATTAGTGGCAAAAATAGGGGAAAAGACTAATCACCTATCAATAAAGACTATGCAAAAATCACCTATAGATAAGAAATTATTGCGGTACAATACATCCTATCTCCCTCTAAACAGGGTAAGAAAAAGAGAATTGCTCTGTTTATTACAAACATTTTCTTTGCTATGTCTGGACACAGACCAGAAATGTCCCTACTAACCTGAATCTTGTTGCTGAAAACTCCAAGTATAATGTTTTATTCTCTTCCCTGTTATCAATTGATTTTATAAATCATAAACTACCATAAAAAGGTATTTCATCATTATAATCATCATCATTGTAAGTGAATTTTGTAATCATCTTTATTGAAATTAATTTTATCATCATCATCATCATCATCATCAGTAGTAGTAGTAGTAGTAGTAGTAGTAGTAGAAGTAGTAGTAGTAGGAGCAGCAGCAGCAATTAAGTCAATTTTATGTTTTAAATCCGAAGAGATACAATATGATACTTCACTTTTTTGATGCAATTATTTTTCCCTTTTGATATTGGTATTTGGTATTGTATCGAGTACAAGTACCTGTACTTATCCCTAATCACCAGAATTATCTAATCATCAACTTTGCTACCTTTTCAGAGTCTTCAAGGTCCTGGGACCAATTGCCTTATCTATTGGATTGGTAATGATAATTGTGTCCGTGACTCTGTGCTGCACCATTGTTGCTGCAGAAAAGAAAAAACACAATCAACAACAACAACAGCAGCAGCAGGCAAATATTACTGTATGTACTACCTTTTTTTTTTAAGTGTTCGCTATCCCTTTTTTAAGGGATGGCTCAGACATATAGGAAGGAGAGCTTTTTGTATATGCAGACGACACAATTCTAAATTCTTTTCTATGATTGAATGATATAATATGCCTAAATATTAGTGTTGGGAATCACTCCGAATTGTAAAGATTAATCATCAGTCTGTCAGAGTGATCGATGATCAGTTTTTAATCAGAGATGTTTTTGCTCGAACGTGCAGGGACACCAGCTATCGATGATCCATGTTTATAACTTCCTTATAGATTGATGGTAGATATGAAGTATATGCTGTAGTGAAACAAGACTACAAGTCTAACACTTTTTATTTAGTTGTTTGTAAATATACCTTCTTGTCTTAGAAATGTGGAAATTACTTCATTTGTAGATACTATGTAGCCACATGCAGCATCTCCCTATGGTGTCATGATTGATCATCAAAAGTGGAGGTGATCACTTTGAAAGTTGATTATCCTAAATGACAAATGATCATCATATTCGCACCCTCAAAATAAAATCTGTGCTGTATGAAATGTTTCATACCTTTATTGCATGATTGCTTTTTCAACAACTTGCCTTGCCTTCCTCTCTCTGGTTCCATCTCTGTTGCATTTATCACCTTCATTGCAGCATGCCTGGTTTTGTCTCTGTGATATTTTTAACATCTTTTATCTAATGATTATTGTTGTAGAACACCTATGCGCCAGGTGTACAGCCAGCTTGTACAGTCCCAGTAGGACCCCAGGTCTCAGGAGTCCCTCCAAACATGCAGCAACCAGCCCCACCCCCTGGGGCTGGGTACGCCAAGAACCCTCAGCCTATGCCAATGGCTACGATGCCCTCCCAACCAGGGTAAGTAACTATGCTACGATACTTTTAAAATTAACTGAAATGACTATTTGAGTTGTTTAGTACATTGTGAGTTTCCCCTAAGATGCTTTTGGGCCCGGTCAAGTAGATATGTAGTTACAAGTTTGCTGTTTGTGTTGAACAACTTTCTTTTGAAATTTGAAATAGCTACGACATAAGCTATACATTACCAGAAAAGGGTAGCTGCTGCTGATGAGTCCTTAAGGTGATGAGTACCATTGCAAGCGAGTTAAAAGCCCCATCCCAAATAACACCTCACAGCAGCATAATCATATGACAAGGTGTATCTACAGGTTCCTGAGTGTTATCAGGGAGAGAATATCATAGTCAGCCGTCTGTAGTCAACCCACATTCTAATTCATTTCAATATTTACAACTTTTCATTCAAATGACATAATCTCACTACTTACGCAGGTGATGGTCACTACAGGTTCACAGTTACCTTAGGGATATCATTGACTATGCCCAATAAAAAGTATTTTTTTAATCTTTCACTGCTAAAGATTTTTACAGGCCATAAAATTGAAAATTTTAGTGAGATATCTTGTGTGTGGGGGCATGGGAACCCCTTTGATAGTAGTGGACATACCTCGCTGATCACTTCTGAGCAATGGAAACAAAAGAGAGTTGCACAAAGATACACCTCGATGATCTTAAGACAATGGCTTGTGGTCAGGATGCTATAAATAGGTGCTAGCTATGAGCACATGAGGTTACCAAGTGAAGTTGGTGTGGAGATTTCTAACTAAAATTTTCAACGTTATGGCCTGTAGAAATCTTCAGCAGTAAAATATCAAAAAAATACTTTTTATTGGGCATAGTCAATGATATCCCTAAAGTAACTGTGAACCTGTAGTGACCATCACCTGCGTAATTAATGAGAATATGTCATTTGAAAGAAAAGTTGTAAATTTCGAAATAAAACAGAATATGGATTGAATAATGAAAGGTGGCGATGATATTCTCTACCTGATAACACTCAGGAACCTGGAGATAAACTTAGTTATAGGATTATGCTGCTTTGAGTCGTGTTTTGGGACAGGGCTTTTAACTGGCTTGCAATGGTACCCATCACCTTAACAATGTACTCTATAAATATTCCATTTATTTGAAATAGTGTGTTTTGTTGGGTTTATGTATATGCAGTGTGTTTATATACATAGTGTTGATGCATATTGTTTAACCCAGGTGATGATCTCAATGCTACTTCCTCTGTTTGTTTGTTTTTTCCAGGATGCAGCCGACAGCACCTGCTATGAACACAGTGGAAGATGGTCCTCCTCCTGCCTATAATGCTGTTGTCAAACAATAGGTGGCGCAGTTTAACTGAACAGATACATCATGGGGGTATCCAGGATATTGCGCCCTTGGAAAGGGGAGGGGGGGGGGGGGATAAATGTACACCATGCAACACACTGAAGACATGGCCTCATGGGGAGAATTGCAAGGACATTTGGTCTTTGATGAGCACCAAGGGTATATTATTTTACTGCTGACACAGGGTCTAAAAAAGTATACGCCAGAATTAGTAAGATTTGATTTATAGGACTGAGACGAGTGGGCTTATATTACTCAACTTTTATAGACCTGGCTATTGGGTATATCCATAGCTGTCTACAATATAGTGACATCTAGCATAGTATCAGATTAATAGGGTATATTCACATAAGCGCTTGTACCACCAGAGTGGTACAAACAGCAGCTGGGGGCCCTATTACTGCTGTGCTAAGCATTACAGAATAGCCTGTTTCTCAATGTTCATGTTCAATTAGTGCTATTTAAACACTGTTATTTTGTGGGAAGTTGAAACGAATATTCTCTAGAAATAATTCAGCAAGCATTTAACTTTGTAAAGGAAGTAAAATAAATATGATTGTGGTATCTTATATCTTAAATGGTTCCTCTATTTCAGCTGATTCCTACCTCCCCAGAGCTCCTTCAACATGACCCACTATCAATGTTAGCTGACTTCTTAATTCTATTCTGCAATACGAAATTAACATTTATTAAATGGTCCCTTTATAGGAACATTCTGTCACGCTTTAATAGGAAGCATACATGTTCAAGAGTTTTACCATTTCCTGCCATCCACCTACTACATACTTAATTTTGCTTTACAGACCTCAACTCTAACGCAAAATGCTACTAGTCCCATAGGACCAGAATCGCCTAGGATCTTGGTCCTGCAAAATTTTAACTGGCCCCACATTTATCTTTAACTTAACATTGCATGAAATTAACTGACATTTATTTTTATTCATTTTGTCTTCATTTATTTCAAAAATGTTTGGGAGCATTTTCACGGGAAACTTGTTAACAAGAATGTCCCCCAAATGTTCAATAGCTCTGTAAGACCAGTTGAGGTCTTTTTTTACTTGCCCAAAGCCGTTTTGGGGATTTTTTACTGGCCTGGGGCCACAGGTACACTGTTAGCGTCGAGCCCTGCTTCAGTTTATTTCATTTTCTGTGGAGAGATAGTGAACTTTCAATCACAGACAGTGCCTCAACTAAAGCAATTTTAGGAAATAATTGTGGCATTTTAACCAATGGTTTGAAGAAGCCAACCTTGGTATCTCTGTGATAGGCTGCAGCTGCCGCTAGTACTGAGGTAAATCTTGATGTACTTTAAGAAAAATTCGAGGAAGTTGTAGCAGCCAAGTTAGTTAGTTAATTCTCATTATGGTTATTGAGAAAATGAGCGAATATTTGGTAGAGAAAGGCATTCTGTCACACGTTAATAGAAAACATACATGTTCAAGAGTTTTACAACTTCCTGCCATCCATCTACCAACTAGTCAATTAAGATTTTGCTTTAGTTTACTTCATTTTCTGTGGAGAGATGGTCGACTTCCAATCACAGACAGTTCCTCAACTACAGCAATTTCCAAAAATAATTGTGGCATTATAACTAATGGTTTGAGGAAGCCAACCTTTGTATCTATATCTCTGTGATAGTCTGCAGTTGCAACTCCTACTGTGGTAAATCATGATAGATTTAAAGAAAAATGTGAGGAAGTTAGGTTAGAAACATTAATTCTCAATATGGTTATTGAGAAAATTGTTAAATATTTGGTAGAGAAAAGCAGTATGAGGTGTAGAATACTTGGGTGCTAGGGAGATCCCTGCTCTCTCCAATACAACCAGCAGTGGGACAGCACTGCGGTGACAGCACATAAGGGGGCTGTTTGTACCACTTAGCCAGTGACCACATGGGCTCGCTGCCTTATGTGAAGCATCCCTATTAAATATGTACAGTATTTATGGTTAATCCATGGGCTAGTAACTTTCAAGCGGGCCTGTAGATTTAAGTGCAGCTAGCCCTGCTGGTCCTGTATAGCTAATTAGTTGTTTTCAGATCATGTCACAAATGGCATTTGCTACATAGAAATCTCACTGATGATGACCACTTTTGGGGTGTGTTTTAAATATTTGTACTATAATAACACATTCAATAACTGTGTCTTTCTCTCTGAAAAAGAGACAAGTATATGTATCTGAATATGTATATATTTTACCAATTGTATTTTGCTTACTTGTTTATTTGTATTGTAACTTACAGAACAATTGACACATCTTCATTTTATTTTGATTTTTAGCTCAATGGTTTTAAATATCTTTATTTTGTTATTGTTATTGCACCTCACAGGTGATATATGTTTTTATCGGACCCTTTGTTAATATTCTAGACCCTCAATAAAAAGTTCCATATTTGTATTGATAAGATAACAGTTTTGATGTGAGTTCATTTGGTCACCATGCACATGGTTTGATGTTGATTTTGTTGGAAGTCTAATGACCTTATGCTGATAATGTTTAATGAGGGTTTTATAGTAGCCTTTCCTTTTGTCTAATAGATTATAAACCGTTTTGAAAAAAAATCATATTCCATGAACAAATAATTTTCAAACATACATACATGAAAAATAGATTTAATTAGGTCGGTCACTCCACATAGTTGGCATCTTTATATTATGGTAGATGTTAATGTCAGTCCCAACGAGAGGAAGGGTATTTCAGGCAGAGGTTGTAAAGTTATCTACTTAGGGCAGTCATTTCATAATGATATACAAAGCTCGACCATGGAGGCATCATTTACATGTGATATTCTTGAAGTCTTGTCAAAGCCTGCATGCTTTTAAGCTTGTTTTCATTAGATGTATACAGTATTTATGAATAAAATATTTATACTACTTACATTGCCTTTGTATTTAAACCACTATAAAGAATGAATATGACATAATGAATTTATATTAAATTAACAACAATTGAAACTGGAAAAATAAATGTATGGGTTCAAAATAAATAAGATTTGTCCTTCACTGTTTTTGCATATTCCCTGCTCACTGGTTGTTGTATTTCATAGTGCATTCAACTTGGGTCATGGGATAAAGTTACCAGTGACTTGGGGTTATAGGCAGTGGTTTATTCCTCAGGTTCTCTGGGTTCCTCACAGCTTACAACTGGCGAGTAATGATTTAGCCTGAATGTGATTACAGTGAAAGTGAGAGCAAAGGTCATAATAGCTAGTGCAGTCTGCTCGATGAAACCAGGGACTTCAATACCTCTGACGAAACTTATCCAGTTTTTTTTAACATTCAAATCCATCATCTGTAAGAATGAGCTAGGAGCTTTGAATGGCAGAGGTGAACTCGCTACATTTGACAGATGGCTCCATTGAAACCAATTACACCTACTTATACAGAGGGTCCCAAGCAGTGACCATCATCAAATTACCAATTGCATTAAGTCCTGAATAGTGTTTAGAATGATTGAATAGCAATACTATTTTCTATTGACCTGCTTTTTTCTTCATGTGATAAACTTTTCACCACATCTGTGCCCTATGCAACATACATTTGTAACCTAGGCCTATAGTGCAAAAAAAAACAATAATATAGAGTCTTAGAGACTTAAACTGACCCAATAAAGTAAGGCTTCAACAGTAAATAAGACAGCTTATGCCAATAATGTCAAATACATTTTATACTAAAAGCCTAACTAACATTAACCCATGTCAATAACACACTGTCGTTTGGGGGCTTCTGGTGGTGATTATAGGTACTAAATTACTAAACTTATCCTTGAACCTGTCCTTTAGTAAAGTACCTGACCTATTTTCCAATAACAATGTGAAGTGGGCTTGTCCTCAGGATTACTATACCGTCTAGAAATTGGATCCTGACCATTCAATTATCAACCTATTTACAGAGACATTCTTGCAATAGGAAAAGGGTAAGATGCCCCTACCCCCCCCCCCCCCCCAACTCAACCATTGTCCCAATTGTCAACTATTAACTTGGACATCATGCTCTAGGATTTACTTTCAAGAAAATCTACACAGAAAAAGCAAAACTTGACCTTTTTATGAAGGATGACATGATAATACATATTTGCCTATCTGATAACAAAAACAGCAAAACCACATTATTAGGTAGATCTCAAGGAGTAGATATGATTAAAATGTCTGATTTTCGAAACCTGCAATGACCTTTGACCTCGAAAATCCAAGATGGGATTTCGAAAATAGGACATATCTTTGCAACGGCAGCAGATATAAGGATGGTTTCTTTTTAAAATGATATTTTGAGAGCTAAATAGTTAGGTGATTGTCATATTGGCAGGGCATACATGTTTGCCAGTAGAAGAGAAAATACATATTTTGCCTTCCACCTTCACAAAAATATATATCTTTGTCCCTTTTGTACCAATTATTTGCCAAATGTATTCTATAGTGCCTTTCTCAAAATTGAATGAGAGCAAATTTTCATTTACACACAATTTCGAGGAGAAAGTGTGATTGAAAGAGAGGCATGCTAAGAGTAACAAAAATATGGGGAAAAATTTATATTCCAAGGTCATTTCAAAGTCACATATTATAAATGAACGCACTTTAGAATCTATAACGTATGGCAGCCTCTTAAGTGAATGAATATCATTGTCACTTCAAAATAAAATGTCAATGGCAGGTAAAAATTGCTATGTGAAATAACCTCTCTTGCAAATCAAGGTGTGTTATAAAGATGTCACACGTGAGCCATCGTAAGTTTATCAAACCCAAAAGTACGCTATAGTAGCGCTAGTCTATAATCACGTCACGGATTATTGCATGCAATAGCTCAAGAGGACTGGCACTAGTCTAAAATTACACAACGTCGTAAAATAATTTACTCGCAATATGAAAGTTATAGTTTAGAAAATTCATACTTATGTATTTTCAAATAATATTTCGCATGATCACAAATGTGAACCTCATATCATGATTTAAAAGGAATTCTTCCTATTGCTGTTATGTTTTACGACAACCGACATTCGTCAAAAACATCCTCTGCAGTGTAAAGATTTAGAAGTTGGCCCCTGTGTTCTAGTCCAGATTGTTTGACAGCCTGTGTAGATTTTTTCTTGTATTCTCTCCTCACAAATGTAAACTCATTCACACAGGGTGTAAATAGTTATGCATGGACTGACCTGTAAGTCGAATGAAGGACGAAGATATAGTTTAAGGGGTAAGACAATGCTACTTATCTTTTAATACTGTATAATTTTGGTGCCTGAGTCAAAACTGAACTAAAATTGAGTGGGTCAAGTACATGTACAACTCGGTGGGGCTGCAATCTGAGGAGAATATGCGGCTAGCAATAGTTCATGTATTTAATTTTGATCAGTCGAATCGAAGCTGTTAGTGAGGCGTTATCCATGTAAAACGTGTATAGTGTGAAAGTGCTATTTGGGCAGGCACCCATATATATCATGTTTTTGTGATAGTTCAAGCAACTTTAACTGCGGTATGTGGTTGTTGTTGATAATAATATGATGACGCGCAGCTCGATGATATTTCTGCATTCCCCTTGAAATGCAGTCATTAAGTTACAAATTTGTTATCCGTGACGTCATTCTTTACTTGTATTTCGCGGTAACAAATTGGAGGCATCTTGATATGAGCTTTATATTTGTGCAATAATCACACAGTACAAATAGCGATTGGCCGAAATTATGGCATAAAAATTACTGCGATGTCAACCTGTTGCAAATGCATCATTTCGCATCAGATTACAAATAGAAATAAGAGACAAGTAGAATTAATTGTGGCGGTTCTAACGATTTAAACCGCATTGAAATTGATACATGGAGAGACAAGTAATTCAATTTTGCAGTGTTAAGTTGCATTCAACATCACTGGACAGTGGTGCTAGTGTCAACATCTCACTGTAGATGGCGCCACTATCATCTTTTGTATGGCGGGATGACGTCATTTTTGTACCATATTCCGCCAATAGAGAGCGCCATTTTTTTGCCCGGTCTTTGGTGGTCAAAACAGTATTTTGATACAATATAAAGGAAACAATCCATATTTATTATGTGATTAAGCAATATTTAAAACATGAAAAGATCTGGCGGCAAAATGTGAAAAAGTGATATATTCATTTCAAGAGTCGAACGGACAAATATGCTAACAGCCTTTACTCAGCATCAGTGTGTATGCTACGAGGTACGTTGGTGATGGCCTAAATGCTGCATGCCACGGGGCTTAGCCCCGCTCGCTGCGCTGTTTATTTGCCTTTTTGTACCCTTTCCATCTGGCTACTAATAGTTATGACTGAGATACTTTGAGTTCCTGGTTTCAAGATATTAGAAACATAGTTCCAGTAGGTATCTAGCTCTTTAGGTCAATTAGGTTTCAGGAGGTATCAGTCCTTGCCCAAGCACTTTGTTTACAAGTCATTTCCACCAGACTGGGGTTCATGGCATAGGGCGAAGTCTATGCATTGTGCACCAACTGAAGATTGTGCCTCACCATTAAATAAGGGCCAATATCAGAGTCCTGTTTGAGACGTGAGCAAATTGCCAGTGACTAAATTGGTGGTTTCTGCAGGCACTTCAGTTGCTTAGATACCATTAATTAGTAATTACTGACCACAATTTAGGCTTGCATTCCAGAAATTGAACTCCAAAACTTGACAGGAATGTGATGATTTCTGGTGCTATTTCCACAAAACGATTTTTACAAGCTGTATGGGGTATTGACTGCAGTTTTCAGAATTGTACCTATCTATATAAAGTATATATAGATATCGATAGGTTTAATGACACTTTAAAACTTTTGTGTAGTGTATATCTTATTGACTGCAGTTTTTAAAGTCATATTCATATGTATGTATTAGGGATGGGGACCGTAAACCGGTTCAAACCGGCCTGAGCATTGCGGTTAACCAGTCAAAAACCGGACCTCCCTCTAAACGGTTCGGTTTTCTATGCATGCACAGGGTTCCTGGAGGCGTAATAAAACTGTCAGCACCTACCTCCTCGCTGGCCTCACAATGTCTGCCAAGCGCGACGATCAAACAGCCATTTCAAAATCTCTCAAGTCTGGTACCCTGCCCACTTTCGTATGCTCAGAAGCCTTCTGAGCGTAGAGAAAGTGCCCAGAGAGCTAGTATATAGGAACTTTCCAGTTCAGGCAAGTTCAGCCACGCATTCCATTGCATAGTTTCGTATCCAAGAAATGTCATTAAACCATTTAGGAAACCGTGATAAAACCGAACCATAGAAGCAAAACCGAGAACCGAACCGTAGAATTCTCAACGATCCCCATCCCTAGTATGTATATGTTTATGTATGTATTTATACATGTATGTTTGTATGTATGTATTAAGTATACATTCAATCCTGTATCATATTCATATCAATAATGCATAATTGATAAAAAATAAATACTAAACAAGAAATACTAAAATAAATCTTCTACTTTACTAAATATAATTTCTCTGTTTGCTTTTCAGGTGTAGCCCCCTTTTCATGCTGAGATGGATAATGCTAATTATCACCCATATGGCCACCCCTGTCTGTACATGGTCGGAACAAGCCTGTGTTACATTGTTTCCGGCCTCTCCCTGCTTGTAGTAGGCATCATCCTAACATCACTAACCTTCCATAACCTTAAGTTCTACAAGAACGGAATTAAAGAGCGCTATGCAGGACCGGTGCTCATAGGGGCCGGTATTTTAGTGATAGGAAGAGCCATCTTTAACCAAATGCGTGCAGGTTCGCCTCATGCCCCAAGAACACACAGTATTCTGGATGAATTCAGTGGTTTAAGTGATGTGAGTGGATATATGGAAAAAATGGATGCTGTTTACCCAGAATTGATTGCCATTAACCCAGTTGTGCTTTTAACCCATTCATGCCCATGGCCACCAAAGAAACGTCTTCTCAAAGTTATTTCCAAAAGTACAATAGGTCCAGACAACTTGTTTGCAAGAATATCTATGAGCTTGAACTGTTTAAGAGTTTCCATCAGAAAGTAGAGTTTGGATATATATAATACTCATGGAAATAAAGAATAAAATTACAAAGTAGTTGAATGACAGTTGACAATTGTGTTGGGATTATCATTTTATCCATCACTAATGGAGTTAAAAAATACAAATTTGCACCAGGAAAATATTAGAAATGAGAGAATGACTGATTAGATTGACTGTAAATGAGGCATTGAAATGATCAGTTCAATCAATGAAAGATTTTAAAAAAACTGCAATTTATTTACCCAAATGCTTTTGAAATCTCTTTTTCTTATGATTAATCAGGGAAAAGAACATTATTAAATTTCTATGACATTCTATGTTTTTTTGAATGTCTAAAAGATATTTACACATGGTTCATATATTTACACATGGTTCAATGTTTCCTATTTAGTTATGAATACCAGTTTGAACAGTGTAGAATATGGAGAAAATGCATTTATTCTTAAGAGATGGGGAAGCAAGAGATTTCGTGTAAAACATGCATCTATTGATGTTGTGCTGTAGTATGTCTGTATCGCTGTATCGCTTGCATGTGTTTAGCACCTGCTAAATAGGCATTTCCTATGGAGATATTCATTCATTCATTTGAAGATGCAGTACAGAATGGATCAGGTCCTGAGTTGCAAGACTAGAAAAAATGTCACTCTAGTATATTTTAAATAACAGAGTCCACCATATCAGTGCAATACATAATGTATTTCAGGGGACGACATTACATTTAGCAGCGACTTGCCTGGTAGGGCAAGTGAGATTCAACTTTCACCTGCCCTTGAAAACTTGTATGTTTTATAATGTTTCATTAAAAACCAAGTAGAACATGGTGCTGGCATGTGAAAGCATATTTTCTAGGACAAGCTTGGATGCCAGACCCCAAAGTTGCACACATTCTAAAAAGTAGACCTGAAATATACACAGCGTACTTGTCCAGTGGGGCAAGCAAGATACAGGTTTCACTTGCCCTGCAGCTATAATTTACAAATTCTACTTGCCCGGGGCAATGGGGCAAGCACCAATGTCGAGCCCTGTATTTGCTTGGTATGAAAATAGCAACAGCCTGGCAATATCAGGCACAATCAAACAAAATTGCAGAAAATTGCCTATCTGCCAAATGAAACACCAGTCATCTTAGCCCTTCCATAGAATTGCAATGGAGAAAAAAGCCTTCTAAGCACAGTCTATTAAAAGTCAAAATTAATTTACCAACTGATATGAATGTTTTGATTTTTCAATTGGATGCCGTCACTTGGTTGGTTATTTGAGTAGTTAACATTGTGTAATGAAAGTAAATAATGAAAGGAGGGTTTATAAGAAAATCAAGTAGATTACGTAAGCTGCTTGGTTGTAATAGCCCTACCAGGTAATTCATTGTCAGTCATTGATAAATGTTTGCTTACAGTAATACTTATTTCTAAAGTTCCTTTGGCTTTCCAGTAAGATGGGTTTATGTAGAATCATGTGTTGTGAATAGTCTACAGCTTACAAGATTTTTTTTCAAACGTAATTTTATTGTTTATAACACCATTTCCCTTTCTCAAGGTTTTAACCTATTTTTTTTTTGGACTTCAGAAATTATGTTTTGAATTGTACATAAACAAGGGATACAAAAATATTCTTGTCCTGCATCTTTATTCTTTATATGTTGTACCCAAGCATCTATTGATGTTTTGATTTCTTTTTCTTTTAGTTTGCAATGTATGTGCGGATAAATATTTAGCACATCTCAACCGATGTCAATACAGTGAAAGCTCAGAGATGTGAACACCTTGGGACCAGGGCAAGAGAGTTCACATCTCAGGGGTCTTTTCTCAATACATGTATAAAGTTACAAATGTGACAGAAATTGTGTTCACAAATAGGTGTTCACATCTGAGGTGTTCACAATGAGAGGTTTCACTGTATTTTGTGTTGTAACTCTGTTGTTTGTACATTTTTTTGTTCTGTTCTCCTTTCTAGATATGCATGCTATGATCGGTAGGATCTGTCCGCATGGAAACAAGCCGCAGCAGGCGTAGGTCTGGCCCGGATGTCGAGATTCAATACGAGAATGTCTTTTTCCGGATCATAACCGGAACCGTTTGTAACATTGTTTTTGGTGTGATTGTCACCATCACTGGAATTGTTGTGACCTCGACGACGTTCCACGATTTCTCCTCGGCCAGTAGAATCTATTTAGCCGGGCCGATCCTAATTGCAGCAGGCTGCCTGTGCCTCACAAGGGCAGTGATAAATAAAGCAAAAGAGCGGAACTTACGGCAGTCGTCTCTTCGTCGCAGAAGGCGTCGGAGACGAACAGACAGTGAGGTCAGTTCGCGCCTTATTTCGTCGCCCTATACACGGGGCATTTAGATATAAGAGTTTTTAGTTCTTTAAGCAATTCTTATCCATAAGTAAATTTCAAATTTGCATGATTGAGACATGTTCTCACCTTCTTTCCTTCAACCTGGATATGGGGTGTTTGGATATCTAGGGTTTTCTGTTCTTTGATATTAAAGTGCAGGCCCTGACATTCCCTATATAAAACACTTACCAGATGGGGCAAGTAGGTCTGGAATTATACTTGCCTAAATGGAATTTCGACCAACCTGAAGACTAAAAAGACATTTCAGGGAAACTTTAGTTTGGAAATGTTGTTATCTAAACAACTTTGAGCCGCATGATAGTATCCTTAATCAAGATTTACTCGCTGATAGTGATAAAGGATCAATTTATCCATATTATGATTCTTCTTATTTTTGAACTAGATATATCTCATGAAATGCATCATAACATCTAACTGAATATTTTGGTTTGCATACCATTTAATTCCATTCAAAGATTTCATTGCATGTGACTGATTCTATAGTCTTTTGCAACATACACTTAGAAGAAATAAACTTCAGTTGAAATGCTTATCTTTTGTGAAGAAGGTTAACATTGGAAAGGAAGAGGAATTGTTGTGTTTCAATAGTGTTCCGGTGGTTTAAATTGAAGGTAGTGTATTGGATTGTGCCTAATTGCTTTTGAAGTGTTGAAAATAATTAAATTTGTTGATTTGTTTTCAGTATCGCAATGGTGTTTCCAATATCTACTCTGGCCCAGCTGCGGCTGAAAGGTAAGTCCATCCTTTCAAATACATGTGCAATATTGCTAAAAGATTCATCAGCATTTTCATACTTTATTGATGGTCTGAAAAGTGAATTCCCTAATTGGTTATTGGGGGTGATTATTGGCCTGGGTTCCTAAGTACAGAGCTCTGCCTAGTGCATGCACTACATGTTGTTGTTAACAAAGCCAGTTTTTCTTCCTCTGTATTCTTAACAGGCTAACCACAAACACATCGCAAGCACAATGCAAAGTTTTATACTTTGGGCTCTAAGTATAAAACTTAACATAGTGCTTGGGAGGTGTTTATGGTTAAAAATGCAAAGGAAGTACAATACTAGACTTTCTAACCACATCACAAGCAATACGCAAAGGCTTATACTTAGGACCCCTGATCTAGAAAACAGTCTTTGTGGTTGCATTGGTGCAAAGAGAAGGTCAAAACCCACTGATACATGGTGTGTGACTGTGTACGATAGTAAGGCAGCTCTGCGTAATCCAGACGGATGCGAACCCTAAATTTCTGTCCAGATTAGGCAAAATCCAGATTATGCATAATTGATTAAATTAAGACAGAATCACAGCCCGTCGACGACCTACATGTACATGTAGTTACATTGAACAACATTGACCACCCCCTACTTTCCCCAACCCTCCCCCCACATCCCCCTGTCTATTTACCTTTCATTCTTCCTCCTTTAGTTAGGTAAGGAGTACTGAGGACATGTTTTACTGACGTCTAGAGCTTGGAGCAATGGCATGGGCGCTCATTCCATTAGTTGAGAGGGCGCGCTCAATTCACTAGATAGGCAGTCCAGATTAAAGTACTCTTTTAAACCTTAAATGGTAAAGAGTGTACCTTAGCCAGAGTCCGGATTAAATTGTCTGGATTAAACATTTTAATTTACATGTAAATGTATAGGAAGGGACCGCTTAAGACGAAAATCCAGATTACACATGTCCGGACTACGCAGAGTTGCCTGTATGTAACAGTGATTGAGGTTGTGTTTTTCTGGGCAATATTTGCATTAGCCTAGATTTCTAGGCTGTCATCTGTATTTCTCTGTTATGTTTTTCCTGTTACCTAGCATCAATTCTAGGTGGCCGTAGTGGTCCATTTAGTTTACACTTATCTCAGCAGGATTCAGTTTGAGTATGACATCTAGAGATCAGATGATCAGGTGGCGCCATCTATCTACCATTCCTGGTACTACACCACTCTGCTTGTTCAGCGCAGAAGGGGATGTCAGTTTTTAGGGACTAGGAACCTAGTCTATATTTGCATTTGCCTCTTTTATCAAAATTTGCATAGATACACTATTTCCCAGATGAACGCAATAATAATGGCCTTGCTTGCTGGGTTTGTCTGAGGTGGGAAGAGGTTGTGTAGAGAAGTTACTAGTGACTTGGAGTTAGGTAATGGTGTTTGTTGGTTTCCTGTGCTGGTGGTTCTAAGGTTTTCTCCAGCACTTGCAGCTTTAGCTGAAATGTAGCAAAAAAGTGACGATGATAGAAACTTGAAATGCCAAATTTCAGTCTCTGTAGAGGTATCTCATTTATGAATGGATTAAACCCATACTATCAAAGAAACAAGTCAGGGGTTATTTATGCTGGTATTTTGTATTTTCTAGTGATCAACCTCCGCCCTATGAAGCAGTGGCAACGCCAGGCTCAATGCTGCCCGATGTGCTGACCTTCACCCCACCAGTGGCGCCGCCCTACCAGGAGGTGGGGGAAGTAGGTAGCGGCACCCACGTCCAGGATGAAGAACCCAGAGCTCCTCCACCCTCTTATGAGGAGGCTGTCATGATGCAGACCAGGATATGAATGGAATGAACTGCACTTAACTGCACATATGTGTGTGTGTATATATATATATATATATATATATATATATATATATATATATATATATATATATATATATGTATATATATAATACATTGTACTAACACACACATACATAATTCATACATACATATATACATACATATATACATACATACATACACATGAGGTGCTATCAAAACAAACTAGTCAGGCCTCAACGCTAACTCAAAATGGTACTGGCCCCGTAGGACCAGTAACACCTAGGATCTACTGGTCCTGCAAAGATTTTACTGGTCCTACAAATCTTCTTCAACATAAAAAGAAAAAATATTGCATAAAATTCACAGACAATATTTATTTTTATTTATTTTATCTTCATTTATTTCAAAAACATTTGGGATATTCTTGAGGGGAAACTTGTTCATAAGAATGCCCACAAATGTTTACTGGCCCTGTAGGACCAGTTGAATTATTTTTTTACTGGCCCGCAGCCGTTTTTGGGAATTTTTACTGGCCTGGGGCCATAGGACCACTGTTAGCGTCGAGCCCTGCTAGTGGCTAGTGGCCCAAATGGCTGGCAGGCAAAATCTTTACTTGCCCTGGTTAATTTGTTGATTGCTATAGAGATATTTTCAAAAATTATAACCAAAAATTTAACCAAAAGAAAAATATTTGGAGGTAAATTTCAGTCAAAGAAGCTGGGAGCAGGAATTCTTTTAATATAAGTATGAAGTTTTGTACTTGCCTAGCGCCTAACCACTTTTGTACCTGTAGTAGGAAGAGTCTGATTTCAAGTAATACGTTTTGATGTAGGTACTATTTGTGATTGCAGGTGGTGCTTGATTTGATATTGATCTATGTCTATTTCTACCTTATTTCAAAATGCAAAATCTTAGAGAATAGAATTATGATATTGAGTGTGTACTTGCATTCATGAATTCATGAAGTCCAAGAGTAAGTGGCACTTTATATAAAGGGTTTGATATTGATACACCTCACATTGTGTAACCTGTAATAATGTTCATTGACACTGGGGACTTTGTGATTCATGAAATCCTATGTAGAATGTGAAATTGAAATATAGCTCAACCTATTAATGTGCTGCTGATGACAATATCATTGGATTTAAGTTTATTTGTATGTTTGTATTTTTTACTATGTACTGCTTTTTGTTAGAAAGGAATGTTAATTTTAACAGTAATATATATAATATATATAATATATATATATATATATATATATATATATATATATATATATATATATATATATATATATATATATATATATATATATATATATATATATATATATATATATATATATATATATATAGCGATACCATTCAGAAGTTCATTGGCATTTGGGAAACCCTCAGAATGGTGCTAATCATGCAAGCTGCTTTGCATCTATAGCATTTAGCTGTGTATTTATGGGGAAAAATTCACTCCCAGCTTTTGATTATTTTGAATAAATTTTATTTTTTTGTGCATTGTGACACATCAAACTGGAAAAGGGTTTATCAATGTCATTTCTTTAGATTGAGGCTATATGACATCTTAGTAGTAGATACAAGTCAGCATCTTAATTGGAGAGATATCTCTTGTTTTTACTGATAAAATGGTGGTCATCTTTCTGTGATGAATGTCTGTCTTTAGAAGTAACTCTTAAGGACTAGAGAACCTTTTTGAAAAGAGTGAAATAGTATTATGTGGTTTAGGTATTGATATGTTGCCCTTTAATATGTGCAAAAAGTAGAAGCTTAATTTTAATTCCTGCGCTGCCATTCTGAAGAAGTTCAGGGTGGCATAATGCCTAATGTGCCAATTTAAATATATATATATATATATATATATATATATATATATATATATATATATATATATATATATATATATATATATATATATATATATATATATATATATATATATATATATATATGTTTTACCAGTATTGTTTTATATCATTTGAATCATGTGAATTATATTGTTTCGATCACATTGAATGATGGATTATATTCCCCTTATAATTCCTTCAAAAAGATTTTTGCTTCAATATTTGTTATGTGAATCATGACAGATAAAGTTTTGAACAGTCCCAAATGACTGGTTGCTTTAGCTTCAGCATTACATCTCAAATATATTATCAAATGCCATCATGTGGGCATGTCAGGTATGGTTTAATTGCAAAGCTGTTGACTGTATCATGTCTTAACCCTTTTGTGCCTCAAGTTCCTTTTATTCTATCTATAATACTTTTGAAAAACCTTATAATCAAAACATAAATTATAAAAATAATTTAGATTGAAATGTGCCATTCTGATAAAAAAAAATCTTTACTGAAATATATTTTGTAGTGTGATATTGTCTGACAGATTAACTATAATAGTCAGATAGTTAGGGCTGCTGCAGGCATGAATGTATTTAGAATTGATTTTCTAGTTAGGAATGTGAAATGATAAAAGTCCAGTCCTTACAAACTATGGGCTTGCAAAGAGACATGAGCTGGAAATAGTTCTAGTGATCAGAATCCTAACATTAACATCAGGGAAATATCCTTCATTTAAAAATTTTGGATGACAAGTATTTGACAGGGCAAGAGAACTTTAAAATTCACCTGAAGAGAACACAACATATGTAAACAGATGAGTAATGTATGAAATAAAATGAGTTTCATGGTTTAGTGAATTTGATAAGGCATCGTCTGGTCACTTAACCCTCCCATACATAGAGTTCTCCTTTATGGGTGATATCTCTACCTATTTTACTTCTGAAAATAATCTAGAACTAAAGCAAAGTAGTGCAAACATTTGAAGGAGAGTTGTGGGTTGAGTTCTGAGTAACATTCATCTATGAAATACTTCCAAAAAGATTTTTTTATATGGAAGATGTTTTGATAAGAGTAAAGCCTCTGTGGGGTGCTAAAGCATTAATTGGGCTATAGATTGTGAAATCTGTGAGGGTTGACAGTTTTGTTTGTTTGTATTTTTGTTTTTCTGTCTCAGCTTTGATGATGGGGCTGGGTCTAATGTACAAACATGATAGCATTGAACGAAGCACTTATTTTCATGTCAAAATCCAAGCCATCAGCATTTTATGCAAACAGCATTAATTTGATAGATGGCTGTCAAAGTTGAGCACTAAGATAATTGAAACTGCAGATTTGTGTTTTAAACATATGAGTAGAGAAGAAAGAAAATAAATGATAGGAAATGTTCAAAGGGGATGAAGTTTCATTAGGCTTTGCTTTGCTTGTAAAATAATAGATACCTAAATGGGAAGCAACAGGACATGAGAGTTTGGGGGGTCTTTTACAAGGGAGGGGGTCATTTTCAGCCAAAATCTGAATCAAGTCATAAACTGACAAATTTTACTTCTACATGTTAGTAGGTTTATTTGAACATATACAATCATCTAGTTCCCGCTGACATATTTTACTGCAATCATCCGATAATTTTTAACTCGTAGGGTACAACTGGATGCTGTACTTTGCCACAATTTTCTTAATGAATTTAGTTCTTTTTATATAGGAAATCAAACATCATAGTATTATTTACCAAAGTCTATTATGAGCGATAAGTGGTTGGTTGTAATACTGTCCTGTTTTGTTAACATGGATTTTGTCTTCATCCATGTTTTGATTGATACTGTCAGTCACTTCTTTCGCCCATCTCCTTCGTGCCTGAGAGTCTAGATATGTGTTATCTGGATCAATGGTGTTTTAAGAAATAACTTGGGAATTAAGCATGATTTCGCAAATTATTCGATGGAGAGGTGTCCGTTGGTTTCTGATCAATATTTCTCTTTAAAAAATATTGCACAGTTTCACTCAGGCATGTCCCTAAGGTCTGCGGTCTCCAGGTCACAGGCCAGACTGCCCCTGTCAAAACTCATATCACTCTGCGGAAAGGTCAACACAAATATGACTAGCTAATGTTTTTGAAGGTTGAAAACTTTATTTGCAGGATCATTCGGCTAAGCTTGCATCCCTGTTTTTGCATTGTATTTCAGTTTCTTCCACCACTTTTAACTGGTTTAGCCATGGCTAGGAAAAGTGACGATAGAGGAAATTCTAAATGCCTTCTGGGCACATGTTGCCCAGTTAACCCATTCATACCGCAGCAGCTCATAACGGCCTTCCTTGAGACTATCTTCCTCAAGAGAGATTTTTTTCTGGAGAATATTTGAACTCTACTCAAAATAGATTGTGATGTTACCCATTATTGCCAAATCATATATAAGAAAGCCTACATTAAGAACAGGTGGTAGGCAATGATGTGAAGAACTTTCTTGGGTACCTTTGCAATTGAAGGACTCCGTGGGACTTGTACAAAAAGGGAAGGGGAGTTCTCTCTGGTTCAGGGTTTATCTCAGCCTCATATGACCTAAGGTAGCGAAAGTGGGATAGATCCTAACAATAAACAAACAAACGAGCAAGTGGATTGAATGTGTACATGAAGTATTAAGTGAGTTGGAACACCCACTTGAATGATTTATACCAAAGGCATACTATTATCTGCCTTTGTTTATACTAATTGCTTTTTCAATACCTCATTAATGATGAGGTGATTTAATTTCAGACCAATATACTGGTTTGATGGAATGATCATAGATTTTATATTTAATGATTTGATTTGATATAAACGTGTATGACTCATAGGGCCTGCATGTGTTTACTTTTTTAGCTAGAGACTGGTTGACCTAATGTTGTAATACTAGTAGGTAAAAAGTACAGCAGATGTTGTTAAGGTAGGAAATATGTTCATATAGATGGTTTGATAAAAACATGTTCGACTCATAGAAGCTGTATGTGTTAGATATTTAGCCAGAGACAGATAAACTTCATGTTGCTGCAAGTAAAAAGTACAGGTGTTGGCTA
The DNA here is from genome assembly GCA_963942565.1 of Maea johnstoni. Classification (NCBI taxonomy): domain Eukaryota; kingdom Metazoa; phylum Annelida; class Polychaeta; order Spionida; family Magelonidae; genus Maea; species Maea johnstoni. The sequence continues at coordinate 10,608,313 of OZ012685.1, read as the reverse complement.
TTGAGAGTGAGAGATGTTTATATACATTTTAGATAATACACAACAAAATATAACATTTGTCAAACAGTTGACTAATATTTCGGACGTCCGTTTGCTGTCCAAAACTTTTTGCTGTGTATAAGATGTAGGCATTGCTGAACCCATTAGGCCTTAAACCCTTTAAATATATGCTGCTAGTTGCTAATTTTGCTAATACAAAATGATGCAAAAAGCTGAAAAATGACCGAAACCCTGGCATATGGGTACTCTTCTGAGAGTACTCAGCTAGTGCTATCTGATGAATACCAATGTGATGGGGTTAAGATGGCTTTCAAAAATCTTGCGTCCTTGTGCCTTGGGCGAAAGAAGCCTTAGCATTGGAAGAGTTACGTGTTTTGATTTTTGATCAGAGACAGTTTCACTTCATGTTTTAACTGGTGAAAATGCAGATGTTGGCAGATGACACCTAAAAATGACAGACTGAAAAAAGCTGAGGATAGAAATGTTTCAAAAATAGAAAATAATTCATAAGATAAGTCTTTATTTTGTTTATGTGGATGATTGTTACATTTGTTGTCACTTCTCTAATTGTGGTTTGTTTCTAAGATTTCAACCATTTGTATTAATCATTATCAACTGTAACTGTGATTTAATGTTTTTGTTTGTAATGTTATTGATCCAGATTAAGAGAACTGGATAGCCTGTGTTTTAATTGTAGAGCCTGCTTGTAGCCGTTGTTCTGTGGAGGACTAGAGTAGATGCTCAGCCAATAGGAGTGAGGCATTTGGGTGATGATGTGTTTGCAACCCCTGGGGAGCCTTATGCATCATTTCACTAGCCTTCCTGAAAAGCCATACTGTTAAACCCATTTGCATCTGCAGTGCACCCATTATCTGACAACTTTTAACATAACTCTTCAAATGGAGTATACATAGAGAATTTTTTGAAGAGGGGTTGTTAAATCTATCTGGGACAGCAAGCTTTTTAGTTTTTCAGGGAAAAAGTTTTTCAACATACTGCTTCAATATGTCCGAGACATAGATTTAGTGGAAGTCTCTGATTATGTAGATATTTTCATGTATAAGATGATCAGTATGATCCAGATGCGAATGGGTTAATACATCAAAAATTCATTTCTTTTGAGGGCTTATGTGTAATAACCAATTTATTGCAATTAGAGAAAATTGGTATTTTGTTTCTTGAATTCTAAGTTTCGTGCTTAATGTATGTGTATAATATGCTCGCGCAAAACTCAAAACAGCCACCAGAATTAGCCCTCCAAAGAAGGGCAATATATTATATATTCTGACTCGCTTGAACTTAATATCATGTGATTGTTAGCATAAGAAGAAGCATGTTTGTGTGAATGAACTTTTATATAACAATACAATTGAAATGATGATTTTGATTGTGCTTGCCAAAGAAAGGGCAAAAGATATAACATACAAGAGTTACACTGTATGTAATTATGTGGCCATATGCATGGACATGGTTATGAGAATAAAAGTTTATATATTACAGAAAAAATGTGTTGTTATTATTTTTAGGGCGATTACCATGACAATGCTCAAGGAGGAAGAAACTTCGGCCTGTTCATAAAACCCCTAAGACCATAGACCCTTAACTTATTATTTAAAAGTTCTCTTTAAACTTGTCTAAGCCTCTATAGGAGCCCCTAGGATCATGCATCCTTAACTGCATGATCTGAAAAGTCTCATTTAAAATGTTCTAGGGGCTCATGCCCACACACATGCGGGCAACACAACCTGCTGTTATTTTTCTTTATTAATTTCACGCACAGGTTTTTTCTTATCCTCGGCGTTGCTGACACAGCGTGATCTCCAAATATGTCTAGGACGTACCTATACTAATAGATTTTTCATCTGTGTCATACACTGAATAGTATGTTTATAACTTTTTTTATTATCCTAGTTCAAGCACAATATAGTATGTATTAGGACAAGCTATACTTCCAATTTACCACTTATGGTTCAACCAATATTATATGAATTGTATGATTTATGTAATTGCGAAATTACAGTTAATACATATACATACATACATACAACGTGGTCCTCTGGTTCAGTTCACGAGAAGAGATTAATTATGTATGAAGTGCCACTAATCAGGAAAAATTTTAAATGTTTAACCCAGAAAGGCTAGTGCATAGGCGGATACAGTATATGTGTAAATGGTTCGCTTTTAATGAAAAGTAGATCTATCCTATCACTTTCAAGCCAAACTAACTGGTGAAAATTATCAGCTGGAAAATCAACATATCGAATTGTAGAGAGGGTTTCGCAAAGCCCCTGAAACCCCCTCTGTATTCGCAACTGGGCCAGTGCATATTATTGTGTAATAAACATGTTCGTCCCATTATATTTGCTGGGAGGGCTTATATGTACCTGGAGACTCAACTTCAAATAGATAAATGGGTGAAGTATAACAAGAAAGAAAAATACAGATGATTTTTTTTCTAAATGTCTAGTTTCATCATATGCATCACATTTGAATTTTCGATTATTGGTATTTCATCAGCAGTAGTCAGAAGTAATCGTGAGTAGCTATCAATAAACGTGGGAGAAAACTGGGGAACGTGGAGAAATTTGACTCTTAGCCCATTTATCTCACTGGCACATGCCCCGATCATGTTATAAACCGAACAGAAGCTTAGACGAAGAAAGGACTTTTTGTCTAAGGCAGAAGTAAGAGACAGCTAGCAGTCAGAGGCAACGCAGTCTTATATAAATCAAAACATGGGTTATATCACAGGAACTCGCTCCAGCTCAGTAGATAAGCCTTTAATTTTTCCTTTTTTTTTTTTTTTTTTTGATGGGTCTTGTGATCGTTCCTGGCCCAAATCAATGGGCAATGACGCTTGAATTGCCTGGAAAACAAAGAAAAAGAAAAAAAAATAGTATCAAGTATATATAATAGTTCTTTATTATATATACTTGATACTAATTTTCGATTTATCTTGGGTACGAAATATCCAGTTTCAATTTGCGTCATAGGCGATGTCCAATGACAGGTCAGGGAAATGATCATTTGAGACACATCTTCATTTTATCTTCTTAATTTCTAGAAGACAATCTCTATCGTGAACCAGGGTTCTAACTCATTAGTATCGAGATAAGGGTGAGGAGGGTCACTCAGAGAAGCAACGCCAGTCTCGCACTGAAAGAAAAAAAAGTTTTTTTTTGTTTATTCAAATGCATGTAAATGGGTGTACAGTTACGAGATTGTCCGCACCGCGGTATTTGTAAGTAATATTGGTTACAAATAACCAATGTATATATTCATACAAATCGTGTTTTGTTTTACAGAGTAATATAAAGTATACCTTGTCAAGAGAAGACAAAAAGATGTTACAGCGCATAGCCATAATAAAAACATAGTTTGTGCTATCTTTTTTCAAAGATTACTCTTTATTGTAGTATAGTGAAAGTACTTGAAGATAATATGTTTTAACCTCATTTTTAACATGAGATAAAGAAGGTTGCTTTTCTGCCTTGAAAGAGTCATAAATGATGAAAGAAAAGAAAACTTACGAAAAAAGAAATCATATACATACAACCCATGTCCTTGAGTTCTAAGGCGACATTGACGTTTCCACTGACTATATATATATATATATATATATATATATATATATATATATATATATATATATATATATATATATATATATATATATACATATATATATATATATATATATATATATATATATATATATATATATATTCATATATTCATATATATATATATATATATATATATATATATATATATATATATATATATATATATATATATATATATATATATATATATATATATTTATATATATATATATATATATATATATATATATATATATATATATATATATATATATATATATATATATATATATATATATATATATATATATAATCAAAGTGCAAAATGATATTTCTTAGCATGTTCTTGAGAAATGTGAAGTATGTTTTGAGAGGAGGCTCCATAATACAGGCCCCTGCTTTTCAGACCTAAAGTATGTTTTCTGAAAGGTCGCACTGGCAGGAAACGCATAGCTGTTGAGATGTGGTTTACTTCAATACACAATATACTTCAATAACACTATGAAAAGGCTTAGATAAATAGAAACAAGTGGATATGAAACCAGCCGGTCAACCTGAACAGGCTGGCTGTGTCCAGAAGTCGCGTTCTGCGCGTATTGGCGCGCTGGTTTCTCTTAATGTAAACGATACGAGAGCCCTCTGTTGGTATTTGTCTCCTAGTGACATCATATGTAGGCCAGATTCCAGATCCCCTGGCATAGCCAGGCCTTCACTATAGTGCATATAGAATTGGTCTCTCGCTACACATCCATTCGTTTATTCATCTAAGGAAAAAGCAAAGACTTCTCTTGTCGAAGAGGCCTAGCTACTAGGCTTTACTGCGCTTTACCGCACATTATATGTGTAATTAGTAAATCGATGATAACATCTTAAGGATACGTTACCTACTGTTGCAGTGGCGAGTTTGCTCGTACAATTACCATGCGAGGGGTTGATCATGCTCGCAGCCCCGCACTAGCATTACGCAGTGCCATCTATCCTCCTCCGGTCCCAAAAGGTAACAATGTGATCAACCATATTATTTGTCTTCATCTAAGGTTAAGTTTTCAACGAATCCAGATCACGACTTTCGATCGTGTGCAATGACCTTTAAGGCAATAACCAACAGTGTGTGTAGTTGACCAATACTTCTTTAACTCTAGAAAATGGTGTAATATCAAAATATCAGGAAAATAGTCATGGTTCTGATTAACATTTCTCCTTCAAATATTTTCCCAAATGTTTTCGTCTGAAATTCCCACCCCCTGCTGCTTTTGGTCGCTGTGAGCAATAATGGGTAATACTTTCCAAGTATTATTTTGACCTTGGTTACTTAATTGTCATAAAACTGTCTAATCATAAATGTTTGTAGTGGGTTACACATAGTGGAAACTCATACAAGCGTTTCAATGATCCAGACAATCATTACATGTACAGTATATACACTATCATGGTATCGGCCAAAATAAATTCACAGGTACTTTCACAATTTTCTCTATTACTTACAACTGTGGGAGATGCGAACGAATGGTTTCCAGCGCAATAAGCAACAGATCTCAGGTGCGCACCCCTTGTAAAATCTATTCAAGTTTATAAACTGAACTCTTAACACAAACTGGACCATATAAATGTGATTATATGTGGGCTTTTAATGGATAGTTCGTCCTATTTCTTACATAATAAACATATAGGATTACATTATATTTTCCTCTTGAACGAAAAACTAATCACTGAAAAAATTAAGTTTTATTGTATCATAACTTGTAACTATGTAATCCGGGAATGACACCTCTTTGATTTTTCCGCGTATGTCGATTTGTCATGCCTATTTCTTTGTTGTTGTTACTCAATCAGAGATGTGAGTTGTGTTTGAAGTACTCATGCTTAATTGCTTTTATGGCTTCCCTGGCTAACCGAGATGATTTCACTGCCTGGGTATTTACCTGAGATGCCCACCTTACCTACAGGTGATTCATACCTCGTCTATCTCGGCAGTCACGTGACTCAGCGTTAGAGAGGTGATAACGGTCTAATGGCGGACGCCTAGGTTTCTGATGTAGTTTTAACTTTTAACTCTTCAGAATGAGTACCACAGCGCCGTCGCAGACAGATTTAAGTGTGGTCAGTGGCCGGACAACGCCAGCACAGGCCGAACTTCTACCACGGAAAAAATACTACCACAATCCGTACCAGCCAACGATAAGGGAAATCCTCAACCAGACCGATGTCGGTCCAGGCCATCGCAAAGTGAAATATGCCTATATATTTCTCGCCATCGGTTCGTGTCTATTCCTTGCCGGTATCACCTATACAGGTCTTCGGATCGCCAAACAGTTCGTCGTCTACAGATTGGAGTTCCTAGGTCCCTTACTCATTGCGCTTTCGTTCGTTTGTCTCGGCGTCACAATCAAATATTGCTACGACGCCAGAAAAGAGGGCAACTTATGGAGGCGACAACTTCGCGTAAGTATCACAGAAAACAGGTGCATACCTGTGCTAAGGAATTTAAACAGATACCATTTTAATTACGATCATATCACCCTTTCTGCCTTTTCAATTACTAAAGGCCATTCTGGATACTTAAAAGTCGTTTAATAACTTTGTTTGGAGCACACAAACGAAGCCATACCTCTCAGGTATGTGACCTAGATTCCTGTCCTATTTGAATTAATCTGGGCGGCCATGTTTGTTGAGTAAGTGACTCAAGTAGGAAGTAACTTTTACTCCTTTCGATCATATTATCAATTATCTGAACCTGACATATAACGCACCCCCCGGTATCTTCACTATAAATACCAACTAATGATGCATTCAGTGCTTTATCAGGATTTAAATGAGTTGTTTTGGGGGTGTGGGAATGAGGTCACTAGGATCCAAGATCTTTAAACTGGGTCAAGGTGTGATTACATGTAAGAGACTCTCCCCAGGTGATGTGTATTGGTTATCAGTTCACATCTTAGGGAGGATAAACATGCTGACAACAAAGAGCACTCAAAAACCTAGGGTCTCTACCTGCATGGTGTCTGGTTGTCATCTTGATAACCAAAACACTCAAACTTGATACTCTCAACATGTATAGAATAAACTCACCTGTTATATTTATACTTTGATTTATCATTATTATTATTATCATTATTATTATAATTATTATCATTATTATTATTATCATTATTATTATTATTGCTGTTATCATCTTTGCCATCATTATTACCATCATAAGTAAAATGTTTATCATTGTCAGTGACTATAATATTTATAGACAGTTAATCAATGATTCCAGATTTTATATATTTTCTCTGTCAGTGTGTGAATAATTGGTATAAAATACATAACTACACAATATCACCTATAGTTATACTTCTCTGTTTTTGATCATGTGAACATATCCAGTGGCAAATAATATTTCATAAATTATAATGCCTTTAGAGTTAAGACCATCTATGAGGTGCCACTTTTGAGCACCACAGTGATAGTGGTGATGGCATAATGTCAGGCACCACAGGTGGTGTTTATTTAGAAGTGGCTTCATGGACCAGCAGTTATATAAGTGACAGTTCAGCATAACGCATCTTGCCCTAAGTTATAAGATGCTGTAAATTTGTTGAAAAAGATTTTTTCGTTTTTAGCCAACTTCTGTCATTTGACCTGCTTAATTGCAATCCCATACTAGCAAAAATCCTATTTGCGTTACTCATTGTATGTTACAAAAGGAATGGTAATAGTAGTATTTGACATTTATTTCTTTGACAGACATTCAATTTGGAATATGATTGATATAATTATTTAACACTTGAATATTCTGATCAACGAAACATGCAAATTAGTTGAGGCCAATAATGTTACGGGTAATTGTCTCAAATATCCACTTCACAATTTTGGGGGAAAAATGTCATGCATATTGAAGATTTACCTTTTCAGCTTCAATTATTCCAAGGCAAATTAGAAATGAATTGAACTGATAATTCCATCAATTTTCTGTTTAGTTCCTAAGTTTAATGAAAGAGCATGTGAAATAAAATCAAACAAAACTCTGACATTCAAATGAAACCAACCCGTCAAAGCGTCAATAGTGTTCTAGATTAACCATTTCTGATATTGAAAGACCTGGTTGAAAAAATAAGGTAAACACTTTTCCAGATTGCAAATTTGATACTAAAGTGATGAATTGATTTGGTCTGGTTTTATCCTATTTTTACAGTCATTTTGTACATTTAATGGTTATTGTTTGTTTTAGTTCCGTCCAGACGGTCTTGGAGGAGTAACTGTGGTGGACATGTCGCTGCAGCCTGCAGAAGAGTAAGTATTAACATTCATCCCTCTAGTGGCCAAAAGACTAACCACATTGATGATATTCTTATATGAGGATGGAATCTTTATGAAAATCATTTAATTAGGTGCTGACAGCCCTCTTTCAAATATTTTGAGAACTTAATTCTGTTACCAATAATTCTGTGAAATATTGACCACCCTAGGAAATTTGGTCACTATCATATTATTTTACAAAATAATCATTGGGAAATCTAGGCCACCCTCAATCTACCGCCGGTTGCCATTTCACATAATATGGACCATGCTGTAAATCTTGCTGATACAACAAAACCTAACCATGACGTCCCCCCAAGATATTCTATTGTAGTATGAGCAATTAGTGACAATGAACTGGCGATAGTAAAAAAGATAAGAAAAGAGACTTGTATTTAATCACCCACATGTTGATATGCATCAATAATAATAATAATGATAATTGATATTTGATGTCAATGTGATTTTAATGGTGACCATGCATTCATTATTTTCAAAAGCATCATCCCAATACTGAGAAACATGATTTAGACTTCTTTATAACCCCAAATCAGACAAAGCTGATTGCCAATTTGATTTCAGCGGATTTGAAGATCACAGAGTGCTCCCTGGTGTCTATAGTTGCAAGATTAGTTTGTCATAGCACTCGCATAACTGGTATAATCAGCCAAGACCTGCCAATTCTGAATTTTGTGGAGTCATATTTTAAAGGATTTGCAGGATAGAAATATCAGAAAATATCTTAAACATGTATCTACTTATCATGAGAATGTATTGTACGTTAAGGAATGTTTTAGCATTCACATCTAGGTAAAACTTGAGTGTTATATGCTGGAAACTGGCATATTCAGAAACTCCTGTCCATAGAAAATGTGGGTGTTACCCAAACTTGAAAGGTTTGAGTTTTTAAATGGTACTCCGCATTCTGTGAGCCTTGAGGATAATTTAATACATCATAGTACTAACCTTATGTTGTTGTTATTTTTAGTCCTAACTTGAAATCTGGAACAGCCACAGAAAAGGCCATCAAGAAGATGCCAAAGGGAGGTCGCAGGAAGCGAAGAGGTCCTCGAAGTCGCGCGGGCAGCCAGGCCACGATGGGCAGTCGCACCACCCTCGACAGCGTTCGCACAGGGTACTCCGGGGTATCCTCAAGAACACCCACCAAGAAGGGACCACCCCCACCCTACTACCAGGTGGACCTGCCACCAGAGAAGCGCCCCCTACCCAGGATGGAGGAAACACATGAGATGTACGCGCAGGTGGATCATAACCGGGCGAGACAAGCCCGGGAGCGTCGCGAGCGCGAGAACGCCATGAGGATGAAGGAACGGGAAATCAAAGATTCAGCATTATAAGAACTGATCTTATATAGACTCATGCATTTAGAGTGCGAAACTGCAATATTGCATTTCTTTGTATGCAATAAAATGTTTCATTATATCATATGTTTTAGGGACATGAGGATGGAATGTTAAATGTGGGAGGATCATTTGCGCTACATGAGATGTAATCTAGTTCCTAAATCTTGGTGATTTTTATCAAACAGTCACATGTAACATTTTATAGGATCTTTTAATTAACATTTTTATTGCTTTCCAGGCAGTGAATCCTTCCATTGGCATTTGTCCATAATGATTTAGGAAGTCCATGACCTATTCCATCCAAGTTGTATTGCTTAACATTATAGCTGCATGTATACATTTTTAACTCGAATGAATAAATATCACACTGTCAAAGTGAACTTAAATACATTTTTTCACTATGAGGTTTGAAGAGCTTTTACATTCCCTACCTTGAAAACTGTTTATCCCAGGTAAATGTTTGTGATTACCTTTATTTCTGATTGAACCTGTATGTGTATGTATTTGTGTGTGTGCATATATTCGAGATTGCTATGTATATATATATATATATATATATATATATATATATATATATATATATATATATATATATATATATATATATATATATATATATATATATATATATATATATATATACATATACAGTGTCTTAGCCAGGATTTAGAAACTGGGTGCCTAAATTTGGCATTTGTAAAATTTTTGGGCGTCCAAATTTTTAAGGGGGATCACAATATACTCATATTTCAACCATAAACATGTATAAATTCATCAAAATTAGGCATGATATCATTAAGCAATGTCATGGGAATTATAAGGAGATGAAAACATTCAATGATATGCTTGGGATTGACATTTTAAGAAATTCTTCACACAAAAAATTGGGTGTCCAGATTGGTGATTTTTAAGGGTTTGGGTGTCCAAAAAGACACCCGGCTGGCTAAGACCATGTACATATATATTCATACATACATGTACACCTATACATGTGTATAGAGGTATAATTAGAACTAGTGTCAAACTTGATGTATATGAAATGGATACAACATTTTACATATAGGCTAATGGGAAAATATGAACACATTATGCTGGAAGACATTGATGCAATGGACAGAAATATTTCGTAGTTATGTAATTCTCTTCATTAAAATAGTATGAAGTTGGTTTTATTGTAATCAATTTGTGGTGAAGTAGGGTTATGATTTGGAATATCTTAGATTCCTATATAAGTAAGACCAACTGCTAATTATAGGAATAGGAATTCACTGGTATCCTTTCCTTTTGATAATACATTTTTATGAAATGTTTCAGAGAATGGCCACATCCTTCCAGATAAGACCTGTAAGTGCTGTTTGATGATAATACCAGCAAACATAAGTGTGGCGACACCATTCCAAACCTCGAAGTGCAGTTTAATGATACTAATGTGTGTATATATTGCCAAACTGGAATGTAACTCAAATGTAAAATTTAGAAAGATGTATAGATTGTCAGGGAAATAATTCACTCATAAATGAAAGATGGTAGAGGTAATTACTGTCTTAATTGCTCATGAAAATGATGAAATTGTATGTGTATTAGATATGTTGATGATAACAGCCATTGTGGTTTATATACATGGCACTTGGATTTGGTGGAGTTTCTGTGGACAGCTGTCACCTGCATGACAAAGGTGTAACTTTCAAACATCATTATTTCTATTGGCTAGTTTTCTAAGCCGTCCAATCCTGTTATTGCTGTTTCTCCCCCACGTCAAATACCCCTGGCATTTACTTACTCCACATGAGCACTGCCAAAGATTTCTGAAGGATTTTCGTAATTCATTAAAATGAATTGTTCATTCATCTTTTTTTTTGTTGAATTAGGGTTTGCAGAAGAAATTCAGGTTTCTTCAATATAACTGATACACATGTAATTTCATAAAATATATATATATTTTTGCAGAATCAATGGTGTTTAATAATTTCATCACATACTGTCCAGTCCAAGCTTTTATATTTTTAGAGGACATGCATTGTGAACTGTGAATGTAGTATGCTTAGGTTGTATGTAGAAAGTATTTAGCTGATATTTCCAGTATTTTCCATATAAGGGAATGGCTCAGAGTCACCCGTAATGTACATGATAATTAGCATTTTTCTATTTGTATGTTCTTGATTCAACACCAAATTGTACATATCATTTGGTAGTTTGTACAGTAGGATGCTGTGTATGATTTTATAAGGCGATCATTTCTTGACACGATGAAAAATACATAGACAAATGACTTGTAAATTAACATGGAGAATTGCATAAAGAGAAGTATGAACACATTTCAGTGCAATCATTGTATGTTTTATAAATACATAACTAAAGTATTGTAATCATAGCAACATCAGTTTTAGCTTTATCTTGTCCACTCCACTTTTGAGCAAAGGTTTGCTTTCACAATATAACAACAAAAACATGATGAAACAAAAACTGCATTTTGTAGCCTGTGTACCAAGAAGATGGATGTGACAGTTAAAATATCTATGGCTACATGACAGCTATTAGATAGTTCAACAAGCTGGATACAGATAGGGTTTATTTTTATCTCTGAGAAAACATTTCGTTGATTAAGGTGATTAACAAGAAAGTGCTGCTTTTAAATGATACCCTATATTGGTCTTCTCTTATCCTTTTAAACAGGGCCCATGCTGTCCTGGTAATTTTAACAATATTCTTATGAAGGAAGTATAACTTTTAAAATAATATTGAGATGTAATGTTAATCAGAAAGCAACAAAAATCAATCAAATATTTTTGTCAATTTCTAAAGTCTACAACAGATCTTGACAGTTTGCTTTACAAGGGCAACTCTTAAGCATGCATGCTTCAAATCACCAGGTTATGTCTTCCATGAGTAGCTATTATTACAATATCTGCTGAGAGTAGTTTTTATTCCTGTGGATGTGCATATGAAGAAGATTTGTTGCTTTGTCTTGCTATTAGAAAGGTGTTTTGATGAAACTGCATTTTCGTATGTACTAAAGGTTTGTCCTTTATTCAGGGTCTAAGCCGATATTTGGAAACAGGGTGTCCAAATGGAGGTTTCATAGACTTTTGCGTGTCCAAAGTGTGGTACAAAATACATACTACTAATAAGATAGACCCTATACCTTTACAGATTTTCCTTTTTTAGGCCAGATACTGCTTTGTGTGTCTTATAAAAGTAACACTACAGCTTCTACATCTTCTATCTTCTAAGAAAAGTCATATTCAGCAAATTCTGACATAAACTTTTGGGTGTCCAAACTGTCAAAAAACAGTGCTCTGCGTGTCCAAATGACACGCTGGACGCATTACGGCTAAGCCCCTGCCTTTATTGTTCATTGTCTGCTGTGGCGCGTACAATAGGGATATTGTTAACAGATGCTATGGTTAGATAAATGAATCAAGAAATGAATATTATTTGCTGGAAAATGGAAATGCTCCACAGAAGACTACCAGTATAAGATTTCGAGTCCATGTTGGCAAGTTTATATTTTATCTGAGCAAGTTAGAACTAGTATCGCCTTGCCCTTTTGGGCAAGTTGGTTTTACAAATTTCACATGACCAAGAAAATGTCTTAAGTGTTCTTATAACAATATCACAGGACAACTTGTTTGTTTATATCTATGGACCAAATACAATCAATTAAAGTTTGAACCATAGTGGTTTGTTTGTTGCTTTGCACAAAATAATGTTTGTAGGTCCTTCTTGACATGTTCTCTATAGATCGCTTTTGTTTCATACTCCATGCTGCTTCATTGCACTATATTATCCCTCTTGCCAGAGCATTACTCATTATTAGTAAAAAAAAAATCATCATGGTCAATAAATAATGATTGATTGGCAAATTGTTCATACCAATTTTTGTAGAAAAAGTTTTTATAACGGTAATCTGGCATGAAATAAAATATTCTTTACTCTATGATGTTTTATGTTGTCTTTGAATCGTTTCCATTGGTTGTACAGAATTAGCCCAGGAAATCAAAATATCCGACATGAGCACATTATGTCAGGGTTCGTACGCACCTTGAAAAACCTTGAAAGTGCTTGAATTTTGTTTACCTCCCATTTTGACCTGGAAAGTACTTGAATTTTACGATAGGTCCTTGAAAAACCGGGAAATCCCCAAAAGACACGCTATCTTAGCGAGTTTGGACGGCCTTATCACTCACTGCCGCCTTGATCTGTTTGTCGCGAGCGGTGCCCCAAGAGATTCAACTGCCCATTAACCAGCCTCTTGGGAGATTAAGGGCAGATAAGCCGCTGCCCGCTGCCGTCTACGGAGTTGCAGTTGTGAGCGCTGATTGCGTAGTGGCCACCTTATCAGCCGGTTGCATAACAATCATGATAAGCAAACTGAGTCAAGTCAGTTTATATGCCTATTCAAGTATTTATACACCCTCTTGTGTTTGTGAGAGATCGTTACTACTGTGATATTAGAGCATGCGAATTGTGTTCATAGTATCAGACGTCATGATACGTTTGCAAAGCAAAGGAACAGAGGCAACACTGAGGTACTTTTCAAGCGTAACCCAGTCATCTGGAACAGAAGCAGAAGGTAAGATTATTTACTGTATCACTAACCTGGGATGCCACCAGGGGGGTCCATAGATTTTGTCATACATAACATGGGTTTTAAGTTAGAATTAATGCATGTTTACTACCCCTGTCCTGATATAGGTGGCGGGAATTGGGGGGATGATTTAAACAAGTGATGGGATCTCATTCTTACGAACGAGATTACTGTCACACACACCGGAGTTCTGCCCAATTTTTTTTTCAGGTAAAAAACTTAGTTATTTTTGACCCAGATGTTTACCCCTGTTAAAATGATAACCTACAAAAGAAAATGAATAACATACTACCACTACTTTTATAAATAAACGGTAACCTTATGTGTGTGCATAAATATATTACTGTCTTTCTTCATTATTCTCTCCTCTGACATTCATTTTTTTCTCAGTTATCAGTATCTATTGATCCCGTGTATTCCTTGAAAAGTAGAATTTGTTCCTTGAAAATGTCCTTGAAAGTGCTTGAATTTTATTGTAAAATGACCTTGAAAGTGCTTGAATTTTATTGTGGTCAACCAGTATGAACCCTGTTATGTTAACTCATGGTGGCTGTATATATGTGCAATTGTACAAAAAGAAATGCCTAGCTAACTACATAACTATTTGACATCATTTATACCCCCTCAAATAAAATCTTTTGATCTCCTAAGCAGCATGGAATCTGGCCATCGGAAAGTTAAGAGTTCTGAGGAGTGACCTCTCCTTTCACAGTATAAGACGACACCTACTGAAGAGACTTTACTCATGGCATGGCCCTTGGAAATTTAATGTCTAAAGTTGTATAAGAATTAAGATGTGCTTATTGAGAGATAGCTGAGATGTCCTCAAAACTCCTAGACATGTTTCCATCAACAAACTCATTGAAGCTTATGGCACCAAACGACATGTTACCTCTTGGTTCATAACATACTTTAGAAAATATTTGAAGGAAAAATGGTGAATCTCTCTCTCTCTCTCTCTCTCTCTCTCTCTCTCTCTCTCTCTCTCTCTCTCCACACACACACACACATGGTTCACACTTCTCTCGCCAGAGTGCGCCACACTTCATCTGACTAACCAATTTGAACACTGCATACTCAAAGCATTTCTACTTGGATTAAGTACATAAGACAAATGGTTTACAGCCGGTGTGATTGATCACTCTTGGCGCCATCTATCATGACCCGAAGTAACTAGCTCTTAGGCCTCAAGTAAAATATGAAATAAGAACAAAGAATGTGCAACATATTATTACTCCATACACCTAGGAGCTAGTCTAGTGGGAAGGGAATACCCTAGTCGCAACTCATCACCAGGAATTGTATAGGTTCAGTAACACCTCTTTTCTATTTCGGGAACTCCAACACCTTAGACTATTAAAACCAGAGAAATACATCTACTGCTCTCAGTTAAAACGGGGGACCGCCGCTAGTAAATCTGGCATGGGGATCAACACATATTACCAGCATTCAGCCAATAGGCCCCCTAGAAATGCGAAGAAGCGATTTTTTATGAATCGAGCGCAACGCTGATTACACTGCATGCGTGTTAGTCGCGCTGGGCACACAATGACGGGATTGCATGTTGATAGCCGCGTGCATGCATTTCTCCCTTATCTTTTTTCCAGCTAAAAATATCCATATTCCGCCATTTCAAGAGGTAGTGTGTGATTCACACGCTAGTGTGGCTATGTTGAAGTGTATCTCTGTCCTAAGTATCGTTATTACGAATCCTATATGAGGTTGCTGGTTATCTAGTCCAATGAATCAGCCTCCTTCGCTGGTTGTTTTTATTATTGTTGTTCCTATGTCCAGCTTCCGGCTAAAGCAGGTGACAAATCAAATCTGGACAGAAAAGTCGAGCCGTCTTTACGTTTATTGTAAATGAACTACTGTTTATCTAAACTCATCACTGAACAGCAATATCTTTCAAGTATTCACGTATTGAATAAGTTTTTCACTTATATCTTAGAAGACCAAACACATGGAATGGAAACCAGCCGGTCAACCTGAACATGCTAGCCTCAACCAGCGTCAACTAATAGCGGCTAATAGGTGCTCTGGGCACCCCCAGCAGGTGGTTGAGATAAGGTTTCTCTGCAATGTAATCGATGCAAGAGCCCTGATTGGTCCTTGTTCCCACGTGACCTCGCCCTGCTGCCTTATCTGGTAGTCCTGGCATGAGGCCAGCATGTAACTATAGGGCATATAGTAATTGGTCTCTCGTTACATATCCATTCTTTTCTTAATCCAAGCTTATATGTACCTTAGAAGACTTTTCTTAATCCAAGATATGTACATGTCATATCAGAGTCAGTGTATTTTTTTCAGTCCATTCATGTTTATGAGTTCCGCCGGAAACTTTCATCTGGATCTACATTACTTAGGACGATAACTCTAGAATTAAGAATGATTACACAACATATTTGAAGAAGAGTTGTTTGTATTCTTCTGATTATGAAGTGTCAAATACTTATGCCATTGACTGAAAGTTCTCACCCAAATTGGCAGGCTGCTTTTGGCCGCTGTGAGTATTAATGGATTAAATAAAATAAATTTCTATCTGAGAGAAGAACTTACCTTCTGTCAATTCCTAGATAGATAGATATGTATGAGGCGCCGTTGTGGACAAAAGTAAAAAGCACAGCATAAATGCATGTAAAAACTTTGAAATTAACTAAATTTTCAATGAAAAATAAAGAAAAACTTTGAAATGAAATAATTTGCTCTATAAAAATAAACAAAACATTGGAAACTTTTCAAAAATTTTGAAAATAAAAAATATTTACTGGAATTTTCCAAAATATTTCTATTTTTTGTAAAAAACTTTGAAAAAACTTTGAAATAAAAATTTAATTCTCTATAAAAGTTCAGCAAAATAGTGATTTTTGTTTCACATTTTCTTTGATAATATAACATTTTTCAATGCCTTTCTTTAAAAATCCCAACGCTTTTTACTTTTTTTTTTCAGATAATCTTTTTTTTTTTTGAAGTTTTTCAATTTCTTTTTGGAAGTTTTCTTTCTAAATCTCACTGTAATTTTTATCAATTCTCACTGCGTTTTTTAGCCTCATCCGGGTCCTAGTGAATCACAAAAACATGTGACGTCACTATATTTAAAATTTTCCGCGCTTGCACGTGCAAGCTGGCTGCATCAAGTATGGCATGCCTTTTGCACATTTATTCAAGATGTGCGAGGGAGAGTCAACCTGTACGGGGGGAGTACTAACATACAGAGATTGAGTGGCAACATGCTGGGTTGATATACAAGATGCGAGAGTTTTAGTGTCAACATTTAAAAGTGAGTCAAGATTGTGAAAAGGGAACCAACATGTGGATAAGTATATGGGTAATTAATATACATGAGTGCGGTTAGGTTAAACAGATGACGTCATCGCAAATCAGATAGCTGCATGTGCCGGGAGCTGGCCAAGTCAAGTCCAGCCGTCCTCAAGCTAATATCGTCCGTCCCTATACCAACTCGTCCTCTCTCTCTCTCTCTCTCTCTCTCTCTCTCTCTCTCTCTCTCTCTCTCTCTCTCTCTCTCTCTCTCTCTCTATATATATATATATATATATATATATATATATATATATATATATATGTGTGTGTGTATGTTTATATTTTTCTTGAAACGTTATGTGTTTTATTATTTAAACCTGTAACCAGTCTTTAATGAGAGGTGGTCTCTCTATCAAGAGTTCATTAACGATGCGTGAAAAATGTCTTTCATTGATATATATATATATATATATATATATATATATATATATATATATATAATACAACCTGTTGTAAAAAGCAATCCCTTATGACAGAATAAGTCTGATCATTAGACCGCGCAGCACAAAAAAATAGCCTGAAGGGCCAACATATTTACAAATATTGTCCGATGTCTTCAAGCAAAGTCCTTAAGGATATTCCAGGACCAATTCAAATTACTAGCCTTCAGAGCTGTGTGTGTGTGTGTATATATATACATATACATACGCATATACATACATATATAAGTACACACGCACACACACACATATATATATATATATATATATATATATATATATATATATATATATATATATATATATATATATATATATATATATATATATATTTAACCAAGATGCAAGTTGAATAGTTCTGTATGCGATGTGTCCGCCGTCAAAGGGCGCAGCCATTAGGAGCTAGCGTACTTATCTCCCTTTCATGACAACTCTTGAAAGGTCAATTGTGTTTGCAAAAGTTGTCCACACAGGCGGGCAAGGAAACATAACGTACCCATTAACCCCTAGGGCGTGATTCCGCGAGAGAGTTTGTGGTTCTCGAAGTCACAAGCTACGCCACTACCCACAAACAGCTCGCCAAAACGACTGTGGTTGTCGCATGCCTGGTTCTCGCCTGTGATTGGACGCCATGTGTCCCCTTTGTAATTCAAGTTTTACGTGTTTTCTATAGTTACCCAAGTACACTTCATTATCATTACCGTGGATTGTTTATATATGTTAAGGCCTACTGAGGACTGAATTATTCAGTGAATAAAAAAATAAATGTCTATCTCCCATCGTTCATAGCGCGAACCACAGTCAACCGCTGTCAATCGTCGGTTGTCGATTTTGAACCAGAACACGTCACTCGGCAAGGTCAAGGTGAGAACCAGGCCAGAAACTGCTCGCGAAAACGACTTTGGGGGGAACCAGAGCATGTGACAATCGACAACCGACGCCGCCGAAACTTGGCCCTGATGCCGGCAGTGGCAATGCCGTTTCTCGCTGATAACTGTAACAGTTTGTACGCAATCGGTAACAGGTTAAAGTTGTGTAACTATATATGAAATATATTTTGTATCCTTATTAAAAATACCCATTGGGGTAATTCAGTTGAGTTCGCATAAGACGGGTGATCTTGTTGAATAAAACATGACTTCTCAAGAAAAATATAAACACACACACACACACATATATATATATATATATATATATATATATATATATATATATATATATATATATATATATATATATATATATATATATATATATATATATCAAACATTATTCTATAGCTGGTTTGTTTTCTATACAAATTTTAGTATTTTTATCAAAGGTGGAGATGCATAACCTTAGATGGGAGTTTCACTGTATGCATGCGTATATGTATGTATGTATGTATGTATTATGTTTGTAAATGTATGTATATATATATATATATATATATATATATATATATATATATATATATATATATAGTATATATATATTTATATTTATATACATCAATGGAGGTGTACACATTTTTCATACGTCATTGATGAACTCTCAACTGTGAGGGAGACCAACTCTTAAACTACCCGTTAGGGTTAATCAGTTGACGTCGCATACGGGTGGTGTTGTTCAATGAAACATAACTTTTCACGCAAAATATAAACACACACACACACACACATATATATATATATATATGTATATATATATATATATATATATATATATATATATATATATATATATATATATATATATATATATATATATATATATATATATATATATTTAGAGAGAGAGAGAGAGACAGGACGATCGAGTTGGTATGGGGACGGACGATATTAGCTTGAGGACGGCTGGACTTGACTTGGCCAGCTCCCGGCACATGCAGCTATCTGATTTGCGATGACGTCAACTGTTTAACCTAACCGCACTCATGTATATTAATTACCCATATACTTATCCGCATGTTGGTTCCCATTTCACAATCTTGACTCACTTTTAAATGTTGACACTAAAACTCTCGCATCTTGTATATCAACCCAGCATGTTGCCACTCAATCTCTGTATGTTAGTACTCCCCCCGTACAGGTTGACTCTCCCTCGCACATCTTGAATAAATGTGCAAAAGGCATGCCATAATCAAGGGAGGCATTCAATAACCTGCTCACCGACGAGCAGTTGAGTCGCATACGGGACGCCTTAAGCGCCCCTCCTACAGCCCCAGCTGCAGCTTCCCCCGCTTATGAGTGTGTCAACTTTCATCACGATTGATAACGAATTGGCCGAATGGCGGCTGGTCAAATAACTGGCACACGCAAAGTACCTCGTTCTCGTGAAGTTTGAAGTGAAGGTCCGAGCAGGTCTAAATATTGCTCGTAGAAGTCTGCGGCGTGATGAATTGGGATTCCTCCCAGGCTGACATTCGATGCCGATGGTCTATCGGCGGGGGAAGCTGCAGCGATCGGTCATCGGCATCGAATGTCAGCCTGGGACTCGAGGATATGGGGCGCCGACGGCGCCCCATACGAGGAAGCCATCCCAATTCATCACGCCGCAGACCAGCCGTGAGGTCTACTGAAGAGGAGGTCCGAGCAATATTTAGACCTGCTCGGACCTTCACTTCAAACTTCACGAGAACGAGGTACTTTGCGTATAAAAAATCAATAACCTGCAATAACCTGCTTGCTCGTAGAAGTCTGCGGCGTGATGAATTGGGATTCCTCCCAGGCTGACATTCGATGCCGATGGTCTATCGGCGGGGGAAGCTGCAGCGATCGGTCATCGGCATCGAATGTCAGCCTGGGACTCGAGGATATGGGGCGCCGACGGCGCCCCATACGAGGAAGCCATCCCAATTCATCACGCCGCAGACCAGCCGTGAGGTCTACTGAAGAGGAGGTCCGAGCAATATTTAGACCTGCTCGGACCTTCACTTCAAACTTCACGAGAACGAGGTACTTTGCGTGTGCCAGTTATTTGACCAGCCGCCATTCGGCCAATTCGTTATCAATCGTGATGAAAGTTGACACACTCATAAGCGGGGGAAGCTGCAGCTGGGGCTGTAGGAGGGGCGCTTAAGGCGTCCCGTATGCGACTCAACTGCTCGTCGGTGAGCAGGTTATTGAATGCCTCCCTTGATGCAGCCAGCTTGCACGTGCAAGCGCGGAAAATTTTAAATATAGTGACGTCACATGTTTTTGTGATTCACTAGGACCCGGATGAGGCTAAAAAACGCAGTGAGAATTGATAAAAATTACAGTGAGATTTAGAAAGAAAACTTCCAAAAAGAAATTGAAAAACTTCCAAAAAAAAAAAGATTATCTGAAAAAAAAAAGTAAAAGCGTTGGGATTTTTAAAGAAAGGCATTGAAAAATGTTATATTATCAAAGAAAATGTGAAACAAAAATCACTATTTTGCTGAACTTTTATAGAGAATTAAATTTTTATTTCAAAGTTTTTTCAAAGTTTTTTACAAAAAATAGAAATATTTTGGAAAATTCCAGTAAATATTTTTTATTTTCAAAATTTTTGAAAAGTTTCCAATGTTTTGTTTATTTTTATAGAGCAAATTATTTCATTTCAAAGTTTTTCTTTATTTTTCATTGAAAATTTAGTTAATTTCAAAGTTTTTACATGCATTTATGCTGTGCTTTTTACTTTTGTCCACAACGGCGCCTCATATGTATGCACTAAAATGTAGCTACACTACGTACGAACACATAATACTATGCTTAGATGGAAATTTCAGTACCATTTGTTTAGCAAGTGCGGCCATATGTATTACATGATAGAGAAATGTTGTTCAGAAGTAAAGTAACAACTCGCATACTATTTTTGTGGGGTTTTCCTTCATTATGAGTTATTGTCAACAAACATACCATATATCCGGACGACATGGTCTGTCCTGATGACTGGGTGGTCTAAGGCATTGCCACTGGCGCTGACTTTCTTTCACCACTGCCCGCGTTTGAACCCAGCCAGTGCATGTGATAACGTTGCCAGTGACTGGAGGTTAGGCGGTAGTTTGCGTCGGGTATTCAGGTTTCCAATAGCACCTTCAACTGGCTAGTTCAAATGGCATAAAAAGTGACCATAATCGAAAATTCTAACTCCGGTGAACACCTAATTAATGCGGCACATTTGTATGGAAACCAGACCAAGCCCCATCCAATTACATTCACGCCTCCGACTCGGAGGTTTGATTGTACGTGTATATACTTGGAGACAAGACACAGGTCACGATCAACTAAACATAAACAAAACAAACAAACACTCTCTAATGATTTAATGGCGCCATAATCACGCGAAAGTTTAAATATGGAAGCAACTACAAAACGAAAGCAACACATTCATTAATTAATGCATTGGTACACGCAATTATCCGCACATAATAGTTGTGACAAGAAAACATGACTATATATGTATAAAGTGTTTCGTTTGAATGCGATATTTTAGTAATTCTGGAATATAAATCTAAATTTCAATTATTGAGAGAAATGATGAGCAGCACACGTTACGATGTGTTGTGAAGAGATTCATTTAAATGCAAATACCTGAAAATAAAGAAGTGAGTTTCATATAATAAGCACATGCAGGTGTAGGTAAATCATGTCATTACTTATTGATGAAATCACTATGCACCTGTGTTAATTACTGTGTACAACAACGGGCAAGGTGAGTATATGTTCACAGCGAATACATGTGCAAACAAAAGGCTTCTTTCGACATTTTGTTTTTAAAATATCTAAAGGTGAATCATTTACGTTTTGGACTTCTGTGTTTTCTCCTGTTTCTGCATTAACACCTCACGCCAGCCTCTCGTCTCCTTGGTCACAATGACAACTTCTGTTTAATTCGATACCAGAGCGATGACATTCAGACAGCACGCATTTCTGTTTGACCTCTCACGATCCTTATCACGAACAAGCAGTGCATGACTTGACGGCCGCTGTTAGGTTTGCTTTAGTTACTATACCTACAAACAGTAACGGAGGGACCGGATGATCGGGTCAGTTTCAGCAATGAGACCACCGCTATCATAAGGAAGGGTCCTTTAAGGAACGCGAATTTAGCATATCGCGGCTGCCCTCTTTCTATTAGATGAGAGCTGACACTGGTCCACTTTAAAGGACCGGTTGTCAGCAGCATCTTCGCTCGGATCTCCTACTATCCATAACGCTCATACGTCTGCGTGACTTGAACCTTCCAATCTATGGTGGTTAACATCTATGTAACTATCTACACAGCATATAGCTTAGGCTGCGCATCTTATCAACAGAGTGCAGATGGGTAGAGAGAGAAGGCAGAGGAACTGGAATGTGTGTATGGAGAGAATGCAGCGCAGTAGACTGCCAAGCCAGCAATATCAGGAACCCACGAGAGTGCAGGTATCATCATAAGAGAGGAGAGGCAGGATTCTTAGGATTATCATCCTCACACCCAGATGTCTAACCTCACTCTCGCCCGAGAGCATTCAACCCCATGCATCAAACATGCATGCTGCAATGTGAACACGAAACAATTCTTTAGAGTAAGTATCGGAAAAGAAAAAACAAAAAACATGAAATGGATTTACATTTTTCTTTTATATATAAGATAGATGTTATTGTTGAGAACATATGCATCGTTTATGCTCTGTTCAGCGTGCGCTGTGTAGGTGAAATCTACCGTTCAGGTCGTGTTCCTCGTCGCTAGGATAAACAAAAGCATGGCCTCCGGGCACACGGTCACTTTCTCCCATTAACCCATCCACATCCAGAGCGTGCACATAGTCAGGCATATACTAGTATGGGTATATATACTTATAAAAAGCGCAATATTTTTGAACAAAATTCACAGAAATATATTGTTCCTGTGGTGCTTTACAATTCCTCATCAAATGCTGTGCACATATCTCTCTATTTGATGTGTTATGTTCAAAGTTTTCAGATCATGTAGTATGTGTGCGCACCAGATGCGAACGGATTGAGCATTCATTTATGCAATTTCTGTGGGAACAGGTGTTTGAATGTTTCAAGTACGTCTGGCCACTGGGTATTTTACCATATTTTCAAAACTAGAGTAGTTCCCATGTAGACCGGAATTCGAATTGCGTTGATCAAATCTTTCGAAGTTACATTGTGGGCTACCCTTTCTTGGTAAGTTTATTCTTTCATAGTCCATCGATTTGTAATCGTCACTCCTATTATTCTACGCTTTACTAGCATTCTATGTATGCTAGTAGTTATAATGACGACGAAAAGCAGAATATCCAGTAGGCAAAACCACCGACAAGTTCCAAATCGTTAGTGCAGG
This sequence comes from Maea johnstoni, assembly GCA_963942565.1. NCBI lineage: Eukaryota > Metazoa > Annelida > Polychaeta > Spionida > Magelonidae > Maea > Maea johnstoni. Next base: position 10,584,438 of record OZ012685.1, on the reverse strand, counting down.
CCACGAGACGGATACCAATACATGTTATGTGTGTGGAGAAAGACAGGCGCTAGATCGCCGGGCATCCCCTATCCCCAGTTAAGGAGAATGAGTTGATGATCAAAAAGAAAAAATATATTCCGTACACACACGCACACGCTCGCACATGCAAACATACCTACATGAATGCATGCATACATGCATGCATTACTATTCCTATATTGAATTGTTATATGATTGACAGTTAAGCTTCTCCATCCCTCTCAATGGCACGAAGAGGATCAGTATATATCTTAAGATTTTCTGTTGCATGTCTAGGTGATATACCAGCTAAATATCATTTACTGTGTGATTGTAAACATTGTCACCTACCATGCAATCTCTCAATTGTTTCCGAGTTCTGTAATGTATTTTTGTAATACGTTTCGCAACGTCAATAAACTAGTATTACCATTTAGAAAAGCCCATCACCATTAAACCTTACACGTCCACATGCTCATATGCAACTTACCTGACATTTCTTCATTTACACTGAAGTGAATTATTATTCTTATCGACTGTATCTAGTTAAATCAAATCAGACATATTTTACGAACGAATAACATTGTAAGTACAGATAGAGTAGTATATTCTAGTCTGATCAAGGCATCCAACACAAGGTTTCAAATAAAGTGCAACAGGGTCATGCCATTGAATATGAGATAACATCACGAGGTTATCGGTCATCATGATACCAGTATCTACTAACTGAGCTTGGAGCGAACTGGTATGCAAAGGTGGCTGGGGTTTTGAGCATAGAATGTAGGGAGATTTGGTGCTCAATTGTGGCACACTCGATTTGATTGGAATGTCAGATTGCAGGCTAACGTATTCTATATGGTGGGTTATTTGCGATAAACATCCCAATCTAGTTTACAGGTGTGAAATCATAATAAAAGATTTGAGTCAAGCGAGTAAATTAAAAAATGATTGTCTTTACCTCATTTAGGGTAAAACTGTTTGGATGATGATAAACACATCATTATTCAGTGGCCGGATACACAACTGGAAAGGGATTCTGTGTTTGAGGGCATGTTAAGGTGCTCTAACCAAGACCTAGCTTTGGTTGGGGAGAAGCCAAGTCATTTCCCGGTGCTACTCGGCAAAGCTGTTGGAAATGTTACCTATGGTACGATGGAGCACGTCTATAACACGGCTGGAGAATTTATGAGAAAAACGTACATACATGTACGACTGTGCAGAAGTAAAACAGGAGACGGTTAGGTATATCCTGCGCACCAGAAATAGAGAGTGTTGAGTTTATAGACATGAGTCTGTTTCCTGAGCATGTTCAGTTTTCAAAAGGCAGCTTTATTTGTTTGAGTTTTGACTGCGCCACTAGAGGCGCCACTAGCCTGAGCAGAACGCTTACAGGATGGAACTCCGCTCATTTAATGACTGCTTACGGTGGAGTACGTTTCGTACTAGCGCTAACGGGTAAATTTAATTGCGTGGTATATCTTGTTTGTTCAATTTATTTTTGTTTGTGTTCAGTTACACCGTAAGGCGTTTACGCCTCTTTAGTTTCTTCTTTCAGTTTATTACCTACGTTTGTTCTCATAGAAGGTCTGAAACTATTTTCTATAAACAATTATACAGTCAATTATGATTCATTTATTAATTTATTACGATGCCGATATATAATGGGCTATGAATTCGACATGTGACTGTAAGCGTTTCTGTTCTTTTTTGTGCTTTTGTCAGATTTTAGTCATCAGCTTCAGATGTTATCAACTTATAATTATTTTGTTGTCACTTCAATATATTCTGGCTAGTAAGCCTGACCAATTTGTACGGATACATATACGATCAAACTTCAAGAATCAAAAGCAAACACACTCGAATGCCAAATCTCAGCAAGTGATAACAATGATATAACATACTTAATTAGGAACATATACGTACTTCATATGTAGTTAAAATAAGTATTTTGACGTAATGAAACACCTACCTACTATTTTCATTTTGGTAAAACCTATGCAAAATAGGGCATGCTAAATGAAGTACTCCTAGGGTAAGTAAACACTGCTTAAGTCTACAGTTAGATCATGCTACAGTGTGAGGGCAATTCAATTTGGTTTATATAATAGGTTAACTGCATGGATGGAGACACATTTTCATATGACAGTACGCTACAATTAATTGCTTCGTTAATTAGTACTTTGTGAGTATTAGTGTGCAGTATGTCAACTCAATTTACAAGGTCATACCATATTAGTCGCGTTGCGCAAGGCGTTGCCACTGACTGCTTGCTTTTTGGTTCGAACTTAGATAGGGTATGGGAGAAAGTTTCTGGTCACTTGGGTAAAGGTGGTCGCTTTATCCATGCAGGTACTCAGTTATAAGTGGCGATAAATGAAATTCAAATTCTAACCCAATTAAGACTTATTTTGAAGTGATCTGTACCTTTTTATAGTTTTCAAAAGCTACACGCAAAATCCTATTGATGAATGGGTGATAAGGAGTGCATCTCTTATAGTAGTAGGAATTGGATGAACTCCTCACATTTATTCTGTCAAAATATAAAGGTAATTGAATTGATGACGTTTAAAACCAGATATAGGATAAATATGCATATTTAGATTGTAAATTAATAATGCCTGTTTTCTTTTTATTTCAGGCCATGGAATATGTCTAGAAACAAATGGAGGAGACTTCAGAAAGAGATGCAACAAAACATTTACTGAGAAGCGATGAGGAAGTGAAGGAGGGAGAATATAGTGATACCTTAGATACACCTGTGGCGGAGGGTGAAACCACACAGACATCTTTGGACACTACAACTCAAAAAGGCAAAACACCACCCGAGAAAAATGTAATTCAGCATACTCCTAAAGCAATTGGATTTACGGGTAGAACAGTAAGGCGTAAAAGCAAAGAAGGAAAGAATAGTGAGGAATCCAAGAATAGTAAGAAGATCATATCAGGGCTGCCAAAAGGAACTGGAACAGAAACTGTAGAAGGTCCATTTGCTGGATTTGAACTGGGTGTCTCAGCAAAAACACTTGTGAAAAAAGAAACATCTGAAGGCAGTTTAACTAAAGGGTCTATTGGTAATAAGTTAGGACCCGATGTAACAAATATCCAGAGGAGTTTTCCTACTAAAAAGGCAGCATCTGAAGTTAAAATATCACACGTAGGGGAAGGACTTAAAAAAACTCACACTTTTAATAAATCCGAAACCAGGAAGGATACATTCAATAGATCCTCTAATAAACTGAGTACTTCAAAAGAAAAGAAAAAGGATACAAACCAACCTCATGGGGGTACAAAGAGGCTGCAAGAGGAAGAAAAGCGGGATAAAAGTAAAGATGAAATTGATTTAGTAAGAGAAGCAAATCAGCCTGGTTCTCCACCAAAATTGCCCTCAGCTGAAAACAGTGCATTGGAAGCACCTAGCGATACTCCAAAAGCTGTTATGGAAGAGAAGGCCATTAACAAAAATGGTGTCTCCACGGATATAGAGATGGAGAATAGCGGTGATAGCCAGGATAAAAACCAGGATGAGACCAATAAAACATTTGTGAAAGATAGCAATGATAGTGGCACGCCTAAACGTGATGAATTAGATTCTGGAATATGTCTTGAAAAATCACCCGAGGAAGAGGAAAGTGTGAATGTTATTTCAGATAGGATATTGCTTCCAAACTCTGATAAAGTTGAAGAGCCAGAAGAAATAGGAACGTTAATTGATATATCTGGAAATGAAGAGAATCATAATGAACTTTGTGAAAGTGCTGCAGAAGAAGTCATAAATTATAACAAAAATGTTGATCATCTGACAGGAAATAATCATAAAGATGTGTTGACCCTTCCTTGTGAGTTACAGGACATTAAGACATATCCAGAAGAAATAACTGATTGCCCTACACCCGTAAGTAGTTCAAATAGTGAGAAACTACCGGAAGATGGGGTTGATATTGAATTAATCAGTATCACTAGTGATAATCAAGTAAACAAAAATGACTATAAAGACGAAGAGACACAAACAGAGGGCCTTGAGCAAGTATATGATCAAGTAAAAGATCTTAAGCGAATCATAGATAAATTCAAACAGGATAATACACAGCTAATTTCAGAGAATCAGATATTGCAAGCAGCCCGAGATCAAATGTTGATTCAGATGAGAATTACAGAAGGTGAAAATGAAAAATTGGTTGAAAATATGCAGGAGTTAAAAGCAGATATGATGAACCAAAATGTCAAAATGAACAAAGAGAAAGAAGAATGTGTTAATGCAATGCAGCTTGTGAATGAATCGTTAAAGTCATTGCACAATCAATTTGAGAATGTATCTAAAGAGAAGGGAAAAATAGAAGAACGATGCATTGAATTACAAATTAAATTAATTGAAAAGGACAAAATATTTGAATCAGTTAAGGAGAAGTATTCTGATATCACAGAAAACCTTAAGGTTAAAATATCTCAACTAGAATCTAAGCTTGTTTGTGTTAATGAAATCAGTGAGCAGCAGCGAAAGGAACGGGATGATATTAATGAGGATAAGAAAAGGCTCGAGGAATCAAATGAAATACTGAAACGGAATTGTGAAGTTGCTCTTTTGGAAAGAGATAAACAAAGTACAGATTTAACAATAGAAAGAAATGAAAATCAAACACTTAGAGATGATATCACTAGCCTGGAAGATATAGTCGCACGTTACCAAAACGATTTGGAAAATGTCAGTGCAGACATGTTTTCTCATATTAATGAACATAAATCCCTTTTGAAGGAAAATGAATCTCTAGAACGAAGACTCAAGAGGCGAACTGCAGAAAGAGATTTGATGGATTCTTCATTGCAACAAATACAGGTAGAAAATTCGGCCCTTCTAGCCAAACTAGGCAGTATGAAAAGAAGCTTTGATAAACCATTAAAAGAAATAGAATTGCTACGCAATGAAAATATTGAACTAAAGAACACTGTTCATAACCTACAAAAGGAACTTGATGTCTCAAATATAAATTGTGCACGTAAAGTGGCCCTTGTGGCAGAACTAGATAAGAAACTAAAAGACATTGAGATGTCTGACAAGAAGCTAGAGGGTGAGTTAAAAGAAGAGAGACAAAATGAGTTGCGTCTAAAACAACATATAGAAAAACTTCAGAATAGAAATATTGCTCTTCAATCGGATCTTGATGACCTTCGAAAGGATACAAAGGAGTTTCATGTTATGAAGGACAAACTTCAAGATATTGAAGCCTCTCATCATAAAGTCCTTGACGAGAAAAGGCGTTTGATGAACTCCCTTTCAGAACGGACAAATGAAATGAATATACATATGCGAGTACGAACTGAACTTCAAAATAAAGTGGAATATCTTGAGAGTCTGTTAAGAAGAGAGGAGGAGAGAATAAAGACGCTGGAAGGATGGATGGATGAAATATATGAAAATACTGAATTCAGGATGTTACTTAATGATAAAGGAACAGCAAAGAAGGTCAGCTTCTTACCGGATATTCATGATGGGAAAAGAAACATAAAACATGCTTACCATAAATGAAAGGTTAATAAAATATGGACCATATATAACATCAATGAATTGATTGTCTTGTAAATCCTTAGATTTAGAAAGGTTGTTTTATAAATTTCAACTCAGTGGTTAAGGGGATATATTGATCCACAAGATTGCGCTTCACATGCACAAATCAAGCTATGAACATACAAACGCAGCGATGACCTACATCTCTGCTTCTATCAACTCCTTGAAGACACAGACATCCCTATGATTACAGCATATTTCTATTTCCCATACCAAATATGTTAATTATTTATATCAAACAAAGCCTTACTGTATGAAATAATTAGTATACAATACATGGTGCTTTGTCAAAACAATCTTATCAATTAATATGCTTAGAGCAGCTTGATAACTGAATTCTGAGATGTGCTGCACTGTGGCTTAGGACTGGCTATATGCAGCTATTCGTCACCAAAGGAAGCCTAGAATTCCCAAACAATTCATTTTCTTAAATCACAGTTATATGGTCATAAACTTTATTTCATTGAACCTTTTTACTTGAAGTATGTGTATTTACATTACAGCGTTTGTTTGTTTGTTTGTTTGTACTCAGACCCAGGATTGCTTCTTCCCTTAACTCACACAAGCCCTCAAAAAGGCTCATTACACTAACGATGTTTAATCAAAGGGCAAATTTACCATTGGGTTAACCTGGTTCTAATACCTAATGCTATATGGTATCCTTTAATTGCCCCACTCATAAACCTACTGCCAGTACGCGTTTAAGGGGGAATTGCAATACCCAGTCAAGCTCAAAGCTGCACCTCCAACTTCTTGGGAGCGGTAAAGTTGGTCACGGGATCACCATTCCTGATTGACTGACGCTGAGAACTTGGCTCAGCGCATAGTTATATGCTCCTATACACTTCATGTTTGGTAATTCATGAGCCATGGTGCTGTGTGCAGCAAGAGGATGTAATACTAAAACTGAAAGGAATCTTACTAAAAGAGGAATCTTTCACATTTTCAAATTTCAAATTTGTTTCTTACAAGAGAGGAAGTGAGGAACACCTAGCAGGATCCTGCATTTTGGATGATATACATATAGATACCTAATAGATACCTATGAAATCGTTGAAGAGTAATTTAAAAGGCTTTCTAAACCCAGCATATCATTGTGTTTTGTAAGTATACGTTCTTCCAAAAGATTAAAACATTCAACACACTGTACTTGTACATCCTAGCTAGGAAAGGTTCTTTAATTTCTCCAATTCAGGAAACTTTAGAGGGGCACTAAACCCTGAAATACATGCCAGCTTATATGAAAGGAAGTACACTTTTTAAGCCATTAATCATAAAGAAACAATCTAAATAGGTCCCACGGAGCAGAAAAGTGTGTTTTCCAGTGGCCCCAGGAATAGCCAGAATGCGCACTTGAATACATACACTCCGGATTTCTATTCTCAGTTTCCAGCTTTTGGCTGAGGTGAATGGACCGGCAAAAGCTGATAATAGCAAATCATAATGATCAATTCACATGTTGCCTTTGGCTGTACTAATTAATAGATCTGGAAGTTGCGTTGTATTTCATAAGAGTCCATGTGAAAAAGAGGCAATTGAGACTTATTGTACTTAAACTTGCTAAGCCACCTAATCTAAAGCATGCCCGTTTGTGCTGTGACCATTTTCTGGAAGGGGATTACTACCCAAATTACAAAATGCAATTAGAAATAACTGGTAGAAGCGGTAGAAGTGTGTTTTCCGTCAACTTAAAAGGATCAAGAGAAATAGAAGCTAGACCTTAATCTCAAAAAGTGCATCAATTTTTCACTACAAAATAAACTAGATCACGTAAATCTCAATACGTATTTCACGAGGAATAAAAGCAATACTTAAAATAAAGATAATATCAAATTGTCCAAATAAGTTCTCCAAAGTTCAATCAACTATACTTGAGGATTTGATAAATAATCTCAAAAGGTGTCTCAATGTTTCACTAGAAATCAACTAGATCTCTCTCTCTCATATATATATATATATATATATATATATATATATATATATATATATATATATATATATATATATATATATATATATATATATATATATATATATATATATAACCGCACAAGGGGCACACCTTATGGTGTGCAATATGAGTTGCCCCCCTCCCGGGGAACCCTAAGCTGGTGTGACACCCTGGTTGCCTTATAAAAGAAGGGGGATGTGTGGATCTGTCTGTGGATACCCTGCATCTAAAATATCCCTTGGTCCTCTTTGGATCTGATGGCTCTGCTCTTATTCTCCCTCTTTTTCTTCTTTCACCTAGAATAGTATTATGCTTTGTCATTGTTCTTCAGCAATGACAAAGGACCACCATTTACTAATATCATATGGCACCAAATGACCTTTGTGTGACGATGTGCCTTTAAGCACATTCATTCGAATATAGTTGATTGAACTATGGAGAAACTTATTGACAATTTGATACTATCTTTTTTAAGTATTGCTTTAATTTCATATACTAGTATTCTTATATATATATCATATACCGAGTTTTGGAGACGGTTTATTTCACTAACCGAAATCCGTGTTTATCGCCATGCACAACTGCTGCCGTAGAGTATGAGTCCTGAGAGTGCTGGAGACTGTTTGATATTTCATTTCTTGAGGGGTGGGGGTGGGCATTTGAACTTAGTATTTTTACGATAATAAGGTTCCACTGGCCTGCAGCATTTTTATGAGCATGGCAATGTAAATATGGGTCGAAGATTCATTCTGAATTAAACCCTTCCTGCTGAACCCATGGGTCACTTCCATGCGCATTCAAGATGGAATCGAAAAGTTTTTCTTCTTATTTGGAGGATTCATGCAGTGGTCTAAATTTCTGAAAAATAGTGTCTCATGTTTAAATCCTATCTATTTCTAGAAATTTGCAACAATGGTGAGCATGGCAGTGCGAATTGTGGAAAGAGAATTTTTTCAATGTTATGGCCTGTAAAAGTCTTCAGCAGTAAAACATCAAAAAATTACTTCTTATTGGGCATAGTCAATGATATCCCTAACGTACCTCTGAACCTGCAGTAACCATCACCTGCGTAAGTAATGAGATTATGTCATTTGAAAGAAAAGTTGTAAATTTTGAAATAAAACAGAATATGAATTGAATAATGACATTTGGCGATGATATTCTCTACCTGCTAACACTCAGGAACCTGGAGATACACCTAGTTATTGGATTATGCTGCTTTGAGGTGTGTTTTGGGATGGGGCTTTTATATAGCTTGCAATGGTTCTCATCACCTTAAGGAAATTTAGAGTTAACGGTAAACCAGTATTTTGAATCCAACAATATTGGTAAGATGCTCTTTCTCCCCCTCTCTCTCCCTCATCAACACAGAGGCAAATATGCCAGGTTCAGCTCGTGCTTAAGGTGATGATTTAGTACAGCTAGATTATCACCACTAGGTGGTGTCCTTGGCTGGCCCCTAAGAATGGATATCAAAACAAAGGATTACACTTGAGTAGTGTTCACTCCCCACGACTTTCGACCTAGCAACTTTCTATTGTGGTACGGTCAAGAGAACAAAAGGCGGGGCCCTTTGGGTCCTCCTTGTTAAAGTGTTCCCGAACGACGTGGTTGTCTGCTTTCACCATGCAGATTCATTCGAGCTAGACCATTTTGACCAAAATTTTCATCTCATTTTTTGGCTGAAAGTGAATAACGATACAGGTTTCGAAGCCAGTATTTTAGAATATGACAGATATGAACCCCCTCTAGGTGCAAGGTCATGTCACAGGTAACTTGAATTCTGACTGTTGAGGTAGGACCTTGAACCTTACCAAAGACATGATTGATCACATGGTAGACTCTCATTTTCAAGTAAAGGGTGAGTCTTGACATTTTGCCAAAAAACGAAACACATCCAGATATGTTCTTTTAGGGTGCCACATTACCTCAAAATAGCCACTTATTGATAAGTTTAACATTATTCGGCAATTATGAGATATGAAACCTTTACAATAGCATAAATCCCGTTGTCTTAATTAAACTCAGTTTTCAGATATTCAAGTTTTAAAAATGACCCGTGTATCGAGTAGCGTTCTACCTTAAGGTTCGGTTCACTCAACTAATTTAACCCAAGGTATATGCTTGTGAGTTACTCCGGATACTGACCTCTGTATCTATGATACTTTTGATAATAACTCAGGGAGTAAGAATGATTTTGCAAAATATTCTATTCACCAAACATGCCTGGCTTCGTCTTGCTGTTGCAAGCATTATTGGGTTAAAGTGTTTGTTTGCTGCTCTGTTCGTGCGAAATGAACAACACATTTATATATAACCCCCAAGCAGTGCGAACTCATTATCGAGCGTTGCTAGCGCGAAAACCTGAAGCATTAAAATGAATACAAATGCGTTGGCCATATATGCAAAAGGTAGGGTAATTCCATTTCTTTGCGAAATATCTATTTTTTTCTTTTTATGGGATGCAGAAAAGTAGAAAATCTTGTTTCCTTTCATTGGGAAATGTCAGGTATAGCGGGGGGAGGGGGGGGGGGGGAAGTGCATACTATTACATATTCAGCATGACAAAACGCTCGTCAGTATATTTCATGTGTATATTTCACATATAGTATTACTTATTTATTTTTCAAACACGTTCTAGTTGTAATAGCATCGACTTGTTACCGCTTGAGAATCCAATTATTCATAAGATAACTATACTAGATCTAGTCGTAATTTAATTCATTTTTCATTTTCAGATCAATTAACGGTTGTGATTAAAATGCTCATTAGATGAGTTATCCATGATTAAGGTATCACCATGAAGAGGTGTTCACTTCATCATAAAGTATCAGCACTTGCTGTGGTAATGATCTTAGCTATTGCATTGAATTGGATGTTAATAGGCAGACACTACTTCTCTGTGTGGATGACTCCAAGTCGTGCCAAAGCCATCAATAAACCCCTCTTGTCTGCGGTACACTTACCAGTTACTAATGCATTGGCGAAAGAGATGCTAAACCAAACAGACATTTGGAGCGGTGGATTGAGTCTGATTAGTATGGCGCCATCCAGCGGCAAAGAGATAAGTTGTATTCACATGCCAAAGAGGATCTACCACACCCTCTTCAGTGAGATTACCAGCGCTAACAGAGATTATACAGACCCTCACTACCCTGACTTCTCTCATTTCTATAGGTGAGGCAGACATACCTGCTATAGTAAAGATTTAGATCATGAAAGTAAAGATGAAAGCATATTTGTAATACTATGCATTGTTTTATAAATAGTTTGCATTGCTAAAAAAGGGGAATGCACCGTGCTTAGTAAGGAGAGCAGAACACATTTTGAAAATAAAAATCTTGGTTGTTATTATCATCATCGCCAAAATAATCAACATTATAACTACACTAATGCTAAGGAATTAATTAGTAGTAACAACATTTAATTTCTGCACCAGTTGCCTATTTATTTGCCCAGGTACCGAGACCCGCTAAGCAATATAACTACACAGGTAAAAATAGACGGGTCCAAACGGGCTCAGAACCCGGGCTAACGTAACGGGCTCGTTATAACGGGCCCGTTATGACAGGCCCGTAAATATAATGGGACCGTTACGGGGTTTCAAGCCGTGAAATGTCAATAAAAAAAAACGGGGCCCGTAACGGGGCCGTACGGGCTCGTCAACTCTTACCTGTGTAGGCATCGACATTCATGACCCAAATAGCTTGGGATTGTGACAGCACTGGCTTGCAGTCGTATCTATTCCCAGTGACCGAGCAACGATCAGGCTCTTTATTGCTGTGATTGTTTTATAAAATGCCCAGTGTAACCTTGTAAAACTAATCTTGGCATTGTGCATGGAAATAAAAAGAAATGTATATCAATCTTAATTTAATGCTGTAATCATATTTTTCAGATATGGAAGCAATAACCTCACGCTCTTTGAAGATTATGGACCAGGATGTATATACAGATTATGGCATACCTCTACACAAAATGCTCTTTCTCTCAATGGATTCATTAGCTTTACAGTTGATGAAGGTGATGGATTTACAGTCAAGGTTGTTGAACGAAACACCGACACCTGGCCATTCTATGCCCCAATGAGTACCAAGCATTCAAACCTTCGTGCAGGGATCCAGTCATATGTACCGGTTTGCTACAAGAGTTACATACGTATTCAGTATGTCCACACAGGGCCTTTAATGAATGGGATTTTAGATGATGTCCTGAAGTGTGGTAAAGATATCAAATGGGTCCTAGGTGGGAAGTTTTCCATTCCATGTAATTACATTGCATACTTAAATCTTTCTAAGCATAAATTTCCCCCAGGGACTAACATTGAACCATTTTCATTCGACAATAATAGAACACTTCAGGTAAATCATCTAAAGAGAGCTGCAGAAACTCTGAGAAAACCAGAGGAGAACCCTTCCATAGGCAAAGAATGCACTTTACAATGTGTGAATATCTCGGCACAATCCAAGGTGGTCCTTTATAGCATAAAATACCCTGGTGTAATAGGCGCCTTTAGAATACAGGTAACAGAAAATGATAAAGTACCATTTGATTGGAATAGCCTAACTTTAAGCATGCACTTTGATGATACACGCGATCTACAAGTTCAAGATATTCCAATGGGGGTCCTTTTTGGTGCTAGCCAGCCAGATGGACAGAGATTAAATGATTTTAATGGGGCAAGTATTGGAAGAAAGAAATTGAAATGCACAACAAGTTCTAAATACGACAAAGAAAGTAGTTTCAAGTCTAAAAATGACTGGGTTGGTTATATATATTTCCCTATGCCATTCTGGAGTTCTGCCAAAATTTCTCTGAAGAATTTGCATTCCTCTCAACAGTACCGAGTGTGTGCCCAGGCTGTGGTTCTAACCAATTTGTATACTCTTCAGACCACTGGGTATTTTTCAATGCAAAGTCGCCAGTACATAGATGATGGGAAGGGATGGAAAGATATTCTCTCCGTTCAGAACTCTTGGGGTCATGTTGTTGGGCTGATTGGTGAGTTCAGCAATCTCCTCCCATCTGTGTTGGTAGGTGGTCGCCACCCACATAGAGGTGCGGTTGAGGCGGACATCTTGATGTACATTGACGGAAGTAAAGCAGCATCAGTGATAGGCTCAGGGATAGAAGACTACTTTGGTTATGGCCATGAGTTCGCTGGAGTGGAAAACACTACTTATTCATTTGTCGGATGTCCTTATGGAAATCCATATTCAGCAGCACCTACGCATCCCCTGTCACGCCATTTCTATCGACTTCAGGTTCTTGATCCAATTCCATTTCACCACTCTATTACCATAGGCGTAGAGGGTTACCATAGAGATGTTGACATACGAACTGCAAAGGAATCCTCGATTGCAGTAGAGAAGTTCCATGCATTGAAATCCAAGTTTAACTACACAAATGCCTATATTGCCTTGTACTATGCTAAAACTGGTAAAGGGCTCATATTATCTGACCAAATTATGGTTTCGGAACAAAGGGCAAGGGTAATACTCTATCAAAGTTCGCTTGTCAAAGCTAAATCACCTGCATTTAAGCAATTCCAAGTGGACCAATCACTCTTCCTTGGAGATGTAAGAGAAATGAAAACGTATACTAAACATGGCTTAGAATTCAATATTGGTGATAGTTTTAACGTTACAATGAAAATAAACCACAAAAATAAAGGGATTTTATTACGCCGGGAGTTCCATACCATACCTATAAAGCAGTGGGAGGAGAAAGCAAGGGTATGGGTGGATGGGGTCGACCACAGTATATGGATGTTTGGCATAGGTACAACTTCTATAAAACATGCACTAAGGCAAGGAGATTTCCTACTGAATCCCACTGTTACACTCGGAAAGGCTTCAATCACCATCACCATTAAGCCTCTCACGCTGTGGAGAGACATAAGTTACCAAGTCTTTAGCATCTTATAATAGGTAAAATGCATAGATATCTATTGCATAACTAGTTTTAATTAGTTAAATTTCAGTCACCCAAAATAGTTATATTTTAGTAACTCTTGACCTAACTCGTGTTTACAACTGACTTGGGTCTAGTTATAAGATGCTTTTCTTCTGGGTTCCAGGGGCCTGTTTCTCGTATCGTAAAGTACGAATCGTTCGTAATTTACGATTCGTAAATTTAGGAACATTTTTACGAAGATCATTTATTGCGTTTCTCGAAGCTCTTCGTAAATGAATTCGAAATTTCGTAATTGATGACGTCATTTACGATAAAATATTGTTGTGACGTCCTTTTGTTGCGCATATAGTCCTATTGTTGCGTACATAGTCATATTGTTGCGTATGCCACTCACTATGGGAGTGGCATCAGTGACATGAACGTCAGGGATGGATGGGGCATTTATCCCGCCGTAGCGTACTATTGAAGGATACAAAGATTACCTTTCCGCCCTGCGTACAAAGGCAACAAAATATTCCATAATAAAACATGGACATACTACCATATGTGTGCGTGAAAAGGGTAGATAAATTGCGTTTTTATGCAGTATTATTCGTCGTTCAAATTAACTGCTTAAATGGTTAACGGTTATTAATTATCGGGGAAAACCGAGGAAGTATAATGATTACTTTTTCTGAGAGGGGCTGTATTAGACAACCATTATTCAACAATAAACTCAAATCTAACATTAACCCCCCCCCCCCCCCCCCTTGTTCCTCTTTCAGGAATAGCCTAAGCAGAATTAGGGGTGTCCGAATATCTTAGTGGCGGAGCACAGTCAATGTATGCATGTATGTAACAATATTGTATCATGGTTGCACTACTATATTAGCCCTTAGAGCAATAGTTAAGACCATGACAAATCGATAGACATTTTTTTCTAAATTAAGTTTACTAGGGCTTTAAATACAATTTGTATCAAGAAAAGTTCAAGTGAAATATATAAAAGCGCACATTGGTCATGTGTTTGCGAAAAATTCCCGGGTTAGATAGTGCTTTTTGGCTTGTCTGCGATGGACCAAGTGTAAAAGAGCATTTATTTTCATAACCTTTTTTTTTGGGGGGGGGGGGGGGGGGGGGGTGGGGGGGGGGGAGAGAAATTAAATAAAACACTTCTATTTTCACGACCGTTTTAAGGGGAGTGAAAATTAAAAAAATATATATATATATTCACTACTGTTGTTTTGGGAGAGGAAATAAAGATTTTTTTATTTTCACTACCGTTTTTTGGGCGAGAAAATAAAGAACTTATTTCACGACTTTTGTGGTAGAGAGGAAATTTTAAAAATACTTTTTATATTCACGTCCATTTTTGGGGGGAGAGAAAATAAAACGATATATAGATATACGTGTACAGACAGATAGATAGATAGATACATACATACATACATACATATATATATATATATATATATATAAATATATATATATATATATATATATATATATATATATATATATATATATATATATGCATACATACATACATACATACATGCATACATACATACAGATAGATAGATGTTAGATATTGATAGATATACATACGAATAAATACATGTTTCCATTATTGATATGGTCGTTTTACTTTGTATAAATGATATTCCATGATATACACGTACGTGGTCTATATTGCGAATTTCGCAAATTATTAGGCTACCTTTACTACGAAAACGAGTCAAGCAAACAGTCATTTTCACGGCCGTTTTTTTGAGGAGAAAAGTTAGAACTTTATCTCTCCTCTTTTACTCCCCCCCCCCCCCCCCCCCCCAAGAAAAAAATTATCGTAAAAATGAAGTTTTTGTATTTTCTCTCCCCAAAATGGTCGTGAATATAAGTAGTTTTTGTATTTTCTCCTCCCCCCCCCCCCCCCGCCGTTAAAATATAAGTTTTAATTTGCTCATTTTCACTCACTTGATGATGCATCGTACTTGTCGCATGTTTTGATATTAATAAACGATATATAGATATAACTTATAGACATTTCAAAATCAAAACTATCTATACATTATTTATGAATGATTGTATTTTTTATTGATTCGTAAATAATTATGAGATCTAATGAATATTCGTAACCATTTATTTTATTATATTTAAACAATTATCCACAAATAAATGATTAATATTTAAGTACGTGTATATATTAATTAAACATATATTAACATACACAGGTTATTTATAAATATTGATAACTTATATGTAAATATTTACAAATCACGGGCCTGCCCTGATGGTCGTGTGGTCAAGTGCCCGTGTAGGTGCGTGAGATTACCCCACGTTGCCATGCAACAAGGGTCCAAAAACGTCATTCGTAAATTTACGATGACCTCTGAGGTCCTCGTAAATTTTACGCGATTTTCGTAAATATTTACGAACGGCTCAGCTTCGAGAAACAGAAAAATCGTAAATTACGATTTTCAACAATGAAAATCGTAATTTACGATACGAGAAACTGGCCCCAGTATCCTCTAGACTCTACATTAGTTTATCGTGTTGCAGTACAGATGTACAAAATAGTTATACCTATCCCGTTACTATAGGGAACTGCTTTGTTAGCACTGAGTATGTTTATAATGCAATGGTCTGTAACGGTGTTGTGTTAATATTGTGACTAATAGTTTGTATCTTTCGAAAATATACAAATAAAAGTCCTAGTAAACATTATCCGTGTGAATGTGCGTTTTGTCAACTACTAGCACTTTGAATAGGATTCGACGATATTCGGAAGGTTATGCGCATTTTTGAATATTCGAAAATGCATTTGCGTTCATTTTAATTTGATGTTGTGATATACATTAAGTCGCACTGTATATATGTACGAAAACTCACACTGCATACATATATATTACACATCTACAGTTCATGTTTGCAACATCATTCCATATATATGCTAACCATGAACTAGCGAACCTCTTCAGTTTGCAGTAAATAGTGTACTGTAATTATGGTAAATAATGATTGCTTTACGAATTACCTAGGCTGATAGATATCTGTGGCTCGGGACATGAATGGTGGGTCTCATTGCGAGTTGAACATACCGGTATATAACATGTCACAAGGTATTCCATATTATATGCTCAAACAAGTTAAGAAAAAATGTGTTAAATGTGCCTGTCTTTTTTAATTACTACCGCTAATGGGGCTATTTGCTTCCCTTATATTCATTTTATAAAAATATGTCTTGTAGTTTATACAACTCTCCAAGAATAAGTGGTAACGCTGTATTTAGGTAAAAGGGAATGGGGGTTGAGGATAAGGACTGGATGTATAGAACACCACAATCAATATTGCGAGAAAAACAGGCTCTTAACAATTTACGAGGTAGAAAGTTTCAGATGTGCATCCAAAGAAAGGAAGAGAGACAATGTGAAAGTTTGCGAAATCAGTATGTAATGCAAGTCATTCACAATTGATGATATCCATGTATACAATTTACCGCTAATATTGGGACCGGAGCATGCACGCTCTGCGAGGAATTTATATTAGGTGTGGAACATGTTTTGCATTGTACGTAATGTATACTGATGCCATTAGAGTGTCTATGTTTATAGAGATTAATAATACAGTAGACGTACAAGATAGTATAATATTACAAAAGACATGATGACGGAGCAGTAACTGTTTCTGAGGGGAAGATCATTCAGGACGCAGGAAACAAATACTTGTTAGTGCTTATAGCACAACGCTATATACTTACCATGTATAGTAAAATGATAAAGTCAAAGTCAAGGACTTGTTAATTTCTCAGTTAAAAGTTAACTGACATGCCTTATTGGAAGCTGGCCCCTTAAGGTGCTTCAGTACACGGGGGCCCACGATCTCTTTTCAATTGGCCGCAGACGAAGTCCAGCCGTCTCGACCGCAGACATTCCACTTGTAAGCCAGGGCGCGTTTTTTCAACACATTCATGCCAGTGAGCCTGAACACTGACCTGCTTATAACCTTGTGATCAGAGCAATTGTAAAAATATTCAAAAGAGAACTGTTGGTCGAAATTAATTACAACTGTATAAGAACCGTAGATAAATGAAATAATATTACTTTTCCAAGCCCTATTATTGTACGGCCGTACCTAAGTTTATTTTGGGTCACATATAACATCATTCTAATTTTTTAAACATTGAAATCTACTGCATCAAATAATTTGGAGTGGTTAAAAATCAAATACGAGAAGAGAGATTCAGGAGAAATAATCCGTTGTGTGCGCATCCTAAGCAAATACTAGTAGGTCACTCGCAATGTCAAACAACCTGGAGTCTAATAGTCAAACAACATTTGGTTTACTGTTGCATAAAACGAACGCAAGTGACTGACAGTGGAAACACTAGATGGCAGCACCAACCTAATACACACGTGTGCTATTTTGGAAATTTAAGATAAACAACAACTCGAAATTCCAGTTTTATTGACCTATGATGTATGTTACATCACTGTGCACAGGCATACCACAATAGTGAATAGTGAGGCATTCGTTTACTCGAGTATGGAGTGATGTAGCGTGTCGTACGACAGTGCAGGTAATGCAAATGGCGACCGAATCAGTGATTATACAACACTTGGTCACTTCAGGCATGAACTGTATAGAGTTGGCAGCATGATATGAGTTTATTTTGCGGTATGCCTGTGGGTATGATTACAAACAAACCCACATTGGATTTCAAAAACCTTACTGTTGCATAATTTGGTCGTCAAATCTAAACGTTTGGATGTTGTAATTTTCCCTTTATTTTGATCAATATTTTCGTTTGTTTTGCACTATCCAGCAGTTTAATGTTATGGTTTTCATGCAGGTTGGGTGTCTTCATGCTCTGCACCTATGAATTATATAGACCCTCTGATATGATGGGCATACAGCCTGATACAGGCTGTATTCTAGGGAAGTCGGTTAACACTCTTTAAGCCCCTACTGAAGCACCTTAAAGCAAACCCGCAGTTGCAGTAAAATCTATGGCATAGGCACCTAGCATCAGCTTGGGAGTTTATTTGGATTGTAGAGTTACTAACAGTACTGTATATAATGTTGAGATTAAGTTTTCTTATGGTTAAGCCTTTTGTATATAACGATTCTTTGAAGTATTTCTTAAATGATTTTTCTTAAGTACTGCTTTTTTTATATTTGTATATTATTGTACTGAGTATAATTTTGTAACTTTCGCTATGATTTGCACACCAGTGTGTGTACACACACACACACACATATACAGGGCGTCCCAAAAAAAATGCAATCCTCCCCTTTTCCAAATATTTCTTCAAAACAGCTTTAGTAACATCAACAATGACTTCATGGTTGAAGAGAATAATATCTTAGAGATAACCTGTTGTAGTTTCAAGCAAATCTGATCATACATAACAAAGCTGTGAGGCAAAGTTTGACCCCTCTATCATTTCACTCCAACACAAGGTAAAGTTCCTGCATACTGACCAAGCAGTATAGCCTGGTTCTCAGGCTGTATTAGGTATAGTGCCCCACCAACTCAGGCCAGATCAGTAAAACAGCCAGATATCACAGACTTGTAGCAAGTCTAAACAAGCAGGTGAAGCTGCTATTTTTAGCATAGGGCTCTGGGTGCTAAGGCAAGTTGACTCCAAAACCAGTCTTCACCATAGGTTTTACATTGCGTTGGAGTGAAATGATATAGGTGTCAAACTTTGCCTCACACAACTTTGACATGAATAATCGGATTTGATTGAAACTATAACAGTTTATCTCTAAGATATCATTCTCATTAACCATGAAGTCATTTTTGAAGTTACTTAAACTATTTTGAAGAAATAATGAGAAAAGGGGAGGATTGCATTTTTTTGGGACGCCCTGTATATATATATATATATATATATATATATATATATATATACACACACATACATATGCACAAATGGTTTAAGAATGGATGGTTCAATTAGACCCAGCCGTGTAACTGAATTCAATCCTTGCATTTCATGAGAGAGTGACCTTTACACATGGATTCAAAGCCATAGCTCTAAATATCAAAGCAATACTAGGAACCTTACAGTTGCTAAGGAGCAATGTCACCCCCTAATGACTTGGTAAGGCTACCCGTTTGAGCTCAAGAGTTTAACCATATTTCGACAGATAAAGATATTGTACAACTAATACCTCTCTTTTTATTATATTCATGGTCTGAACATTATGTGGTAAAATACAGACAAAACATAAAAGATTTTCAAATATCTTTATTAAATTTCATTTAGAACATCCATGAATTTAGTTTAATTTGCAGCGATACAAGCATACATTGATTTAAAAGGTTATAAATGTATTATGTATGTTCATTGCGCACACAAATGTGTAACATGCAGGCATTCTAAACTGACATTCAACAAACTGTATAAAATAGTATATACATTTAGAGACCAAATAGTTATCCAACAGCATCAATAACAGTTACACAATCCAACTTAACAAACAATTAACAATTGTAACAGAATATCAGTTTGTATTTGATATAGATTGTTTTGCTATGCAATGAATTAATTGAGGGTAAAATGTTATCATTACTCCAAAAACACCACACCAGGTACAAACCACTTTTAAATAGATACTATTAAAATGTGACACAAGCAGCAGGTGCCTAGCCCTGTCTTTTGCCTGTATTTCTTTTAAAACACTGAATAGCTTTCTATGTTTATATCTGATGCTATTCAAACAGGAATGAATAGAAATCAATGTGTAAGTATGATACGGGTGAACCTCACACATGAAGAAGTACAAGCCATGAATACTGACTTAATTGCAACTAATCAACTCTCTTTCAAATATCTTTATGAATATATGCTCAATGCTTAAGTTATTTGAAAAGGTATAGATCCAAATGTCAATTATCAACATCTCGAGGCATGAATTGATTAACACATCAATATGGAATATTGAACACATAGGCTTATATACATATACCTTGAAAGCATTCACCTACCCATCACAAAAATACATTCAAAGTCCTTCATCAACTGTACAAGCATTAACTCCATGGTTCAGAACACCTTGCAACAAGACCAATATATCTAAAAGGTGGTGGAATACTAGATACACAATAGGTATCTATCTCCCCTGATGATAAACCACCAAGGTATCCAACACTTTACTAGTGACTTTAAAGGTGGAAGTTACATATACATCAAACATGCCTGAAAGGTGGTGGAATACTAGATACACAATAGATATCTAAATTATCTATCTCCCTTGATGATAACTGATAAACCAGCAAGGTATCCAACACTTAACTAGTGACTTAAAAGTAGAAGTTACATATTC
Source organism: Maea johnstoni (assembly GCA_963942565.1). Lineage (NCBI taxonomy): Eukaryota > Metazoa > Annelida > Polychaeta > Spionida > Magelonidae > Maea > Maea johnstoni. The sequence continues at coordinate 10,563,700 of OZ012685.1, read as the reverse complement.
ATCAAATATGCCTGGAGGGTGGTGGAATACTAGATATGCTAGTGTTATCTATCTACCCTGGTGATAAACCACCAAGGTATCCAACACTTTACTAGTGACTTAAAAGGTGGAAGTTACATATTCATCAAATATTAAAAGGAACTGCATGAAACTTCTAAATGATGTTTGGTTATGTGTTGTCAAATAAATGATGAAACCACAGTATCACTATGCAAACAACACACTTTTTCAAGTGAATGTATAAATGCATATCAACTGCATCTTTATTAGATGGTGGACAATCGGTCCTGTGCTCAAGTTGTAGATGGTCCCTACTTTTGATATGGTGGTGGAACCTGACCCGGAACGCCACCTAGAATGGGAAACACATTATACATAATATGGTAACACAATCCACCCAACAACACAGACAATTGACCCATGTAACTGAGTTTCAGTTTGGAAATTTTGTTTATCATCAATTGTTTTGCCGTACCATTAACTACTGTAGAATAGGAAATGATTCCAAGCATGTAATTAATCCGCTTTTATGGAATTAATAAATCTTGGTATAATTAAATTCAGTTCAAAATTTTCCCCCATCTGCGTTAATATGTGAACTGACTGTTCGGTAAAATTATATTAGGAAGGTCATTTTTGGTCAAATTTGGTATATTTGCACCCCATATTTATTTCCTATTCTACAGTATTTGGGACTAGACAGCTATTGTGTAGTAGAAAAAACAAATCACATCAGGCATGAAATAACTTAAATTTTCAAATTGATTCTAAAGTAATTGTTTAACATCTAAATTAGGTGAGATAAGCTAATAATACCACAAATAAAGAAAAGCATGTGGTATACCTTGAAATCATTATAGAAGTTAAAGACAGGATTGGGTAGAGAAGTAACCATTGATTATAGAGATACAGAATGGTTGGTTACCTTTTAAGAATGGATTCGGTGCATAGCTTATAGAAAATAATAATATGTCAATGTGCCAATAACTATTGATAACAAATAATTAAAATGGTTCATCAGTACATACCAACAGGCTGAGTTGTGTAAGTCACAATGTGTGTTGTAGTCTGAAAATAGAAAAAAATTGTTCCATGATGCACCAGCACCATAAATGACACAGGATAGCATTAGGCTCTATTGGTTGTCAAAAGATACCAAGTTTGGACTATTCATTACACTTCCATGTAAGTAGTGACTGTACCTAGAGGCAAAGGACATCCCCTATCTGTCAACACTTTTCAAGAAAAATTTGTGCATTAAAATAAATGACTGCGCAATGGTGATACTGGCTCAGATAAAATGGCAACATGGTGACATGCTGTCATCAATGCGCAAATAAATTCACCTTACAGGTAATGAGCACTCGTGTGTCCTCTGAGTAAAAACTGTAATACTTCTCTATGGCTTAATTGTAGGAGTGTCATTGTTTAGAATTTTTCCCGATTCGATACATTGATAATTTGTTTTCAATTTCGATCATTTGAATATGATGCATTGATAAACCCATAAAACCGCTGACTTTGCCGTGAGCCATTGTTTGTGGTTTTCACCATATCAAAAGGGTCCTGCCTCACTTTTCTGATTCCTCTTGCAATGATTTAAGAAAAATGAGGCATGACAATGTAGAGAACTGCTTTTAGAAAGTATGCGACTAGCACTGCTGGCAATATTCAGCTCATAATTTCTTCTCTAAAAATGTCCATTTTCCTATTTTTGATATTTCTATACATTGATATGTGTACCATTGACAAGCGAAAGCAGGTTGTATTGTTTGATAGAAGATACACCCCTACTAAATTGCTCATGCATGACCACTTGACATATCAGGAAGTATGCAAAGTATATTGGAAAGGCCATTGTTGCGATGTGCCCTATGGGAGCATGAAACTGTTGGTTTGTAACTTTGTACCTTCAGGCCGAAAGGAAATTATTATTACAATTATCATTATCATTTTTTTATATAAATTGTTAAATATATTATTATATATGGGCCTGGAAACCTTTATTTATGAAACATTTTATAATTCTGGTTTCTTTGATAAGTCAAAATTACCATTTTGTTACATGTAATGGGGCAAACTCAATTCTAGATAACTGTCTAGAATCAATTACATTATCTTACAACTTATAATGGCTGTTTATTTCAACCTGTTCATGCTTGGATATCCACTTGATAGTGTCCTCTGGAACAATGATTCTTTTGAAAAAAAAAGTTAAGATTAATTCATGAATTCACAAAAGATTAACTGGAATAATCAGGAGTCAGGACATTGTTGGCTGCTACAGGCATGAATGGTTCAAAGAGCGAATGGGGATTGTACTCACTGTCTCTGCAGGTGCGCCGCAGCATTGACAAACTACCTTGCAGCAGACGATGGACTGGGCTAAGGCAACTCCAAACTCAACGATGGCAAACATGATGATCAAACCACAAACAACAGATCGAACTGTCTGTAAAAAAGCATGCATTTTATGTGAAAGGGTCCACAATGATATGTTAATGATGATAAAACCACAATATAGTTCAAAACCTGTATACATGTAGGTTTGCATTATCAATTTATCCATTGAGTATTTTCTAAAAAATATCACCAGACGAGTCAGGCTTTTTTGGCCACGATAAGTATGATTGGGTATACATATGATAGTTAACTATATAAGTTCATGACATGGAAAGATGTATGTTTTTATAAAATGAAATGATTTTTTTCTTGAGGTAATACTTTTTTACATTTCAAGCAATCAGAATCAACAGCTTTGTATTATTAGCCCTATTATAATCAATGAGTGTTCAGCATGTTGTTTAAAGACCCCTTTGTCAAGTATCAACTGCATTCTCTAAAATTCATTCTTGGAAATTGTTGACCAAGTTTCTTTTGCTCGTTTTCCCTTAAATTATTAGATTTCAAAACAGTTTTACCAAAGACTACTCTTTACCATATAAATTCCACATTTATGGTGCCTAACTATATCCAAAATACCATTGTTGCATGTTGGCAGTTAAATGATCAGATTCCCAATCCTAGATTTACCTTTTTTTATTGACCTGATTTTACAAAAATCAACATTTCTGGTATCTACCCACATTCAATTAAAGCAAACATTGCATAATAAGGCCTAAAATATTTTAAATGTTTCCTGTATCGGTCAAAAAAACACAAAAACAATAAATGTTTCATGGCAGCTGTACTTGAAATGCCATGTTCTAATTCTGTATCTGTTGATAACTTGATAGGGAGTCTGGTAGTTGGCAGGGTGTAAAAACTTTAGGGTTGCAATTTTTGTTGAGTAAAAAATTGTTAGGGTTGCGTTTTAGGCCTAAGCAGTTACCCAGTAATATTGCATGTTGACTAATGAATGATTAGATTCCTAAAAATTTGTCTTTTCCCATTCTCTACTTTTTTTTAAACATTTCCACCAGCTCACTTGCCACCTACCCCCAAGATTGGAAAGAAGGCGCTGAACCAGGCAGACCCAACACACAGAAGAGCCGCCTGGGGTATAACAGGTGCCCAGCAGAAGACACATGCTATAATCGACAACACCATTGTAGCAATTATCTGGAAGAGAATTCAGAAATGATTAGTATCTCTTTGACAGCTGACAGACAGTTAAAAAATATCCTTACACAGTTGGTGTTATGTATGTATGTTTATTGACTGTAATTGTACATTACAAAAGCATACTATGAAAATAGGGTACAAATAAATGTAAATATTGCTCCAGGAGCAAAACTGGAATGTTTATATACCTGCCCATTCACTGTTATTGAAAAAATATAAGTACATGTGCAGTAAGTGCATGCAGTACAAAACTATACAGGCGAAAGGGTTTTAAAGACCTTTTATAAAATTGCATCACTTCATACAAGGTTCTAGTGTTCAGGTTTTCATTGAAATATGGTGCAATTCAGCATGTTAAAATGTCTGAAAAAAGGTGTTGAAATGAAGTAAAAGTTAAATAAAACATTGAAGAAAGGTTGTTGGTTTGATTCTGGTAGCATATCTACTTCAAGATATTTTCCAAAACATACTTTCTAGGGAAAGAAATTGCAAAACGATTTGATATCTCAATCCATCACAGTCAATACTTTTTTCGGATAAGATAAATCATTTTATTAATCTTGTTAAAACACTTTTCCTTGAATATTTTTCAAAAAACTAACTACATAACGTATAATGGACCGTTATATATACACATGTGTAATGTGTATATATATATATGTATATATACATAAATTACATATTATATATATATACATATATATATATCATAAATTCGCAGAAATTTAGGTAATCAGCCATATATCTGACACTTGCAAGTGGTCATAATATTAAATTAACATTTGATTACAATTGAATAATTGAACAAAATTTTGAATGATTAACCGAGCAGAATTCTTTCAACGATTCTTAGCACTAATTTACACATATAGGCCTATACATGTATATATATATATAAATACATATATATATATATATATATATATATATATATATATATATATATATTCATTGTTGTCTAATCATACTCAAGGTGCATAATGATATTTTAACTTTAAATTAAAGGTCATTTAATCCCTTCTCACCTTGCACTTTGAAGGCTCCCCCTTAGAGGAACTGACTGCAAATGAACCAGCAATGGTAAACTGAAAGCAGAACATGATAGACACTTCACTCATAAATAGTTCAGACATAAACCCTACCTATTTTCCCATTTCTGATATCATATGGACGGTTGTGCAACACAGAACATCCACAATAGGATATCGTTGCATATGGTAGGGTTCAATATTATTGAACAAACTCATACTCAGAGGCCAACATCCAGAACATAATTTCTATTTTGTTTATTCATTTACCTGTAGAAATGAAGACTTGGCAGTTATTCATATCTCTGTCTCTGAGGATAAATGTCAAAACTGGTATCATAATTCCTGGATTATAAACTAAGCGAAAAAGGCACCCATTTCGTATAATAATGTTTCTTACCCAGATTCCCGGCCAAATGCCAGGCGTGTCATATGGAGATATATTGATGTACGTGGTGAAGAAAACGATTTCACCAATTTGTAGGAGGATACAACAAAGGCCGCATGTTATCTGAAATGCCCCCAAAGTCTTCGCCGCCTTTTTTGAGTATGGCACAGTCTGAGGTGATAGTGCGTCCATCCCAATAATTGTTAAAATAACTACGTAAAACGAATTTACGAAAGCAGCGTGTATAATTCTAAAGCTTGTCAACTTTTCCCGCGTCTTTATCAACGCGCACTGAGAGCACGTGCTTCACCCTGTGACGTCATATTGCCATTCTCACGTGCGGAATACATGTATTCAAAGACGGCAAACGTTTCTTAACGTTCCATTGCATGACTTATGCGGAGCGATTTTTGAGTATAGCATGTTCCCATAGTTACAATAGGGCATAAGTATTTATTCAGTAAAGCTGTGAACAGATGATTTTGAATAGAGTAATCGTATACGGACTGTCATCATGGCAACAGAGTCATCACCCAGGGTCTAACTGTCTAAATATATAATTATATTATGTTGCCATAGTAACATCCTGACATTGTTTTCCCACACAGTGCAAACCAAAGTGTAAATACTTCAGTTTTCTACCCTCGTGCGGTGTCATGGCAACCATATGTAAACAACTTTTAAATAAGGCCTTTTTTTCATAAATCAAAAGCACCTTTCCGATAAATTGAACATAAAAAATGTGTCATATTGCAATAGTACGGTGGACCAAGTGTGAAAGAGAAAATTTTAAATATTTTTTTCATATATTTTCACCACCGTATTTTGTTGGGAGAAAATATATTTAAATATATTTTCACCACCGTATTTTGGGGGGAGAAAATATATTTAAAAATATTTTCTCCACCGTATTTTGGGGGAAGAAAATATATTTAAATTTATTTTTTCCCGACCACTATAGAAAAAGGGAAAATATATTTCAAGCAATAGCTGGTTGCCTGGCTCATTTTCCTATTGGTATGGGGAGTTATCGTTATATCAATGTAGCGAAATGACACTGGGAACCGAGATAGGTGAAACAAGTTATTATAACATGTTGACAATTTATCCGATACAAAGTAACCATTCCGGGAAAGGTCTTCTGATGATGAATACATAGTGGCCTCACAGCAGGATAGTATAGGATTTTTTGAGAAACGCAGCTCCTACGTACACCCACAATTATGGGTGTCGGGGATCTTCAAAAGAAGTCTAAATTGGTGTAACCGTGGTACTCTTCCTCATAGTCTAGTCAGGAAAGGGGGGTTCTGTGCACCCTCGGAAATCAATTTTTAATAAGCGGTTTTATATGGGAAAAAATGCGTAGGAAACGATTTGCTATGTTAAAAAGTTATAAAAATGTCCCACGTGCCATTTTTATGCAAATTAAGACGCCATTATGCAAAAATCTGTATTTGTCATATCTTTGCCAATTCTGCAGATAACTGAAGAATAATGGCCTCTAGACCCATATTTTGAGGGTCAAAAATAATCATGAGAACAATCGTAACGTGGCTGCATGCATCGTTTGCATGTGAATATGCAAATAAGTGCCGAAATGCTAAATATAGTGCAATTATTTTGCAATTTTTCAAAACCTTTGACAAACTTAAGTTTTTTGGGGTCAAATTGATACAAAAGCACCCCGTATTATATACCTAAATTACAAGCAATCTATTTTCTGCTAAATGTAACAAAAATAAGCTCAATTGGACGCCTGAGCGTGATTTTATGAGACTTTCTTTTCCCCTACCCCTATGTTGAAAAAATGGCCAAAAAATAAGTGAAAATATTTTAGAATATTATCAAAAATCCGAAGTCGTTTTTAAATGCATTTTTGTTATCAGAAATGATTTGAACATGATAAAAGTAACTGGTGGGCTATCAAAAATATTTGCCCAGTTGTCCGGGGCAACCAAATTTTGGAAAAAATGGCCAAAAAATAAGTGAAAATATTTTAGAATATTATCAAAAATCCGAAGTTGTTTTTAAATGCATTTTTGTTATCAGAAATGATTTGAACATGATAAAAGTAACTGGTGGGCTGTCCAAAATGTTTGCCCAGTCGTCCGGGACAACCAAATTTTGGAAAAAATGGCCAAAAGATAGGTGAAAATGTTTTAAAATATCATCAAAAATCCAAAACTGTTTTAAATGCATCTTTGTTATCAGAAATGATTTGAACATGATAAAGATATATGGAGGGCTGTCAAAAATGATTGCCCAGTTGTCCGGGACAACCAAATTTTAACAGAAAGTGCACCAACTCCAGTTTTTGAGCAGAACCTCTATTACAAATCAAAGTCTGACAGCAGATACAATATTTTCACCTCTCATATGATAGTAAAGTTATTCCATAGTTGAAAATAGTCTTAGCCACCTTTGTTTAGAATCTAATCCAGCAGGCAAATTTCAATATCAGTTATCACGAAAATATATAATAATATTACCAAAAATCCAAAATCATTTTTTTTTATGTATCTTTATTATCAGAAATGATTTGAACATGATAAAAATAACTGGTGGGCTGTAAAAATGATTGCCCAATTATACGGGAAAACTAAATTTCAACAGAAAGTGCACCAAATCCAGTTTTTGATTAGAACTTCTATTTCAAATGAAAGTATGACTGCAGATATGGTATTTTGAATCCCTCATATGAGAGAGTGATTCTATAGTTGAAGGCAGCGTTAGTATCAATTGTTTTAGGCCAATTCCCCTTAGGCTAGAGCCTAACCTAACAAGCAAAATGTCAGTCTGGGTAGTTTTACCAAGAGTTATATAATGGAACAATTTGATGGTGTTCTTTTATTTAACATGAGTTACAAAGTTACAAACATGCTTGCACAAAAGCCGGAAAGGGTTTTGACTCTTTCCACCTGATTGAATTTCACCAAAACATGGTCATTTCAAACCCGCCTTTTTGGGTATCAAATGGTAAGGGATTGGTTCCAATTTGGCATGTTTATGGCTAAGAGTATTACAAATATAGAGAAAGGGCATCATATCATGTCTGATGGTGTTATAAGCTAGATTGCCCAATAGTCATAGACCACAAAATATTACTACACTTTGCTCATTTTTGCTCAAGTTCATTTTGATTTATATTGAGATGCCCGTTTTTCCAATATTAGACCTCCTTTGCGTTAATATGTTATTTCTGGTACCTTATTAGATTGTTCTTCCTTAATGCTTTGGGTCATTTGGGTCATTTAAACCGGTTTAGTATATGAAGAGCACTCAATCCAGATAAGCTTATGAAAAAATTCACTCTATATTTACCCAACTTTCCTCGACTGACATTGAAGTGGGCCTCTGTACCCCTCCCCAGCTTATTCCAGCTATCTGTGGTGATTAAACACCAAATAGGCTTTCATTCACGCCCACCTCAACATGTAGCAAAAAGATTGTCCCCTACCCCCTCTATTGGTCTCAGCAACTGTAGAATGTCTCTCTGTATCTCATCCTGGCTGCTACCCTGAATACTTACTGAGAACCAATCTTTGCTATTATCCCGATACCTCAATAGGATGGGTACCTGCAACCTATCTATCCTATTATCCATAACATAAATAGGCTCAGACGGCCCATATTCTATTCCATTTATTACCCTTTATAGAATCTTATATATTGCCTACAGCACAATTCACTAATTGAAGCTATTCATTAATGAATGGACAACAATAAAATCACATCTCAATACAAATTCTATAATGTTTTATGGGGAAGTCAAGGTTAGATTTTGTTGTATCAGAGAGATTTGCAGCATGGCCCATATTTAATGTTATTGTGACTGCAGGAAGATCGAAGGTGGCCAAGATTACCAACTGATTATTTTGTAAAATAATCATGGCGGTCCATATTTCTAGAGTGGTCAATATTTCTGAGAATTTACGGTAGCCCTTAAGGCTGAGTACCTGTGTTGCGATTAACCTGGCCAAATAACCTGAGTATCTGAATCTGAGATGGAATTCAAGTACTGTAGATCTAGTTAATTTGCGATGTCTAAAATTTGCTGATCTAGCTATTTTCAAAATTTGCCGAATCTTAATATACCCCATATTTGCACCCCTTATGACAAGAAAGTGTAAACTTTCAAGTGAACCCTACAGATTCAAACGTATGCTTTGCAAAAAAAGCTGGTAAGTTTTGAAATGTACCTTTAGCAATCAAACATCGTATATACTCATTTATCTATATGCGAAGTTACATTTTTAGAGACCAATGATTTATTATTCTATGCACGAGTAACCAAGAATTACGGGATAATCTTACAATGCGCTACATGACAGCCTGACCATCCCCCCAAGTTGGCTACTCTTGGAATAAAATACATAAATTGATACCAAGCGAAAAAGTAGGGTGTTCGATATGAACACCCAACCCTTTTTTTACATGTTTGCCTTCATCCCATCAGGTTTAACATCCAAAAATGAGAAAAAAATATCACATAACTCTTGGTAAAACTACACGGACTGACATTTTGCCTGCTAGATTAGGCTCTGGCAAAAGAGAATTTGCCTAAACCAATGGATATTAAGGCTGCCTTCAACTACAGAATTACTCTCTCATATGAGTGGTTCAAAATACCATACTTGCAGTCAGACTTTCATTTGAAATAGAAGTTCCACTCAAAAACTAGATTTGGTGTATTTTCTGTTGATATTTGGTTGTCCCGGACAAATGGGCAATCATTTTTACAGCCCACCAGTTATTTTTATCATGTTCAAATAATTTCTAATAACAAAGATGCATCTAAAACAATTTGGGATTTTTGATGATATTTTAAAACATTTTCACCTATCTTTTGGCCATTTTTTCCAAAATTTGGTTGTCCCGGACAACTGGGCAAACATTTTGGACAGCCCACCAGTTATTTTAGGCATGTTCAAATCATTTTTAATAACAAAGATGCATATAAAAACGATTTCGGATTTTTGATAATATTCAAAAATATTTTCACTTATCTTTTGGCCATTTTTTCCAAAATTTGGTTGCCCCGTACAACTGGGCAAATATTTTTGACAGCCCACCAGTTACTTTTATCATGTTCAAATCATTTCTGATAACAAAAATGCATTTAAAAACGACTTCGGATTTTTGATAATATTCTAAAATATTTTCACTTATTTTTTGGCCATTTTTTCAACATAGGGGTAAGGGAAAAGAAAGTCTCATAATATCACGCTCAGGCGTCCAATTGAGCTTATTTTTGTTACATTTAGCAGAAAATAGATTGCTTGTAATTTAGGTATATAATACGGGTGCTTTTGTATCAATTTGACCCCAAAAAACTTAAAGTTTGTCAAAAGTTTTGAAAAATTGCAAAATAATTGCACTATATTTAGCATTTCGGCACTAATTTGCATATTCACATGCAAACGATGCATGCAGCCACGTTACGATTGTTCTCATGATTATTTTTGACCCTCAAAATATGGGTCTAGAGGCCATTATTCTTCAGTTATCTGCAGAATTGGCTAAGATATGACAAATACAGATTTTTGCATAATGGCGTCTTAATTTGCATAAAAATGGCACGTGGGACATTTTTACAACTTTTTAACATAGCAAATCGTTTCCTACGCATTTTTTCCCATATAAAACCGCTTATTAAAAATTGATTTCCGAGGGTGCACAGAACCCCCCTTTCCTGACTAGACTATCAGGAAATACCATTAGCTATAGCTACGGGACACGGGTATTTACTAGGGGATCTTCTTTTTAATAATAAATTCTATTGAATACTATATTCAATTAAACTTACAAATATTTACACTTCCTTGTTCATACAGAATTACAATATCTCATTGTCTAGAAGACTTATGCCCTTTCCACTATGCAATATTAGGTTACCCTCTCAGCTTACCAATAGGTGGGGCCACTGCCATCAAGGGGCATGACTGTTACAGCCGGGAAATGTAACCCATGGCAATATTTATTCTTTTGGATATATATGATCTTTTGAAAAAAGGGCCTACTTAAGAGAAATGTTGATAGAATTAGTTCTACTGCTATGCCAAACTTGCCCATATTATGATGGCGCCACCTATATCAAACATTCAAAGCATAACAAGAAAAACGCTTAATAGCATTCTACTTGCTGGTTCATACAAGATTAAATGCTTCATTGATTGACAAACAAATGACCTTTTGTATTAGGCAAATATCAGTTGGCCTAGTAGCCTAACCGCAGGTGGCGCCACCTACCGCAAGGGCCATGACTGACACACGCCATCATATCTGGAAATGTTTTACATGCAAAGATGTAGTCATAGAACATTGTACATTGGTTTGAATGTATTTCTGCTTTAAATCCTAGTTATTGATAGAAATAATACCCTGGGTAGACCAAAAGTACCCATTTTAATGGTGGCGCCACCTAAATCTACCCATTAAAAGCTAAAATTCAATAAAACTCTACTTCCTAGTACCTACAATATTGAATATGTCATTGTTGGGCAGGCCAATGACCCTTTGTATTACTTAGGCAAGGTTAGGTTGACCTTGCAGCTGACCAATAGGCGTGCCACCTGCCCCCAGGGGTGGGGGGCATGGGTGCGACGCCTTCCTATCTGAAATGTTCCCCTTTGTGAGTTGTACCAACATATCTAATTTCATGCTCTTAATACAAAGTGCATGATTTTTCTCAAATATGCGGGACTATAATAGTATATATAGAAGATCCCCTAATAAATACCCGTAACTAATGGTATTTCGGGAGGAAGAGTACCGCAGTTTCTCCAATTTAGACTTCTTTGGAAGGTTCCCGACACCCATAATTGTGGGTGTACGTAGGAGCTGCGTTTCTCAAAAAATCCTATACTATCCTGCTGTGAGGCCACAATGTATTCATTATCAGAAGACCTTTCCCGCAATGGTTACTTTGTATCGGATGAATTGTCAACAGGTTATAACTTGTTTCACCTATCTCGCCCCCCCCCCCCCCCCCCCCCCCCATACTTCGTACCTGGGCACAAAAAGTACCTTTCTTTTACAAATCGCGGACACGCGGAAGGTCTTCAAAAAGACCCCCTTCTTCCGCGAAATACGTAACGCGGGTGCGGCTCCCCCTCTGTACCTGACTGCCCCCCCTCCCCCGGCATTAACCCCCCTCAGCTTTCTATTATAGGGATTAAGATCCAGATAGGGCCCCGTTGAAAGAGGTACTGGGAGGACAGTACAATTACAGAGAAGGGGAAGGCAAGTGTTGCGGCAGGGCGCTAAAGGCCGCAAGAGGAGTAGAAATAGTCAGTGTAGTAACGATCCGTGCGCCCAAAAAGTGAGTGGCGGGCGCACGGATCCAAGCCCAAAGTACAGGTGGAAGGTGCATGAATAGGGCACTGATCAACACGTGGGGACGTGTGAAAGGGAAAATAGAAGGTAAGTGGGTGGGAGTTGCATAAAGTAATAGTCATGTGCAGCAAGTGTGCATGCAAGTGACAATACCAACATCATGGGGAACTTAAGGGAACATTTCCTTCATCAACAGATATACATTAATACTTACACCCATTAAACCCCACAGATCTCAGTTTCTATGTGAAGGCTAGGCACTACTTACTACCATTAAACTATATTTCCCCTTAAAGAAATTCTCAACTTCACAACTGTGGAAATGTTTATTATAAATCAAAGATAAAAGATCGTTTTTAGTCAAGGCCCACAACATAAAGTCATCGGCCCTTATGGCGAACGGCAATTCAGGCAGACGTCCCTTCTGGGATCAGCGGTTTTGACCAACAATTCATTTTTGTAAAGTAAAGAAAATAACAGAAATAAAGCCACTGTTATGTTGAGTAGGAAATAATACTAAGTGCCACACGAAGCACTGGGCAGGTGGTAAAATATAGCACATGTTGCGGATAGTTGGAATCGAAGCTGCGTCGCCTGAACTGCTAGCCAAGTGCGCTATCGATGAGGACATTGCGACTTGTGTACTACAGTATAGTGTGAAAAGAGAAGTATATTGATGAAATCCCGTAACTCTATTTGGGATCGTTCCTAGCATTCCGAGTTTAGTCTTGTCATTTATGTGACTGACAACCCGAGTAAATCCTTGTTAAGTACGTGTACTATACTAGGTCACTTTTATCAATGACCCCACATATTTAGATACGGCCCCAAACTGATTTTGACCTCCCTGCGTCATGCGAGCCGGTAAATATCCAAATCAAATATGGCGCCTGTTGTGTAACTGCTCCCAAACGGCTCCACATCACCCGAATGTCGTTAGAACCCAATTAGGAGCGCCAAAATAGCTGAAAATTTGTTTTTAATCTACGAACTTAATGCCTTTGCAAATAAATGAACAATAGTAATTATATCGATACGCCTTTACATGTCGTTAACTTTGTGGCACCGCTGTCTAATTTTGCTAATGATAGGAACTTGCTTTTCACTTTCTGTGGCGCTGCGCGTCTAGGGGATGAACAGTGCGTCGAGCAAGGCTGCTGTGTTGGAAAACCCAAGGCCAATGGGGAGTCTGATGCATCTCACAGTCGAGAGTCGCAGGCCAGAGGCTGTGAGATGCATCAGACGTCCTGAAACCTTGGATTTCCAACATAGCTGTATGGCGAGGTCTTAACAGCCTATCATATCATGAAAAATACATTTTGCTGCTTAATTTTTGGGAAAAAGTGCCTTTAATTTGTGGAAACAATGGCTCATTAAATGACGCTAGAAAACACGTTGTCCGGCCCTGGTTGCACTGTGTGGCAAAATAACAATGTGTACACATTACTTGGTAATATACCATATTTTCATGTTCATTTTATAGGAAAGGTGCATTTGATTTAAGAAAAAGGTCTTATCAAAAAGTTGTTTACACATGGTTGTCATAACACCGCGCGAGGGCAACGAACGAAGGTAGAGAATCGAATACTCTTTGGTATACACTGTGTGGGAAAACAATATCTAGATATTACTATGGCAAAATGATATAATTCCCAACAGAGTCGTCCGGTATATGCTCTACCTCTATAACAGGTATCTGCCAAACATTGATACCCGCGCTTTTAAAAACTGCTATAACCACTTTCCCAGACCGGCATTGGAACGACGATGGCCTTTCTGCACCGGGATAAGTTTTAGGCATTGGTGATGGGTCCTAGAGCATAGGTGTGCACTTTAATGGGTCGGCCAGATACGTACGTATGAAGGGCAAGGCTTATATTAGCAGTGTGTGCACCCGAATGAGAGGTTCACAAATGCGCACATCTATCCTTTCAAAACCCCCATCAACGCCTTTTCTATAATACTGATACCTCACTGGAATTGCATTACCAAGGCTCATGGCATCAAAGCACAATCATAGTTGAACTACCGGTACTTAAAAAAAGCGTTTTAAGGTGATGAGTACCATTGCAAGCCAGTTAAAAGCCCCATCCCAAAACACACCTCAAAGCAGCATAATCCTATAACTAGGTGTATCTCCAGGTTCCTGGTTATTATCAGGTAGAGAATATCATCGCTAACTGTCATTATTCAATCCATATTCTGTTTTAATTCAATATTTACAACTTTTTTTTCAAATGACATATTCTCATTAGCTACGCAGGCGATGGTTACTGCAGGTTCAGAGTTACTTTAGGGATATCATTGACTATGCCCAATAAGTATTTTTTTGATTTTTTACTCCTGAAGATTTTTACATGCCATAACATTGAAAATTCTAGTGAGAAATCTTGACCCCAAGTGCATTGGGCTCTCACAGCTAGAAAAAGTATCAACTATTTATAGCAAACCGGACCCTCCCCTTTGTTTTGACTGTGACGCGCGACCACTGAGGTGTGTCTTTGTACAGCTGTCTTTTGTTCCTAGCCCACATGGGATCGACGACTCGACCACCACTTGGTTTTAGGCTCCGCACACTCTAGATCTCACTAAAGTTTTCAAATATTATGGCCCGTAAAAATCGTTAGCAGTAAAGAATCAAAAAATGACTCTTTATTGGGCATAGTCAATGACATCCCTAAGGTATCTGTGAACCTGTAGTGACCATCACTTGCGTAAGTAATGAGATTATGTCATTTGAGTGAAAAGTTGTAAATATTGAAATAAATTAGAATATGGGTTGACTAAGGACGGTTGGCTATGATATTATCTACCTGACAACACTCACTCTATGATTATGCTACAATGAGGTGTGTTTTTGGACGGGCCTTTTATCTAGCTTGCAATGGTACCAATCACCTTAATAGCTGTTATATTATAGCAAGAATATATACAGCGGTATACGTAACCCACTGAGGTAGAATATAATATACTTTTCGATAAATGCCCATCACAAATGCCATATAAGATAAAAGAGGGGGACAGGGATACAGTTAATGAAGAGACAGGATCAGCAATAGAATAAGAAGTGATTGGAATTGTTTCGTTCTACATATTCCTGCCAGCAAAGGCTATAAACGGGTGTTAGGAGGGTGCTACACTGCCCGTGTACTGCATAATAGTACAGAAAACCGAGGAAACTAAAAGTCATTTTATTAGTTTACATACAAAATACTCCATAAGTCGACACTTATTCTCTACATGATAATAACAACTTATCGATCTAATCAAAAGAGTGAATATGCATGCAATACATTGCAATATGCGATTAATATATACGAGTAGACAAAATTAATTGGTTAACCGTACCACCTGTTGATAAACTGAAAGTATATTGGTAAGAAAACATATAACATGAAATAATGTGAAAAGCATTCATGGTTCAATGAATGACTTCGATAAAGTTGAATCATGTGTGGAAAAATGTAAGAACTTGAAGGCTGATCGTTAGGAATGCATATATCCGACAAGTTAAACAGAACGTTAAGCATTAGAACAACTACTCTACTGAAGTAAGACTTGATTGAATATCTCCAGTTTGTGTTGAATTACACATACAAACTACTTTGGTAGAAAGAGAGGACTATCTCACAGAGTAAGCGTCTTGATGGTGTAATGAATAAAGGCGAGAGAAGTACAGTTAATCGATCAACTACTTGTACAGCACGCTACCTCCACATAGCCTATCTGTATAGACAAGTGGTAAAGGTGACCTCGTATACCTCGGGCAGATAGGGACCAAGAAAGAATCCGAGCTAATCGAAATCCGAGTTATGATATTAACATAAAGTACACGAGAATGTTGTGGAACCAGAGCTTTTATCCGGGCTACGCAAACATCCGAAGTAAGCGTCAGGTTGCCTACATAAGGAAAGTGAGATACATGTACTTTACATGTGTACCTTTAAATCTCCGTTTATCTATTTTGGATAGTTGTTTGCATGCAGTGGTCCTCTAATTTTAATATACAGATATCGAGCTAGTGTATACTGCCAATATCGCCTTATCATAAATATGTCATGCTCGTGTAACCTCATCTCATTTTTTTCCGCCCAATGTGTCGTGTTTGTACCAATGTTGTATAGAAAGCTCTCAGTAGTCCAACGAATATCGCCTTATCATAAATGTGTCATGCTCGTGTAACTTCACCTCATTTGTTTCCGCGATGATCACGTGAGCACGTCCTCTGGTCAATCTTCGTCGCAGCACCAGAAATGTGCATATAGCTTGGCCTATGTACAATTTAAGGTGGCTCATGGGTATAATAACTGAATATCGGGCCATTTTGAGTTTTAAACATGCTAAAGCCTACATACAATTTCTCATGATCAGATCAACTATGGCTGTCTAGGCCATCGCTCAGCAGAGTAAGAGTCAGACTATTACAGGAGCACCCATAGGCTAGCAAACAGGCAGGAAAGGTTTTATCATTTTTCTCTATATCGAATTTCACAAAATAATTCTTATAAATAGGATAGAGGAAACATTGAGTACAAAAATAACCATTTTAAATGTTTTGAGTAAAGTTGTGGTTTCTGATGAGTTCCATGATTCCCCTTCAAATATTTTCAAATGTCAACTACTGCACGAAATTATGATCAAAGTGCTGTGTCAAAATCTGAGATATAAGTTGGCATCAGTTTCAACCAGTGCGTTGAAAGGACAATTGTATTCTGTTTCTACTCATTAGTTACAGGGACTTTTTACAAAATAAACTATAAATAGTTGGCAACGGTGACGCGGTAGTTGTCTATTATTCGTATTCAACTAACCATAATACTATAAGTCTAGTAGTACATTTCTATAACTCGCGAATGCCATTGAGACGTTGTCTGGCGTCTGTGTACATGTTTGAAACCCTAAGGCGACAAGACATTCAAGAATCTCATATGATCTGGCCTATTAATTGAACAACTACCAATGTACCCCGAGGTTACAAGTACCCTCAATAGTTACGTAACTATTATTGTAACTAGAGAAATATGTGGCTAACATAAAACCTCTCAAGGTTGTCGAGACATGTATTACGTAATGCATTAAGAGCCTCATGTTTCTTGCCTAAAGCCTTCCCAATTAGCCAGCGATTAGAGAACGTTGTTTGTCCCAATTAGCCAGCGATTAGAGAACGTTGTTTGAATGAAGACATGCATGTGCACACACACCCACACACTTATACACACACATATATATATATATATATATAGTATATATATATATATATATATATATATATATATATATATATACATACATATATATATATACATATATGTATATATATATGTACATATATATATATATGTATGTATATATAAATATATATATATATATATATATATATATATATATATACATATATATATATATATATATATATAATATATATATATATATATATATATATATACATATATATATATATATACATATATATATATAATATATATATATATATATATATAAATATATATATATATATATATATAATATTATATATATATATATATATATATATATATATAAATATAATATATATATATTATATATATATATATATATATATATATATATATATATATATATATATATATATATATATATATACATACATACGTACATACACACATATATATATATATATATATTTATATATGTATATATATATATATATATATATATATATATATATATATATATATATATATATATATATATATATATATATATATATATATATATATATATATATATATATAGATACTTTCTTTACAAAAATAACAATTTAATTTACTATGGCCGAGAAAGTGGTAAACAGGAACTTATACTGTGATAAGCCTTCCCACGAAATGATAAGTAGTGTTTTTATATATTACGTCTGCATCAGTAATGGGATTCTATGTCTCAGCACATCATTGGATTATTATGCTAGAAGAGGGTTTGACTGTAAATCGTCTTTATAGATCTTGCACACATGCTTTTTAAGGAAGCATACCACACTTCATTTGACCTATCCGTGTTTGGATGTAACGGCCACGGCCACGGTTTTGGCGATATCTTTCAGGTAAACATATATCTGAAGGCGAAATTCATCTTAAGAGTAGAGTTGAAAGTATCACTGTGACAATTTTGGGGATAACTAGGGAACAAAGTATGCATTTTTTCATACATTTGACGGAGTGTCATTGTCTGAGTTATCTTAAGAATGTTCCTTGCGCAAGAAATTCTCCTTCCGAACAGATAACGTCAGTTTTGTCTGAGCTTGCAAAGGACTAGAACTACTTACGGCACACCTAAATTCCAAAGAATCTACTACTGTAGGAAAAGCTGTAGTCGCGATGTAAATTCATGGCAGAGGAATAGGTGAACCATAATTTAGCCTTCAGGGTAGAAAAAATTCTTTGCCCAGTTAAGACACAATTGCAATCAATGCAGTCAAATCAGCGTTCACAATATGAATCCACCTGGTATGTACGACGAGACGTCGAATCATTACCCTGAAGTAATCCGACTTTAGCTTACAGAAGGTGTATTGGGAGGGCTGGGAGTTGGAATTAAATGAGAATCAGGGCGGACGTGAGCGGATATAGTGGTTTCATCCACGAGTGATGGAACCTGTTTCTCCTGCGATAGAAAGGAGAACTATATAATATACGCGTTTTACCGTGGAGTTATCTTAGCGTTCATTGCACTAATTCAACAATGGTAATACGCGTGCACCGTTTGATTTCCTTAGAAACTGGCGCTAGATCGCGTACCTGACGCCTGGGGGGGGGGGGGGGGGGGGGGGGGGCACTCAGGTACAGAGGGGGCCCGCACCTGCGTTACGTATTTCGCGGAAGAAGGGGTCTTTTTTTTAAGACCTCCGCATGTCCGCGATTTTGTAAAAGAAGGGTACTTTTTTGTACCCAGGTACGAAGTATGGGGGTCAAAATCCCCTTACAATCCTCGAAATATACGCGGCTCTGACGCCGAGTGACTCCCGAAGTGAATGGGCTTCTGAGTTTGCTGCCGCTAAACACGATTATAAAATCTAAAGTTAAAATACGTGTTCCCGTTCATCCAATGTCAGTGTTTTGATAAAAGAAAGGGTGTTTATTCAGTGGAGAAAGTCAGCGTTTTTATTAAAATAAGGGTGCTTTTTTGGCCAGAAATCAGTGCTTTAGGGGTATCTTTTTAATTTTGATAACGAGCGTATGCGCCTCCCTAAATACCCAAGTGCCCCCCCCCCCCCCCCGGGACGTGACGCTCGCGCGCCACTATTGTGTCTACCGTTGGAGTAGCAGAAAATTCTCTGTGTTTACCAGGTCAGAATTTAATGCCATCAAAAGCACCTTTTAAAACATGTTCATCGTTCATCTTTGGTAACAACATTTAGGAAAACACCCGAATTTTACCGCACACACATGGGCGATCAGTTTCATGGCTGTTTATTCTCACTTTCACAGGTTTTCATGTCCTACACATTACTAGTATACTGAACGGCGAAAAGGTGTGCTAAAAAATAACATCTCTTTAGTGTAGGTCTCTGAGTGGGAGAAAAGGGTATCATCAAAAATTCGTTTAAATAGCAAAGTTGTTCCCTCATTCCTCGATCCCTCCGCCGGCCCCAACTTTTGGCGCATGCATCCACGTTCTCTGTCCGTTTTTTTGTGCGTCACGTGCGCTCCGCCCACTTCTTCGCGATGTTTGGGAAGCCTGATTCCCTACTATACAGGTAATATTTCCGTGCATCGGGTTTACTGAATAGATATCATCAAAATAGTCAGCACTGATTTAGATGTTATATGGCTCAGGTTGGTTATAGGTCTATGCTTTAATTGTCTGTTGGGCACCACTTAATTTTTTTGCTTGCATTTACTTTCCCATCCGGGTCATTTTTTTCTTGGGCTGTACATGCAGCTTTACCTTCTTCGATTTCATCGCTAACCTTTGCCGAATCGGTCGCCCCCTTTTCCCCATCCTTCTCCTCCTCCGTTGGCTTTGCAAGACACTTTCGAACGTACATGACGGCCAAAATGACGTAGAGAGGAAATGGGGCTGCGAAAAAAGCTGCCACAGGCATGACTGAACCTATGTCTCCCTCTGGCTGCGGCAGAGAGTACATCAATATGATGATAGCGATGTTCGCGTTCTGAAAACCCGTCTCCAAGCCAATGGTCTTAGCGCTGTCAATCGGTAGGTGCAGCATCAAAGCAATAAGGAAGCCCAGTAGAAATCCTGTCCAAGACAGCAAGCCGCATGCGGGGATCACCGCCGCGTATCGAAACATCATCTTGAACATGAACAGGTTGGCGTAAATTCCAAATGTGGCAAGATAAAGCAAACCAAAGGCACACATGGGTTTGACCTTTTTGGCGATCTTGTCCGCTAGTGACGCCCTGTAGCGGCGGATCAGCAGGCCTATTATTGTCGGTATGGTGATGAAGAGGAGGGAGAGGATGATATTGAGATATGGAATCTTGACGACGGTTGTATCCACAACAAATCTACCCAACGTAAACATCCAAAGAGGCATTAACCCTAAAAGAAGAAAGCAATAGCATTACACATACATACATACCTCCATTTAGAGAAAAGGAAAAACGATATCTGATGTTTTTTCTCAATAGATGAAGTAAAAAGCAAATACAGAGTTGATTGTTAAGTTTTAAACAAAAAGTCACATCTAACCATAAAAAGTTCTATTCATTCTAAATGGATTGACGTTTTGCAACAAACTGAATAGAGACGTGGTTACTTTACACCTACTTAATTTCAACACCTGCATATGTTAAACACGGCTTTACCCAGAAGTGTTCAACTTATCCAGGTTGTTCTATATTACCTTGCTTGACTTGTCCGAAGCATATCTATTTTGGTGATATTTTGGTCTAGTGGCATTGGTCTCTCGATGAGCGTGTGTGTGTGTGTGTGTGTGTGTGTGTGTGTGTGTGTGTAGTCGCACAGTGTTCATATATATAAATGTGTTCGCATATTCTTATATATTTTTCGCTTTCCATTCTATGTTCGAATTCAAAATTCCGCGTACTCACGAATTAGAAAGTTCAGAAAGATATACCAACCTAGGGATAACACGGTGCTGAGGAAAGTCATGGTGATGCTCAGGTTGATGTTCCCATTGAGCAGGACCGTCCATATGTTGCTAACACCCCCGCCAGGGCAGCAGGAGAGGGTGAACAGCCCCAGTCCAAATCCACCTTTCAATCCGAAGATCTGGACAATCGTGAACCCGAGCTGAAATAAAGGTACCTTTATACAGTATATGATAGTCAAAAAAGCAAAGTGTAATGTGTTACAACAAAGAGCAGGGGGAGGGGGGAACCAGGTACGACACCGTGAAAATTTCTATAAACCCGATCAAATATAGAGCTGGTAGTAAATGAAATACGAGTATTTTGATACCAAAGCAATGATTTGAGAAATATTTGCCTGAAAATTGTTTTTTTAGGTATAGAAATTTCTTTAGAATATATATATATATATATATATATATATATATATATATATATATATATATATATATATATATACATATATATATATATATATATATATATATATATATATATATATATATATATATATATATATATATATACATATATACCGGTATATGTACATATATATATATATATATGGAGCTATATATGTGATAGAATAAACGCCAAACTCGTGGTTAACATTGAACAGGGTAATTGCAAAGATTCTGAATATGTCCTTGATATATGGACGATGTTGATTTGCCGAACAATCAGCAGGTTGATATGACTTGCGTATTGAGTATTAACCGAGAAATTGTTTGAAGCAGAAATGTAGGTTTTATAAATGAATAATAATACCTCTTCAAATAGCCTCTGAAATGCTTTCTTTAAAAGGTAACTACAATAGTTGGATGGCAATTCTGGCAGCTACAGGCATGAATGGGTCGAATTTATTGGAATGTGCCATTCTTCTCTCCCCGAACCCCGCAGTCTCTGTTGGTGTCAAATAACACAATTAACAAGTCTGGGGTAGCTGCCAGTTGCTACTAATTACCACTAAGTAGATGTGCGCGGGACGGCGTGAGTAAATATATTCAGAAACTTAGTAACTTTGGATATGTTGACTTAGGGCAAATGTTGAGTAATAAAAACGCCAATTCAAACAATTTAGTAGGTCGCTCGTGTACTATTGTTTTGAAAGCGTCTGGGTTTACTATCACTTAGCCGTTATGATGGATAAAAGAATGTGACATATAAAAGCAGATGATTTTGCAAAAGAAAAAAGTTACGGCCAATATTCGTTTCTATCAATAACTGAAGCCTTCAAAACGATTAAAACTGTTGAATTTATTTCTGACATCTTCCATGCCCAGACTGTCAACAAGATGCATATAGAATGTTAGCCATGCATACATCGTGCTCTAATGTAAACTATTTAGAAACACATTACTGTCACTTATCTTAACGTTTTTTAAAGAAATGAGTCTCGTTGTTTGTAGTATCGACCTTCATTATCATTACTTCAACTCCCGGAGTAAGCCGTTTTACAGGGCCACGCTGTCTACCAATTAACAACGCGGTCACCATAGAATATATGCATTACGATAAGATCGGCGACTTACAGACCCCCAGTGCAGGTGCAGGGTATTTAACCTCGACTACGGAGGAAATGTATTTTTGTAGTAGGTTTCTGAAAATTTCTTTTTATAGCGAGTTCCTTTCTTTGGTAAAAGGGTTTAACATTGTATTGTTTCCTCCAACAACTAGCCAGTGACGACTTGGCCGCAATATGACAGAAAGGGTGAAGGCAGATTCCGAACTTTATATCGCTGAAGTTTGAATAATACCTATTTCTCGATTACTTGACTGCCTGAAATTAAGTAGGTTTTAGGGGGAAATAGTCTTACCAGTGGCATCAGAACGTACTGACAGCCGAATCCGATAGATGGCGCTATCGGTTTCTTCAGCATCGCAAAGACGATTTCCAGATCTAGAGTACAGGACATAGCGCACGTATTGATAGGTATGAGGATCATCAAGGATAGTTTGTAAATCTTATCCACTATGCCAGTTGATCGTGTCACACGTACACTGTACTCTTTGCTCGCTTTCAGAGCCGATGTGCTGTTTGATCCATTGTGGATGTAGAAACCCAGGGCCGTTCTTCCCAGGAAAACTCCCCTCACGGCGAGTCTCACCTGCCCGCTCTCTCCCTCGCTATCTGAAATAGGGAGGGGTGTGGCACTTGGTGTAGGCTCATCATTACCCATGATGACTGACCACCAGTGTCCGAGTTGGTCGTACAGGGATTCCTGCGAGGGACTATTGATATCTGTGTGTCCGCTCCCCATTCCGTCTGTGAGAGTTTCACTATCCGTGCTGTTAAAGACAATAGGCTCCTCCTTTAAGCTGATCACAGTATCACCAACAACACTCGCTACTGTTTCATCCAGGGCGACTACCGTTATGTACAAACCGTCACAACTTTGTCTGCATGTGAAATTGAATTCCATCCATTCCTCCGAACTTTCCATCACGCTTATCTCTCCTTCAACGAATGTGAGATTAACTTCACTATGCGCCTTCACCATCAAAACAATAGAAAACATCACCATGTAAGAGTTCAAGAGAACCATTTTGCCGTTGGGCTTTAAGGAAATGCCGATGTTTTTTCAGAGATATTCGTTTAGATACTAT
This sequence comes from Maea johnstoni, assembly GCA_963942565.1. Lineage (NCBI taxonomy): Eukaryota > Metazoa > Annelida > Polychaeta > Spionida > Magelonidae > Maea > Maea johnstoni. Next base: position 10,539,668 of record OZ012685.1, on the reverse strand, counting down.
ATCTAGTATTCGTTTAAGTCGCGCCCGTATGAGTCTCAGATTCTGAATGCTGTCGAGAATAAAGAAGCTGCACTATATAACTAGGCTCTGCTTGCATTCCCTCTGTGCGTCACTCAGGCTGCTTTGAATATGCATGGTTGATTAAAATGTTCTATGCATGACGTAGACGACTCCCTCTATACCAGAGGATAGGACGTATAGTGCAGCAGATCAAACGAGATTTAGATAAGCTGGGCTTGCCTCCCATAGTTATTCCTTTCTTGAGCGCATGGCTTCTCAGCTTCGTAGTTTATAATCTGATAATTATCGCCGATCGTTTGTATGATCTATGATAATGGGATAGCCCAGTCAGCAGCCTAGCCCGAGGCCAAGCACTTTTCAATTCTTTTCATATACGGTCTAAACTGATTTAGTTATCAACTTGCTAGCTGAGTGCTTACAAAGGCAAAGCGAACGTATATCGTCATATCCAATTTAAAGAATACCATTTCAAAACGTATCTACCTGTGTATACTGACTAGCTAGCTACACAGATGTCCACGAGGGGTTGGGAATTGGCCAAGCCAAAGTGACATATTATCAAGTCTTGACAGTTGAGGATTCTACATCAGGGCCCACTCCCGAGAGGCTGGTAGGTGGCCTATTCATACGTAATTACAGCACAATACTTCCTAGGGGCGAGGGTGGACTTTTCCAATGGCAACATGCTGTCATGACAGCTCTTCGTAGCAGGACTCCAGCCAAGCCACTCAATTAAGTGAGGCTAACCCGATAGCCGAGTGGTCCCACACAATGCGCTACAACTGTTGCCTGTTTCTCACCAATGCCATTATTGGCGGGGCCATCAGGCCCGCCTTATCTGGGAAGGTGTTTTGAGATGTACATGGGCAGACGTCACGTGGTCTAAATGCTGAGGCCGGACTGAATATAATTCTCTATTCTGATTGGTTATAATATAAATGTTGCCTTTGCCGCGGAAAATCGTGCCTTCCTTATTTTAATTTAGCATGAAGTTTTCAAATATATAAAATATTTTAAGCGGACATAAAGTATATTTTTCAGTATAGGAAGGAAAATTACTAAGAAAAAAGTACTCTGTGTATAGACTAGCGCCAGTCTCACAATCACGTCACGGATTAGGGACTGGTATCGCCCACCATCTATTGTTGGCGTGAAGCGGCTTATAGGACTGCCACTAGTCTACTTTGTGTATAGAATGAAATCGGGAGACTTCGTAACCAAACTGGTTCGTAACCAAACTGATGTGTACCCTAGTAGCTTCGCACCCAAGAGATTTCGAAGTCTCCAGCTTGCGCCTAGAATTCCGATATTTGTTTTATTTCTACAAAAATGATACAAATCTAGTCATTATAAATTATTTTCCTCTATAATGTTAATGTTCTTTATACATCCGGTTCCCTCACAAGTTCATAAATAACTTGGCCCCGCCTTTTGACTATTGATGCTTTGCATCTACAACCGTACTTGTTACCGGTGTGGCGTGAATTATCGGAACCCGTGAATATTATCGAAACCTTTGATAATGCGCAGGCGCGGAAATGAAAATTTAGCTCCGCCCATAGGAATGAGTGACCATGCACCTCTTGCATTTGTAACCGACATTAAGTGTCGTTTAACTGGCGTGGAGGATTATGTTAGCAACCATGAGCCAATCTGTGTAAAGTATCATTCAATGTCAAGCAAAATGTTCGTCTCTTGTATCTACCTAGTCATATTTATATCCTGCAGGTCTCGTTAGATCTCGCAGAGGTTGAGATCTACGAGAACCCCACCACCACGCCGGTGACGTGCACGGGTGATAGCTTTACCACAGCCTTGACCACCTCAGTAGGTGGCTGTCCTCTGACACCCAGCAAGGGGCACACCCACGTGTGCAATAGTAGGGAACCCTGCGCTGGCGTGGCACCCTGCTCGCCATATGAAAGTATGGGGACATGTGAATCTGTCTTTGAATACCATGCATTTAAAAGATCCCTTGGTCCTCTTTGGATTTGAAGGCTCTGCTCTTTCTCTTCCGCTTTTGTTCTTCAACACTAGCAAAGGACCACTTTACGGAAAAAGAAACCTTATGGCACTGAATGGCCTAATGTGCCAATGTGCCTTTAAGCCTCATTCATTCATTCATTCTGACCTCTGACCCTAAACTGATATCAAGTTGTAGAAAAACATTTGAAATAAAGGTGGCAGCACAAATATGAGAGAAATTTTAAACTAGTTTTTCATTCCAGGAATGTTTGGGCGAACATTAAAAATGATCCCCCAATAGTTCATGATGAAAACTGTATGAATGTTTAGGTGAGAATGTTCATAGAATGTTCAGAGCTGAATGCTAAATGAACCATTTTGATTCTGAATGTTGTCAGAACATTGAAAGTTGTCTGTGCAGTGGAAGCACTCGGTAACCGTTCAGTTTTCGGGAAATAGGAAATATCTCAATATGATATTTACATAATGTCAAATCTGAATATTTCAGGAATGTTCTGATCTGAAGATTGCAGGAATGGTAATTTTTGATGCATGACATTCCAATCAGAAGTGAACATTCATGTGACATCAAATAAGAACATTCTCTAATATTACTCTTTCGAAACAGGGTATGAGTAAGCGCAGAAGAAAAGGCTGAGATCGTGGCCAGGGCCGCAAAACAATCAAAGAATTGGCGCACGCGCGTCTAGTACATTTTTTGACCCTCTAAAGTTGCCAGATATGTAACATACACCATTCGCTTACGAAGCACATGCATGGCAGTATGTCAATATTTGGAAAAGTAGTGGAAAACGTATTTATTTATCCACAGTCGAGTTTAAAGTGCAGTGGGCCGCCATTTTGAAAATTTAACTCATTAGCATAACCGGGTAATTGCAGAAAGCGGAATTGTACTTTGCAAGGAAAATAGACAGATCTAAACTAGAGATTCCCGTTTGAATATTCCAGTGACATCATATCTTTATGTTAATTATCTTATAGACTACTTCTAAATTAACACATTCAACTTGTGAGAAATAATTGGTTTAAAGATCCAGCTTATGAGAAATAAACTTGCATATTTTCCTAATCAAACAATACTTCTAAGAGAATACTCCAATACTGCAATTAAAGAGGGTATGCATAGGACTATCTTATAACCCTATATAAATAATACTTTCCATCAATTGTATTCAAATGCTAGAGAAGTTCATCCTAAGCATTGTCATCCGCTGACAGAATTCCCTGATAGTTTTCTGCAGTACTTCGCGTTTTCGTGAGTATGCATACATATTGATATCTACAAGTCCTTTATAGGTTACTTAAATGTTTCTTATTTAATCCATATTGTAATTTCTTCTCTCTGTGTGTAACGTTCTTTGAGCTCCAGGAAAGAGATGCGCCTGAAGCTGCTGGGTTCATGTCATTCAGGGCTATTTGCATTAAAGTGACCCCCCCCCGGGGGGGGGGGGGGGGCACTTGGGTATTTAGGGGGGCGCATACGCTCGTTATCAAAATAAAAAAAATAGTCCCCTAAAGCACTGATTTCTGGCCAAAAAAGCACCCTTATTTTAATAAAACGCTGATTTTTTCCACTAAACAAACACCCCTTCTTTTATCAAAACACTGACATTGGATGAACGGGAACGCGTATTTCAACTTAAGATTTTATAATCCTCTGCGTGTTTAGCGGCAGCAAGTGGCGGCAGCAAACTCGTAAGCCCAGTCACTTTGGGAGTCACTCGACGTCAGAGCCGTGTATATCTCGTGGATTGTAAGGGGATTTTGACCCCCATACTTCGTACCTGGGTACAAAAAAGTACCCTTCTTTTACAAAATCGCGGACATGCGGAGGTCTTAAAAAAGACCCTTCTACCGCGAAATACGTAACGCGGGTGCGGCCCCCCTCTGTACCTGAGTGCCCCCGCCGGGAGTGACCCTTTCTCTTTAAAAGCAATAATGCTCCTCCAATTATAGAGCGGTTAGAGCAACTCCAGCTGTTGTGATTGCGATGATGCTTATGTTCATATAAATAATTATTCTCACATCGCTTGTTGTCACATCATTCATCGTTACCGTACTAATGGCATAACCATTTACCGTAGAGAGATTGGACAAACTTTGAGTTGTGATTTCTGAGGGAAGTGTTTTTTCTGCTGCCATGGTTTTTGTTGTAATTGACACAGTTGGAGGGTTTTATGGTTATTGAGCGGGTTGTTGAGAGCCCCGTAGTATACTGTTTTGAGTTAAAGGAGGGGGTTGGTTCCTGGCTTCTGTAGGGTTTGTTGTAAAGGTTCCTTTTGGGTCGTTTTCTTGTTGATGTTGATGCATTTTATGGTGTTGCGGGATTGTTGGGAGATTCTTTAGGCTGTGAAATTTTTGTGATAGTGTTTGTTGTTTGCCTTGTTGTTCCCTCTTCTAGGCGTGTTGGTTAAAGAATCTATCCTTGTGTTGCAACTTGAAGGTTGTTTATCAAAATGATTTACAGTATCTATGTGTGGTATTGATCATCAATAATTTTACAGTTTTGTTGGATGTCTTTAGAAGTGTTTGGATTTATCAGCAAATGTGGGTAAAGACACATTTAAGGAGTCGTGAGTTTGGGTTAACTAACCCTCGTGTAATCTAAATTATTAAAAGTAGAAAAAGATCTATCGAATTGTATTATTATTATGATGATGATGCTTTCTTACTGTTCTAGAACTCTGGTCTTTAACTGTATGCGCGCATAGAGTTTTGACAGGGGTAGGAAGGAAGTAAAAAGGCTGTTTCTACTCATGAACCAATAAGGAAACATCTACGGTCTTGCATTATATTGGTGAATGGGGGACTCCGCAAGTGCACAGTATGACATACCCGTTACGCCCCCTATTTTCAGCACTGTCGGGAAGTTGAGAGCACCAGCTCCTGGCTTGAACCAACAACAATGCGTCCACTGCGTGCCAATCAGGCCAAGCACAGTAGATGGTCCAATTACCCCCTAACAAAAGCACGAAATAAGAGAAAGGGGTGACCACCTCCCAGCGATTCCTGGGTCATCCATGCAGGAAAAATACAAACAAGAAACTGATGGGTTAAATTGGATGTAAAACTTGTGCCCACCCACATTAAACCGGGGATATGGGTCATAGGGCACTGGTGGTATTGATCGCAACATCGTCAAAATCAGAATGAGGTTTCCAACTTCAAAATGTATCTAAAATAATACTGTAGATTAATAAAAACAAGTGGATATGAAACCAGCCGGTGAACCTTAATAGGCTGGCTGCGGCGAATAGCCCATAAGTTGCGTTCTGCGAATGTTGGCGGCGCAGATTTCTCTGTAATTTTAAATATACGAGAGCCCTCATTAGTCTTTGCCTCCTAGTGACGTCACACTTAGGCCAGATTCAAGACCATTGGCATAGCCAGGCCTTCTTTTATTCATCTAAGATAATACACAATATTCGGCGGAGCATTATCCTAGAGGAGCATTCCAAATGAAGTGTTTAAGGTAGAACCCTACTCGATACAGGGGTTATTTTTAACTTGAATATCTGAAAACTGAGTGTTATTGAGACAACGGCACTTATGCCATTGTAAAGGTTACATCTCATACTTGCCTAATAATGGTAAACTTATCAATAAGTGACTATTTTGAGGTAATGCGACACCCTTAAAGAACATATCTGGATGTGTTTCGTTTTTTGGCAAAATGTCAAGACTTACCCTTTACTTGAAAATGAGTCTACCATATGATTATTCATGTCTTTGGTAAGGTGCAAGGTCCTACCTCAACAGGGAATCTGCACGATGGGTATTTTAAAAACATTTTTGAATGTTCCCATAAGCCTCACAATTTCTAACAGCACGTGGTTTACATAGTAAATGCTGATTTTCAGGTCCTATCAGAACTCAAGGTACCTGTGACATGACCTTGCACCTAGAGGGGGTTCATATCTGTCATATTCTAAAATGCTGGCTTCGAAGACTGTATCGTTATTCACTTTCAGCCAGAAAATTGAGATGAAAATTTTGGTCAAAATGGTCTAGGCAGAATGAATCTGCATGGTTAAAGCAGACAGCCATGTCGTTTGGGACCAATTTAACACGGAAGGCCCAAAGGGGCATGCCCTTTGTTCTCTTGACCGTATCACAATTGAAAGTTGCTAGACGCGAGGTTCCGGAACCCGCCGATAGGCGGCTTCAAAGACGTCGAATGCCTTAGTGGAACGCCATTGATTGTTTCATTAAAGAAAACTTGGTTCTTCCAGTTATGTATGATAGCGTCCACTCTGTTTTGGTCAAACAGCATGGATACATTCAATTGACCAATTGTACTAAGAATACACTTTTAGGAAATTAAATAACCTTGGTTAAATCAGTGAAATTAGCGATTTTACAGTTTTGATGACGTCACAAGTAATTGGATACTAATTATAGAACGCGACGGTGGCGACGCGTAGCGGCGTTCATTTACACTACAGACCTCTGTAGTGTAAATGAACGCCGAAAACGAACATGTTACAGTCAACCTCCCCCCCCCCCCCCCTACTACACCCATTCTACTGCCGACACATGGCATCCAACCCTAGTTCCGAAAAACGAGATTCGTGGGGAGTGAACACCGCCCATGTGTAATCTTTTGTTTTGATATCCATTCTTAGGGGCCAGCCAAGGACATCACCTAGTGGTGATAATCTTGGTGTACTAGACTATCACCTTAAGATAACATTTTGCAACCGAGCCCCAGGCCAGGCAGGAGGCGGGAATTTTCATTCGAGGTGCCAGAACTCTTGCACTGTCCCAGCCTCTTCCTATGGCCGTATTCACCCTTATAGCACCAATCAGCACTTCCTCCGGCGCAATCCTGCGTCATATGATAACAGAGATGGGAAAATGGGGTTACCTCTGAACTAGGGCCACTGCTGGTTTTGACTTTTGAGCATATTTCCAACTTAGTATACCGCAGTGCCATCTATCCACATTGGAAGACATTTAAATACGGCCTGGGAGGCAGGCTGATCCAAAACCCAACACAATGATTCCATTGAGACATTACTAATTAATGATCCCGGGGGGGGGGGGGGGGGGGGGGGGGGTCAGGGGCTTAGCCGTCTATGTGTCCAGCGTGTCATTTGGACACTTAATTACATACACCCCTTATCAAAATTTAAAAATACCCCTTAAACACTGATTTCAGGCCAAAAACAGCAACCTTATTTTCAAAAAGCGCTGACTTTTTCCGGTAAAAAAACCCTTCTTTTATCAAAACACTGACATTGGATACACGGGAATACGCATTTTAACGTTTGATGTTATAATTCTCTGCCTGTTTAGCGGCAGCAGACTCAGAAGTCCAGTCACTGTGGAAAACACTCGGCGTCAGAGCCGCGCTAACTTCTGGGTTGTAAGGAGATTTTCACCCCTCAAACTTCGTACCTGGATATAAAAAAGTACCCCTCTTTTACAAATCACGGACATGCGGTCTTGAAAAGACCCCTTTCTTCTGTGAAATACGTAACGCGGGTGCGGTCCCCTATGTACCCCCCTCCCCCGGTGCATGATCCGTCTGCGTACCGTAATCTCGCCATCGATACACGGGTTCCAGCCTAAACAATATCATCTTCCCTGTCTCCAAAAGGAGAAGTACCCCACGGTCAGATGGCACTACGTAATGATACAGCATACAGGCTTATGAAGCGTACAAGTCGTAAATACATGTCATAACATGTATATCGATTGTACAACACGCGAGTGTCGCAATCCAGAGTTTTTCGGAACCAGATAGGGCCCCGTTGAAAGAGGTACTGGGAGGACAGTACAATTACAGAGAAGGGGGAGGCAAGTGTTGCGGCAAGGCGCTTAAGGCCGCAGGAGGAGTAGAAGTTGTCGATGTAATAAGGATCCGTGCGCCCAAAAAGTGAGTGGCGGGCGCACGGATCCAAGCCCAAAGTGCAGGTGGAAGGTACATGGGATTGGATAGGGCACTGATCAGCACGTAGAGATGTGTGAAAGGGCAGATAGAAGGTAAATGGGTGGGAGTTGCATAAAGTAATAGTCATGTGCCGCAAGTGTGCATGAAAGTGACAATACCAACGTCATAGGGAACTTAATGGAACATTTCCTTCATCAACAGATATAAATTAATACTTACACCCATTAAACTTCACAGAGCTCAATTTTTATATGAAGGCTAGGCATTACTTACATTCATTAAACTATAGATTTTCTCGAAGAAATTCCTAACTTCACAACTGTGGAAATGTTTATTATAACCAGGGAATTTCATACACTAATCAAATCGGGCCTTATAGCGAACGCCAATTCAGGCAGACCTTCTCTCTGGGATCAGTGGATTTGACCAACAATTCATTTTAGTAAAGTGAAATAAAAATAATAAAAATATAGATATAGTTATTTGGAGTAGGAAATGTTTCAAAGTGCCAGACGAAGGACTGGGCAGGAAAAGATGATACTAGTTGCGGTCAGATGGATTCGAACCCGCAACCTCTTGCCCTGCAGGCAGGCGCTCTAGCCACTAAGCTACGGCGCCATCTGTATGACAGCTAGGTTTGAAAAGAGAGCTATATTGATGAAATCCCGTAACTCTATTTTGGGTCGTTCCTTGCATTTCGAGTTTAGTCCTGTCATTTACGTGAGTAAATCTTTGAAAAAGACCGCCAGGCCACTTTTATCAATGACCCCACATATTTACATAAGGCCCGAAACTGATTATGACCTACCTACCTCATGCGAGCCAGTAAAATAGCCAAATCAAATCTGGCGCCTGTTATCTAACTACTCCAAACCGGCTCGGGATAGCCGGAATGACGTTAGAACCCAATAAGGAGCGCCAAAATAGCTGAAAAATTGTATTTGATCTTTTAATCTAATGCCTTTTCAAATAGATAAAGAATAATGATTATATCAATACGCCTTTACATGTCGTTAACTTTATGGCATCGCCAGTTTCGCAATCCAATTTTCCTAGTGTTATGAACTTCCTATCCTGGGGTTCAATTAGTTACATTTGCCGCCGTTTCACTTTGTGGGGGCGCTACGCGCTGCATGAACATTAGCGTCTAGGGTTGGATGCCATGTGTCGGCAGTAGAATGGGTGTAGTAAGGGGGGGGGGGGGGGAGGTTGACTGTAACGTGTTCGTGTTCGGCGTTCATTTACACTACAGGTCTGTAGTGTAAATGAACGCCCGCTGTAAATGAACGCCCGCTACGCGTCGCCACCGTCGCGTATTATAATATTATAATTACTTGTGACGTCATCAAAACTGTAAAATCGCTAATTTCACTGATTTAAAAAAGGTTATTTAATTTCCTAAAAGTGTATTCTTAGTACAATTAGTCCATTGAATGTATCCATGCTGTTTGACCAAAACAGAGTGGACGCTATTATACATAACTGGAAGAACCAAGTTTTCAGTAATGAAACAATCCCAGGCGTTCCACAAAGGCATTCGACGTGTTTGAAGCCGCCTATCGGCGGTTTCCGGAACCTCGCGTCAAGAGATGTACGTCTGGCGCTTCGACAGTTCAGTCAACCATGTAGCCTAGATTTCTAGGCTGTCATATGATTTTTTCTGTAATCTTTTTTTTCTGTTGACAAGCATTAACAAGTCTATGTGCCACAGTGGTCAATCTAGTTTACACTTATCTCATTAGGAATAGAGGATCCAGTTTGAGTAAGACAAATCCCCTAAAGATAGGAGCAGGTGGTGCCATCTATCTATCATACCTGGTAATACACCACACTGCTTGGCCAGCAGTCAACTTTTTAGGGACTAAGAACATAATTTATCAACCATGCAACTGCGTCCGTCCAGAACTTCGCTGATGTTGACGTCAGCCTCCAGGGATAGCTTTATGAGCAGACGTTTGGAACTTCCGGGGGTTGTGCAGAAATTAATAATGCTTTATGTTATAGGTTGCCCTGGTACTGCCATTATGTGTGCTATTTTTTTTCCAGCGCAGAGAACAGACTGGATGTATCAACAACAGTATCTCCATGATGATACACATATACTATCCCCGGAGGGGGGGGGGGGGGGGGACACTTCGGTATTTAGGCGACGGTTACTTGATTTTTTGGTTCCCGTATCCGCCGATCAAAGTGGAATGGTTCCGACGGAAAAATAAATGTAATCGCCCCACTTTAATTTGGGGCCGAGCCATAAGTAGGTTCACCGAGCTTACAATAAATTTACCACATATGGTAATAAAACAACAAATATACAATAGTAATACCTGAATGATATAACTTTATAATAACAATGGAATACAGCCTTGTGGAGATGCACCATCTTACTAAAATTCATTCTTTTAATATTCAAAAATCTTATTTAAGTATGTGTTCTAATACTGGCCAAAATCCTTTTATTTATTTACCTCCCTCCCGACTTTTTACAGCCTACTCAACATTTTCATGTGAAAAAAAAGAAGAAAAAAATCAAATTTATTTATATTTACCTACCTCCCGACTCTATAAAATTGGTCTGGGAAAGATCCGGGAACCAATATATCAAACAACCTTTCGCCTTAGGGGGGTATATACGCTTGTTATCAACATTTAAAAATACCCCTGAAGCACTGGTTTCAGGCCAAAAAAGCACCCTTATTTTTTTCTGACCTTTTCCGTTAAAAAAAAACCTTCTTTTATCAAAACACTGACATTGGATGAACGTGAACACGCATTTTAACTTATGATGTTATAATTCTCTGCCTGTTTAGCGCCAGCACACTCAGAAGCCAAGTCACTTCGGGAGTCACTCGGCATCAGAGCCGCGCATACTTCCTGGGTTGTAAGATTTTCACCCAATACTTCGTACCTGGGTACAAAAAAGTACCCTTCTTTTACAAATCGCGGACATGCGGAGGTCTAAAAAAAAGACCCCTTCTTCTGCGAAGTACGTAACGCGGTGCCCCCCCCCCCCCCCCCCCGCTCCAATGGTGGTCATCGGTCAGTCATAATACGGTATCTGACTGTGGGCCCCTGGTATGGTGGGCAATTTGAGAACTATATGTCTGCACCCATGCTGTATAAGGGCTTGTGGGATATCATCTAAATATGGGCTAGGCAGGTTCGTTGGGGGCTGTATGAAACGTCCTGAAAAGTCTTAGGTCGTTCACTAGCGGGTGGGTAATCTATTTCTATGTATCGGTGTGTAGGTTTTGTTGTTTTCATGGTTACATACCTAATGGCCAAGATGAAGATAGCATCGAATGTGGATCGACATTCGTGCTATTTGTATTACCTGTCGGGAATGTTCTCTGTCGATATTAGTGGGAGAGGGGCATGGTAATTATCCGACTAAAATTGGTAGCCAAGTAGGGCCTATACTGCTATAGGGACTTAGGGCTGTGGTGAGGTCATTCTGAAGGACCAGTCACGATAACATGCAGATAAACGCATGGGCCTATCCAAACAATCATGATTGGGCAAAACATCTTTTTGGAAGTCGTGGATGGCCCTGAAAAGGGCCTTTGGAGATAAACGTGGCCAGTCTCTAGTTCTTGGACTTCCCGACCGCCTTCCCCTTCTTGGGTGTCTTGAAAAGGGCCCTCTTTGCGGACGGCTGCTTTTTAGGAGTCTTTGCCTTGGGTGTATCGGTTTTCTTACTGCCGGTCTTGGGTTTCTTAGCGGCTCTCTTTTTGGGCAGTTCGCCCAGTTTGAAAGAGCCGGCAGCACCGGTACCCTTGGTCTGTTTCAGCGTTCCCTTCTCGACAGCAGTCTTCAAAAAGCGACGGATGAATGGAGCGATTCTATCCATGTCCACGTTGTAGTTGGCGGCAACATACTTCTTAATGGCGACCAATGATGCTCCTTTGCGGCTCTTCAAGGCAGTTACGGCAGCGACTACCATTTCAGCCACTGGCGGGTGCGCAGCATCAGACATGGCGATTATCCGGGACGACACGTTCACGGGGGAATGAATGGTACGAGTGACGGCGTGAGATGCGGTGATGGTGATTTTGAACTCAGCGCGCGGACGTCAGAGGGGGACATCTCTAATTGGGAACTCCCGTCGCGTGCTAGTCGTCCTTGGTGGTTGTGCTACTCAGCAGTTGAAAATATCAAATATTAGAGATTTGACGACTGATATTGTATTTTGATGTTATCAATAAGTTACATGAATACCTAAACTGAAGATTTCGGCGGTTGTATAAGCAATTCTCCCACCAAAAATGAGTTAAAATAGGATTAAATTTGCAACTTCCAACAATTTTCGCTTACCTCCCACTTGTTAGCAGCAATTTCATAAATACATGCATTTTGAATCGCATGACCATTGGTTATATCTGAGTGCTATGTAAACACTTATGTACGTACTTATGTCAGAAATTGGTTTGATGAAGAGATGAGGGCATAAATGTTGGGTATAGGGCTGCCTGTGCTAACACGGGATGCGGCCATCTTGTCGTCATCGGCGGATGTGACCCCTCTCCCAGAGAGGGCTGACCACTGTCTCAGGTATATTTCAGATCCCATCAAGTCTCAGAACTCGTAGCTCGCTTTACTCTCTTAATTTCTGATGGCTCTAGGTGAACATCAATGACATTTTATTTTTCACAATTATATGCTCAAAAAGTTGCATTCTGAGACATTTTGTATTTGGTTCAGAACCTGTTGATATTCTGGAGGAGGGCTATCCCTTTATTAGAACAAAAATCCTGTCCATTAAAGATAAGAAAAAAATTCTGAACATGGCAATTGATAATTTCGGACTCTGCCAGAGAATGAAAAAAAATTCTAGCTCTGCCAAGAAAACAAAACAAATCCCCATAGCCCCTAAATCCTGCCTTGATGCCACTCTTTAAATAGGTGAGGATCAATGGGAGAGAGGTGTTATAAGTAGTTCATTCAGTAACTTGCATAATGCAAAAATCGAATGAAGCCATAAACTTAACTAAATAATCAAGCACTAAATAATCTTTTGAGAAATTGCAGAAACGTGTTTGGCCACTCCAATTTATTTACTTGTCTTACGAGCTCAGGAGGTAGGAAATGAGCCATTTTGGAATAAAAAAAAAAGTTGAAAAATGTGACTTTTTTATTATTATTATTTTTTTTAGAGTCTGACGACTAGGACTGGTAGCGATATGTTTCTACCAGCCTATTCTCAACTAAATAAAATCAATCAATCAATTAATCCCTGTAACCTGAAGGGTGGGAGGTATACCTCCTCAAGTCTGAGGCCCTACTACAGCACTGATAGCTTCATGTAGTTGATTGAATCACCCTTACAAAGAATATTCTTAAAACTTGCACTTTTATTTTTATTTTTTTTGGAGTCTGACAGAAAATTTCTAAACCACTTTCGTCCGTAAGACACCATAGTTGACTTTTATTATAATTTTTTTTGGAGTCTGACAGACTTTTTTTTCCAAAAAAAGCTCGTAAGACAAGTAATTAAATTGGAGTGGCCTTTGCTACATTATGTGGGGATTTATAGAATTTATACTTGTATAGTGGGTATATAGGGGTACTGGTATATTGTATTGCGATTGCAAAAACGTGTGTCGATGATATCTTTCGGATCCATTCTACCTTGTCCAGTGGTCCTATGCAAGTTGAAAAACCTTTAGGAAGAATATCCCAGAACATGTGCCAAAAATAACTAATTCTTTAACTGAATTGATAACTTTCTGAATGCTCCCTCCAGTATGTACTTATTATAAGTTTATTTGTATTTGTGTAGCTACTAAAACTAGAATGTCAGTATTTGCTCACACATATGAAGATCTCCCCCACCCTTCTACAGGATAATGAAAAGCCAAGGGCTAAAGATACAACATTCTGTAAATGAACATGTATGCTATTTTTTATGCCATCCCACATTAAGTGTTATTTAAGTTGGGATCATGAAAAATCATGAGAAATTGTTGCAACGGTTGTGAATCATGTTACAGTATCATGACAAATTGTTGTAATCATTGTTTATCATGTTACAATTGTTGCACAAAAGATATTTAATGATACCATTGTCACAAAATAGTTAATTCAGTTATACGAGTATATGTAAGTTCCATTATTGTTATAATCTAATAAGTCCTCCAGCATAAGGATTTGATTAAAAATGTCCTTAAAAATATCTAGTGTATAACAAAATCTAATAAGTTCATGGAAATGTCATTAAAAGAAATGATAATCCAAGAATTTTTTGTCTCCACTTAGAGGGGGTAATTATAACTGCCATGATGATGGTTAACTGCACTGTAAAATGGAAGTATTGTTTGTGAAATAGCGAAAATATTTTTTTCTTCCTCAGAACATCTTTTTATACCAAGTTTTCTTTATCTTACCCGGTCAAGTAGAAACATATATAGGTTTTATGGAAGTAAACCAGGCGTGCACACATTTTACTGGTTGAATTGCCTGCAATCAGATTACCAGTAATGAAACATATTTTGTATATGTTTTAGTAGCTATGTGAAACACAGCTATCTAAGGGACAGCTATCTTAAGGCCTACCCTCCCATCCAAAGACTTCTTAGTTAATCAGGTTTGCAGTCTTGTTCCAGCATTTATATTAAAGAGAAACTTAGTAAATATGTAATTATTTGCGTTATTTGCTTTACAATGATAAATGATATAATTCAAAATTATTAAGAAATCCTGTGTTGTGGCCTTCAAAAATATGGGTACCCAAATGAGACCATGACTGCTTGATAGCTAAGACCCTCACCATGGCTTGATAATATCAATCAAGACTAAACATTCTTTTGTTTACAGTATAGTTTTTTATTCATGATAATATCAAACATGATGGCATGTCACAATTCACAATCTCACTGCTAACAGTGATTAGCCATTATCTTAAGTTAAACAGTTTTGCTATACCAAATATGCCAAGAATAAGAATAGGTCTATGAATAAACCATTCAAGTATGCATTCTCATTAACCAATTTTTATTCTGGATTACAAATACTAGTAGATTTGAAAAAAAAATACATGAACCCTTTTACTTCTTGTCTCCATGAAAAAAAGTTGTCTGGATATATGGTACTCATGAAATTAAATCCTGAAAACATTGAGATTGTTGATAGGGCAATAATAAACAATTCCCCTCCAAACATTTTCTAATATATGCTTTATTAGGAAGATATTCCTAAAATGGACATGAATAGATTAAATACATATATGTCCAATATTGAATTCTAGCATGTCTCCCTACTTACAATACATAGTCATGATCAGGACCTTGGCCAGGATTTTGAAGATGGTGTACTTAATGGGCTACCATTAAGTTTGTACTGATTATAAGAACAACAGAAATATGTGCCTGGAGATAACAACCATAGCCTTGTATTTACTCATCAAGAAAAACAAAACGAAATCATGTTATATTATAGAAGTATCTCAGCCATGGTCTTAGCCAGCAGGGCGTCTGGGTGCCTTTTTGGACACCCAAACCCTTTAAAAGAACCCCTCAGGACACCCAAATTTTTTAGTGTGGAATTTCTAAAAATCTCAATCTTATAATTGAATTTTTTCATCTCCTTATAATTCCCATGACATTGTTTAATGATATCCTGCCTTATTTTGATGAATTTATACATGTTTATGGGTGAAATATGAGTATATTGTGATCCCCCTTAAAAAATTGGACGCCCCAAAATTTTACAACTGCCAATTTTAGGCACCCAGTTTCTAAATCCTGGCTAAGACACTGATCTCAGCATTTACACTAAAAAAATCCTGATCAAAGTATTTGAGTGTCCTAATGTGTGAATTTTGAGGGTTTGAATGTCAAATTGACTACTAGATACTAAAATGGCCAAGGCCATGCATGGTCTTAATAATAAATCAATGATAAGACAAACAATTAAAAATTTCAGTTGTTTGCTATCCTCTCCTCTGGAATTCTTGTCTTGTACACAGCAAATGGTAGTGGGATATGAATTGATGTTTGATGAGATGCCTTCACATGAACCAGATGTCATATTTAGTTCATTTTGAACAGAGTTTTTGTTGGGTAAAAATAAAGAAATGTCCATGGCTTGAAGACACAGTGCTATCTTTTCTTGAAGCCATACTTCTTTCTTTCATAAAACAAGTCTGTTTTTGCACTGCCGAGATTCACAATCTTTGGACAACCATCTCTCTGCAAAAAAAAAAAAAGAAATTCAATGAATACAAAATCAAAAACCAATCTTATTAAGATAATTATGAAGATTACAAGTAATTAAGTTGCAAAAAGGATCCTTACATAAGTACATTGTTGTAATATTAATAAACAGAGAAATTTACAAGAGCAATGGAATACAGAAAGTCATTAAAGTATTTTAAAATTCAAAATTTCAAATAATATACGATCCTGTGGTCGCCTGACTTGTTTCAAATTCATAATTGCAATTTATATTTAAGATATCAAATTATACGCTATGAAATTGCTTTATACATGCATAAAATTCTTTGCAGTATGTTGTTTGTACAAAGGAGTTGAGAGAGAGATTTCAATCTATCAATTGTACATCTAATTCTTTATAGACTACTCACATCTTTTTCCATAATGGTGCATTCTTTGCAATAATAGGCATCTGATACTCCAGGACCACCACATATCACACAGCGACCTTGATAGGAGCCGTAGTTACACTCATCACATATCCGCACTAGGGTACATGGGCGCACGTAGGAGTCACAGATGACACATTTTCCATCACACTTCTCACAAAGTCTACCAATAGCTGAAAAAAAAATGAAGTTCATTACAAAAAGAAAAATAGTATATATACAGAAAGAACTTTATTATATATTATAAGGAAAAGATAATTAAATAGTATTATTCATTTATAATGTTCATAATATCATTATGGCATGCCTAGCAAGCAAAACATCAGGTTTTAGATATCTTAACTAGGGTTCTATGATCTATCCCTATTTCTAAAATGCTATCTTATCTGTATTAGTATTTTGCTTACAACTTTTGTCTTACTTGTCCATTAACCTGGTATATTTTTTGATGAAATAAGGAAGTTCTTGAATAAGTGATGGAAAGCAAATGACCATGATAGCATTGGAAGATCTAGCAAATCTGCATGATGACAGAAAATTCTATGACAATATATAGACGACAATATGCAGTGCGTGCAACAGCAACTCCTGCTCCATAACCTAAGCTGATCTGATCATCACATTGCTTGAAGTATGCTGCTTGTTGACATTTAAGCATGTGATAATAGCTCGCGCAGTGAGCGCTTACGGTATAAGATGTCAACAATGGAAGTACACACTAAGGCCTATAAAACGGTGTCCACACTTCCGGTTGTTCGTTTCTCGTCTCCCCAGACAAAAACAATCTCACATGAAGTGAACATCACTTTTTGCTTTAAGAGCACATTTTATTTAAGAGCACAGATTTCAAACATTGCTTTTTCACATAATAAATATGGATCGTTTCCCTTAAATTGTATCAAAATAGCGTTTTCACTGCGCCAATAACGCAGCAACATGTAAAACTATGCAACAACTGAAACAGACGCATGCGCTCCATGGTCATGTGACCGCGACGTCATGATTACAGAGACTGGAGAGCTGCCACTGGAACTGAATGGGTTGTACATCAACGTTTAAATAAATTTCTCTCCTTTCTGTGGATCAATTTCAATGCAGTTTGAATCGTTAGAACCGCAACAATTTAGTCTACTTATGTCTTCATATAGAAGTTAAAATTGTAGTAATTTTAGCCATATGTTTGGTCAATCGCTAGTCTACTCTCATACTACATGTTTATTGCACAAATGTAAACTATGAAGCTCGATCATATCAATGGGTTTCAAATTAGTTTCCGCGATTTACAAGCAAAGACTGATGCCATGGATAACAAATCCGTCATTTTGTGACTGAATTTGAAGGGGGAATGCATAAATATTATCGAGCTGCATGAGCACTTAAAGCTTTGCTTTCTCGTCATATTACTATATATCGCGATAAAAAGTCATGCTGGATTACCAATAGGCAATACCACCATAATTAAACGCATTGTATTGCAATCGTGTCTTGTGTGGTGGTCATGGAGATCGTGTCACCTAGCATAATTGGGTCGACCCAGTGAGTGTGGCAAGTGGAAATCATGGTGCTCCCCCCCCCCCCCCCCCCCCCCCAACGACAGGCTTCTACTCTCTGTATGCATCTCTCTGAATTTTGCCTGTATCATAAAGAAAGAGCCGGTATCCTAAAAAGCCGCTTTAACTAAGGTATTTCAGGCCCAAAAATAAAGTGACACAATCGCAAATGGGACTTATCTCTTATTTTTCAACTTATGTGTGTTTAAGAATGTGTTTCGCTCACCTACTCCCGGTTGTTTACGACAGAAAATTAAATCGGGATGATGCTTGGCCATTTTGACGCACGCTGAACGTTGTGGTGCCTTGACTCACTTTATTTTAAAGGAAAAATAAAATAGATAATTTCACATTGTAGTGAATATATTTGTAGCCTTCATTATTCTTATACTAAATCAATTATTTAACGTTATTTCAATATGATGGGAAGAACTTACATGAACTTCACTATATCAAATGAATAAATAGAAGAGATATAAGGTACCGATGGAAGCTTCAATTCACGCGAGAATTAAAACGTGACCAAGCATGGCGACCACGAGCGAAGTGGACGAAACTCAAGTTGAGGAAACTCAGCAAATCACAACTTTTAAGGAATTGGTATGTTTAAACAATCAGTCAAACAGTGAAAGACCTATTGAGGTTGTGGCTGTTAACCGTATTCGGTGTCATTATGCCTCCAGTCAATTAAATAATGGTGTGATACCTTTAATCCAGGAGACCACGTTTTCCATCATGGCAATGGGCTGAGTGGTGGAGCTGTATGTTTTCAGGTTATTGACACATATTGAATAGGCGGTTTTGGGATTCTGGGCCTGACTCAAGTATGCTCAAAACCGGTCAGCTTACTGTGAATACATACACACTTTCTGGTGGGCAGAACTGTTGCGATTGCTGTTTTGGAAAGGTATTTGTGAAACCCTGGGACTGGCTAAGTCAGACACACACTACTGAACAGGTCATAATCTGATAATGGGAGCTGGTCAAGTCGTCCTCAAGTCAAGTAGTCCTCATGCTAATCTCGTACCCATACCAACTCGTCATAACCAACTCGTCCTCAGTGTTTAGTTCTCACTGTTTGACGCGCGGCTACACGTGTTAACTGGTTAATAGTGGGAAAGGACATTAGTCATATAAGAAAAAAATCAAAAAAGAATTCGATAGATATTCCAAATGAGATGTGTGTTTTTTCTAAGAGGAAGACGAGCGGTTATGGCTCCTGGTGAATGAAATCATTTAAAATTGACTTTTTGTCTAGCCAAAATTAGGTGTATTATCGTTATCTTGGAATGATTATTCAATATCTATATATTTTATTTATAACGTTTGAAACTTGCTTCAATCATCCTGTACGTTTGTCCCCCTGTGAGAAGTTATCTACTTGAATACTACTTGAGGACGAGTGCTCTATTAGGACGAGATAACCTGAGGACTTCTTGACTTGAGGACTACTTGACTTGAGGACGACTTGACCAGGAAGCCTGATAATAGATCCTGCCATTCTGGAGATAAATAAGTAACCAGCTCTGGTCAGCCATTGTCTTGTTGTCCCATAGTATAGACCTAGATAAGTTTACTCTACTTTAATACTTAATAGTTGTAGTCTTTCTTACAATGTAGGACGGTTACGCCCCAAGTACCAGAATGCCCCAAGTCCAATACTTTTCAATTGCTGCGGTGAGCGGCTTTCTGGCTTGCTGCTTGTGAATCTCACATCGAGGGGGGCTTTGCAGGGCCAACGCCATCTAGTCCAGTACTTTGTGTCTGCTTATCCATGTCTAGTTGATGCCATACAATTATCTATATTAAAGTCAATTCATTCCCAATGCTTTATTTTATAAAATACTGTTATATTAAGTGTATGCCAACACAGCGTGTTACAAGAGTAAAATGATTATGCGCCGCTTTCTGAAGTATAAACCGGGAAAAAGAATGGACACTGCTAACTTTACTACAAATCTCTATATTATGAACACAAATAACTACTAAGAACAGAAAAAGAGAAGAGAAAGGTGAATGAAGGATTATAAAGACACTAAAGTGAGTAAAGTTGGGGCGTATTGGTACTTGTGGCGTAATCGTCTGTATTCTTTCTTACACTACTTATCTGATATATACTCTATTTTTAGGGTGTCGTGGATGTTCTTTGTGAAGCCTGTGAAAATTTGAAATGGAAAACTCCATCCAAAATTCAGAAGGAAGCCATTCCTGTATCCCTTGAAGGTAGGTTACCTCTATGAGGTACATTGTATCCTATTTCAGTTATATCTGCATTTGTGAGAAAGAAAAGATGGCTGCATCCATGTGAGTGCCCTATGAAAAAAGATGTTCTGTCAAACAACATCTGTTCCTCCCTCCTCTTCCTGTTCATGAAAAAACATGAAAACTACTGACTCCAGCTTTTTGTGAAATCTTACCAAAGACCTAGGGAGGATGTCTCGCAATTGTCTTGTGTATTGTAGGTGTAGTACTTAATGTAATTTTTAATGACCACACGTGGTAGAGATGGTGTTTGGCTATCTCTACCAGTCTGTTAGGTGGCCTGGTTGCTACATAGATATGCAGCACTTTGAAGGCTGTCTATAATTCTTCTGCAACTGAAAGACCCTTATGAACTATTTGTAAATAGAAAGAAATTTCTTCCCAGTTCCAGGTTTCCATATCAGTGCAGTATGACCTAAATTGTTGAGTGCAACATCAAACCACTGCCCCCTTTTTTGCTATCGCTAGCTACAAGGTATTCAGTGAAGTGCCTGTAAATATTACTTGTTGGGAGGAGTTATCCCATTTACTTATGAAGTGCACAGACTGCAGAAGTAGTCATACATCGTTTAATGTAAAGTGTAGTCTGAATAAGGATTTACCCCAATAGGAAGAACAACTTTTAAGTCAGAAAATGTTCAGAATATTGGCTAGCTATCAAGATATTTCCATATGTGTCAGAAGTAACTTAATTTCAAAGGTTTATTCAAAAGTATCAAGGAGAACTTCAGGCATGAATGAAGTAAGGAGCGGCCAATCTGGTTTCTGACTCATTTAATCATTTTTAGTACATCATATGTTTTGTAGGTAAAGACATCATAGGTCTTGCAGAGACCGGGTCAGGAAAAACAGGCGCCTTTGCCATACCCATCATTCAGTCCCTGCTGGAGAACCCCCAGAGACTGTATGCCCTGGTGCTCACCCCCACCAGAGAACTGGCTTTCCAGATCAGTGAGCAGTTCGAGGCCCTGGGAGCATCTATAGGAATCAAGTGTGGTAAGTCAGGAGCATTTCTTTCCAACAACATCCATTCAGACCTATATAAAAGTACTCGGAGTGGAGTGACCGACTGGTAGACTGATCGTGGAACTTGATATCAAAAGTTTCTGAATTAACTCTAGAATTTCATCCTTTAAGTATTTAGCAATGTATAACTGAAAATGCAAACCTATGGAAATCAATTGGATTTAATTGACGAGTGTGTATGGTTGTGGAGTTCAAACCAGTAACTTCGTCATTAATTGAATAATTGTATAACATTAACCACTTAGATGCTTTTTGTTATTACATTATTCAGTGGATAACATTCAGACCTGCACATGTAAGGAACCACATGGAAGGAATTTTATAAAGATTTGCGGTTTTGAAGTAAAAACCACAACGTGTGATAATTCAATTTTTTATGGCACTGCATACTTAGTTATACTTCTTTCCTCGCTCTTTATAGATCTACATTTCATGGTGATAAAAATAACTGGTTATAAGACTGAATAGTCAAGGCCTGATTGCGAAATGAAGAAGAAAAGTTGTAGATAATTCTTTGTTTAACATTGACTATATTAAGATAGGAATTTCTTTTACTTTCAGCTGTGGTAGTTGGTGGCATAGACATGATGACGCAAGCACTACAGTTAGCCAAAAAACCACACATTGTAATTGGTAGGTATAGCAACACTCATAGAAGGTAGTTAGTAGGTATAGTAACGCTCATAAAAAGTAGTTTTACTCTAACCAGAAAGGGATTCTAAGAAATACTAGGATGTTTGTACTATTGAAGTAAACCTGGATGTTGGCTTGCTGATTTATTTGCTGAAACCTTTATGATATGATAGGCAACCAAATCAACCCTGATTAAAATCTTCTACTCACTCTGCTTAGAGATCACCCAGTCAAATGTCATCTTTAAAGTTTGTTTCATAATTGGGACATCTTTGGGTGCTACATTCACAAATGGGTTAACCAGTCAATTTGCAGCAAATAATACCCCAAATTTCACTAGCCCAGCAGAACTTCTTATGAATTTCAAATTACGCAAGTGTGCTATCAGATTTTTATTTCACATAAATACAAATATTTTATATATCATCTATAAATATCATTTAATGTATACTAACATTGAAATACAAATATAGAACTATCCATACAAAACAAATGAACTAGGACTTTATCTTGTTACGGAGTAAGGAAAGGAGGTCTTCTTTTCACATCATAAACAAAATGTACTCTGTTAGCCCAGCAGAACTTGATACTCGCACTTTAACTCAGTCTGACTGTTTTCTTAATACCATCAGGTTACTGGGCTATCATGCACCATGTACATATTTTGACTATTTTATTTTATTTAAGCTACACCTGGACGACTTGTTGATCACCTTGAAAATACAAAAGGATTCAACCTCAAAGCATTAAAATTTTTGGTGAGTTTGAAAAGATTAAAAATGTGCAACAAACGATTGAAGGAATACTCTTATGTGTAATGTTGATTGTACCACAGTTGGCTGTTCTACAAAACACAGGCCTAAAATGTAGAGTTATGAAATGCCACATATTTTTAAGCCTTTGTTCTTCAAGCTGGCTAAACAACAAAGGTGATACCCATGGCTCAGCCGAGCAGCCTTTGTCTGTGATAGATAGAAGGTAGTCAACTGTGATATTGCCTGCATAGACCCTCAGTTGTGGTGTATGTGTTATCTCTCAGAGTTACTTGGCTTTGCCACGTATCACCTGCGGTAAATTACCTATACTACACCACAGCTTACTTGGGAACTCTTTATCACATCCAGTTTCAGATAACTCAAACTTTGTTACTTGTTAATGATTTTGTGCATTTCTTTTCTTGCAATATTGCTACTTTAAACCAGGAACTATATAGCTTTAAGTCTATACTTCCTGTTTAAACACACTTTTAAAAAATAAGGAAAAGGTTGAGTTTATAAGATACATAGTATAGTAGTATACACCTGAAACTTTAGAGCGTTAAGTTTCCTCCATTGATTTTATGATAAGTGAAATACAAATATATTTTCTGATTAATTCATCAATGTGTTTTAGGTCATGGATGAGGCTGACAGAATTTTGAACATGGATTTCGAAATAGAGGTGGGTATTTGTCTTAATATATTGTGATTCATATTGATAAATAAACTAATATAATTTTTTTTTACATAATAGCAATAGTCAGGCAGTTTTTTAGCTGCTTCAGACATAAATGAGTTAATACATAGTTTAAATGGATACTGGCTGAGAAGAAAAAACGTTCAATGCAGAGAGGTGCTCAAGATAGCAGGTTCCATTATGGGTGTTCTACTGTAATCCATAGTTATGAATTGCAATGATATTGTAAGTTGTATACGTTATTGTTGCTTTAATGTGTTTGTAGTGAATTTATATTTTTTACTTTGTTCTTCAGGTGAACAAAATACTGAAAAACATTCCTCGGGAAAGAAGAACGTACCTATATTCTGCTACAATGACAAAGAAGGTAAAATTACCATTTAAGCAGTGATGACAGTGAATATCTGATGAATAGCCAAGATTAGAAGCTTAACCACATGCTAGTAATGCAGTTGCTTAGTTATGGAGCTAAATATATTACAGTTATGTAGGAAATGTGGGCTTTGTGTGATTTTTAATTCATTATGTTTTCATTCATAAGTCTTCACCCACAAAAGTCAAACCTTGACCAGAATGATAACCACGGCTTTCTTAAATTTCTTCTTGAAAAATATGTTTTCAAATATCTGGATACTGCTATATGCTTTGCAAGAATAGTTTAAAGGAAGTCTTGTGTTTGTATCTAGCATTTCTCCAAATGATTCCAAAGTATACTTTTGTTATAAAGATATTTCTAGTGTTGGTATTTTAGACCATTGCAGGAATTATAGTTTAACTAGCTAATCTTGTGATAGATTTGTCATACTTATAAAATCAAAAAATGATTGTTTTGAAATTGTAGCTTTTCTATGTTTTATTTAGGTCCAAAAATTACAGAGAGCCTCTCTACAAAATCCAGTCAAAGTAGAAGTTTCCACAAAATACAAAACTGTAGACAAACTGCAACAGTCTTACATATTTTTACCAGTGAAGTACAAGGTAAGATTGACCATTTTTCATTTGGAATTTAAGATGATAAAAAAAAGTTGCACCTTTTCAGAAGTTCACTCCCAGCCGCATACTATTAACACTTGGCTGGTATTGTGATGAGAGATCTCACATAACTATCTTTTTCTCCAGGGATCCCTTAGTTTAATTTGCTTAGCTGCCTCTTATTTAAGATCCTGTATGATCACAGGACCATTACGTTGACTCATTTTGTCACTCACATGGTTATCTCTATCTCCAGGGATGCTGTTTAAATTGCTTAGTTGCCTCTGTGATAGCAGGAGCATTACAGTTTATCTATTTATCTCATTCAATTTACCCAAAGACTGTGCATGCACATTCAAATATTTTTCTCATTTGTCTAATGCTTCCTTTAGTACTCTATTTGAATTGTATCAATTGAGATCAATGAAAGGAATATTATGATTTTTATCAATAATGTATAGCAGTTAAGTTGAAATGAGGATGATGAAATGCATCTAAACAATCAGATTTACTGTTGAGTTGACTTTCTGTTGTTGTGTTTTTCAGGACACCTACTTAGTGTATATCCTAAACGAGTTGGCTGGCAATTCCTTCATGGTGTTCTCAAGTACTTGTGCAAACACACAGAGAGTGGCCCTTATGCTGAGAAACCTGGGATTAACAGCAATACCCCTACATGGACAACTGAACCAGGTAGGGCCGTGCTGTTGAACCCTTCTATGTCTACAGTTCACCTGGAACTGTGTCCTCAGTACTCTCAATATTTGCAATTTGATTTTTGATATTGCGCCTTTTCCACCATTGATGTTCAAAAGCAAGTACTCAAACAATGGATCACTCTTGAAAATAACTTGTGGCTGAAGCACAGAATCATAAATTCTTTGAAGGGTCGTTGCTGATCAAAATATCATTGTCATCCCCTTCTAATATGTCTGGAAATACTTTTTGAAGTGAAGAAAATAGAGTCCTCTATCTCAAAACGCAACTCCGCCACAAAGAAATTACATTACATGCTTGATATTTTCACAGCTAAACAGCTATTCATTGTTTTTAAGGCCAAAAGATTGGGTGCTCTCAACAAGTTCAAAGCAAAAAACAGGTCCATTCTCATTGCCACAGATGTCGCTAGCAGGTGAGTTTATCTAGATTAAATACTTCTCATGGTTCACAATTAATTTAATGCCTCTCATCATGTTAAAATAAAGAGACATGTCCAATCTGCTCTTTCTTATTGCCACTGATTTGGCCCGTATCTGACTGAGACTTAGGGCTGTCAACTATTTTTAGTGATCTTAGTCTGACTAACCAATCTAGGCAGGTTTGTTTTCTTGACATGCAGAGGTGGACGGTTAAATTTACACAGCTGTTGTTAGACTTATGGTGATCAGGTCATAGAAGTTACTGATGAAGATTTAGTATTACTTTTTACATGAAATAAAACTACCTCTTGTTTGCTTCAAGAACTGATTTAATCATCACTCTATAACAATGGATGGCATTCCATTCATTGCTGAATAACAACAACCTACATGTTTCCTCTTTCATCACAGCCTCCTCCTCTTCCTCGTCAGCCTGTTTACTTCATGAATTACTGAAAAAAGCATGATCATTAATCTGGAATTCTCTTCGTCCACTTCTTAAACTTTATTTTTCCTTTCAGAGGTTTGGATATTCCTCATGTTGATGTTGTTATAAACCTTGATATTCCCACCCACTCCAAAGACTACATCCACAGAGTGGGGCGTACTGCCAGGGCAGGGCGATCTGGAAGAGCTATAACCTTTGTTACACAGTGAGTTTTACAATGTACATATTTCGTATTTTGAAGTAAATGAGTCAGATTTGTCATTAAAAATTCAGTTAGTTTTGTCATAACTTTGCAACAGAGCATTTTTAGAAAAAACTATTTGGAGGGAAAATGTTGATCAGGTCCAAACCAATAAGCCCAGCTGGAATATTTTGTGAAATTTTCTTCCAAGATTATTTTCATTAAAGGGCAAATGCACCATCAGAATGATTTAGGCTCAAAATGAGCCTATACGTGTCACCTTTCAAATAAGACCTCCCCCGAACATGTCCTCTTCAGCACTACTCAGTTATAGCTTACAGAAGTTCAGCAAGTGACAGTCCTGAGGCAGTTATAGAGGGCCTCCATGCATCCCAAGATGCACTCTGTTTTTGACCTCTTCTAAGCACCAGCCTGTGTCACCAGTGCTTAAGAGATAGCAGTATTAGGGGGCTGGGCTCCCCTTTCCTGCTTAGATTTTCATTCCTGGCTTTCAATAAGTTGTCACAATTCCCAAAGATTGAACTTTTTCAATTTTCTATTGTATATTCCAACAATCCTTGGATTATGGAAGTTATACTATGTGGCTTGTCTTTGATTTGTAGCTTATTGTTGGGTAGAAACTTCCTAATTGCTATGAAATCAGTTTGTGCTAATCACTTACAGGAAATTGCAACACTTGTGTCAGTTAGCAGTTACTCATGGGAATAGTGTAGGACTTATTAGTATGTGTATTCCTTCACTTCCTGTTATCAAGATGCTATCTTTGAGTAAAGAACCTGGCACCATTGAGTAAAGGATCATGTGGGTCTAAGGGAGAAGTTCCCTAGGTGAGTCAGATATTTCCATTCCTCCAAATTCCTGAATCGCTCAATTCTGCCATACTATGTAGGTTTCACTTCTTGAAGTTTTATTTGCTTCCAAAAATTGTGATCAGGGATGAGCCAGGAATAGAAATTAGCAAGAAAGGGAGAGCCAGGCTTCCCTGCTACTGCTATCTCTTAAGCACTGGTGACAAAGGCTGGTGCTTAGAAGAGGTCAAAAACAGAGTGCATCTTGGGATGCATGGAGGCCCTCTAGGGCTGCCTCAGGACTGTTACTTGCTGAACTTCTGTAAGCTATAACCGAGTAGTGCTGAAGAGGACAGGTTCGGGTGAGGTATTATTTGAAAGGTGACATGTATAGGATCATTTTGAACCTAAATCCTTCTGATGGTGCATTTGCCCTTTAAGTATTGTAGGTCCATGAGTCTATGAGCATTGTCCGGGAATTTTTTTGTTGACTCTGGAAATGTCTCTAGTACTTATGAACATTTTAAAGTGGATTCATTATTGTGATAGTTGGCAAGATTTATGTTGATCCATGTACATCCAAGAAGGTGTAGTTTAGAATGTAATATATTAGGACTGTATTCAGTGTTAACGATAGGGTAAAAATATTTGCATTCACATTTAAACCAAGGTTCGCAAAAAAATCCTGCATCCTGAGCTTGTGCCACAAATGAGTGCTATCTACCTGGGCCAACAGTTGTCGTCACTTAGGGGGTAAATGGGTAGATTTCTTAACCCAGCCTGTGTACTGCTTACATAATGAGCGCCTCAAGGAACTGTCATTAAAGGGAAATAACTGGGTTCATAATGGGTATTTTATGCTACCGGACGGAGGCATTTCATACCTCAGCATCCACACCATTGGGCTAGGTGGCAAAAGGACAGACTTTCCAACCTTGTGTGTTTACCTATTGTTGTTGTTTTGCAGGTATGATGTTGAACTGTACCAGAGAATAGAGCACCTGATAGGGAAGCAGCTGCCCCTGTATAAGACAGAGGAACAGGAGGTCATGATGCTGGTCGAGAGAGTTACAGAGGCACAGAGATATGCAAGACTGGTAAGACCACCTTTCACAACATTTCAAACATTCATGCTTGTAGATCTTCTGAATTAGTGTCATCTGGAGTCATTACGTTTATAATCACTTTGTTATTGAGGCTTAGAGCAGCCAAATACAGCCTCAAAAATATGATGAAACCTTGCAGGTAAAACTAAAGTTTGAAGAAGTGTTATTCAGAACATAACTAACAACTTTCCTTATTTTATGTAAAGTCATTCTCAATTCAGAAGTATCACAGATACATATGGCAATCCAATATTCAGAGAAGCTCTTAAGCATTAAAATGGGTAAAGCATTAGTTTACTTTGTATTTGAAGGAGGGTTGTAGGTTGAATTCCAATGAACATTTCTTTAAAAAATATTTCCCAAAATGAGCTTTTTCTTGAGAGGTATTATCCAAATAGTTTGGCCTTCGGGCATACTACACACATAAATTGCTATATGAAGATGGAGTTACTTACGGCTGGAATATTTATAATTCCATATCACAGAATAACTTTTATCTTGAAGGCAAAAGAAGTGCAAATTTCATGAACAAAATTATGGACATAAGCTGTCATTCTCCATTGCAATCAACGGTTTTGCTTAAAATTTGTATATTATTTCTACATTTGAGATGAGAATCAATATTAATCTTGATAAGTAGGCAACACAATGGAATGTTTTGAAATAACAATGGTATTTTCTTTTTGATGAATTGCAGGAGATGAATGAGCGATCAGAAAAGAAGGGTAAGCGAGGGCGACCTGGAGGAGATGATGATGACACAGAGGAAGCATCAGGGGTGCGGAAGAAGATGAAAAATAAAAGGCGCTGATAATCAATTGCTTCATCACATTTTACCATATTAGGACAACTCTAAAACTACACTATTTTCAATACCCATTTGGTTGCTGATAACAGGTCTAGCATAGAGTTTGGTGTGTGCTAACCTTTTCAGGGTGCCAAAACCTCACAGGCTTACCATGTGATTTTGCAGCCAAGCTTTTCATGGCTTGTGATTGGTGGAAGTCCCATAGACCCCCCTGAGGCTGTGGTGCATGATATACACTTAATTTGTTATTGGTTTTGGTGTATATAATATAACACTGCTTCCTTGATGTCTGCCTATCACGTCTTGATAGTGCTAGTGTCTGAAACATTCATATATTGCCTGAAAACCTTGTTTAATTATCAATATAAGTAGAAAAGTTTTACCATGCAGCATATTATGTTGAAATATAAATAGTTTTTACTTAGAGTTGAAAATAATTTAGGAATTAAGCATCAAAGAGAAAATATTTGAAAGTGGGCTGTTGGCAGAAGAATGTTTACTCAGATATTACCAAAATCGGCTGATTTTTATGCTAAGGCCATAAAATAGGTTTAACACTTGTGCTCAGAATGATAAGCAAACATATACCTGAACTCTCTGAAGGGTTTTCTAATAAAGTATACAATGTAACCAAAAGTACTTACATTGAAATAAAGATTTTATTTATAATTCATCTGTCATTCTCTTCACTGTATTGTTGAATGCTGGGCTTTGCCAGTTCAGTATTACCAGGCTAGTGATAGACCGGAGTCTAGGAATAATTGTGCGTAACTGACCTAATGGAACAGACAAGTTTGTGATAGAAACCTTAAATCTTTTATCTATCATAACAAATGTTTGAGATTTCATTTCATACCTAGACTTCGAGCTGACCACGCCTGGAGTGAAACTAATTATAAATAATAAACAATTGCAACATGGCTGAATCACTGTTACACTGCCTGTGCCCAGTAGGCCAGTACACTCATGATCAGGGGTATGTTGGCAACTAGTTTGTTAGAAGTCATGGACTGAAGAGTCATGGATTTCCACATTTAACAAAGGGAGTTGTAAACAAATAAACCAAAGCGACAAAAGGTAGTATCATCCAAGGCACTGACAGTAAGATTGCCAATATTCTATCCATTTCATTGCAAGATTGTGGTTGGACCCATTCATGCCTGGAGATCTCAACTGACAAGTGCCGGCTCAACCTATTACACTTATGACATTTTCATTGGAATTTAGCATTAAGTCACAGGATTTTTGAAGGCGGGATGAGGTTTTGGTGCTGAACAGCATTTCTCCAAATATTGCCTGAAACATACTCTGGTAACAAAGATACCATTAAAATTGTGAGGGTATTTTTGAGCACTACATGCATGAATGAGTTATTTTACAAGTAGTAAAATGCAGCATCAGTTAAGCCATACCCAAGATACTTTTACAACCTACACTTTAATGCCATCAAAGAGTAGACAGAACTTAATTTACTCTTAAGAAATGCTTAGAAAGGTTAAGAAATGCCCGTAATTTTCCAAACAACTATAATTCTCTTTGAAAAAAATGAGAACTTGCACAAGATGTGAAACAAATGAGTAAGCACACAATCCCATGATGCGTATTAATGGAAACAATTCTTGCATTTCTACACACAACCTTTCTTAAAGATGAACTTCATTGATCCAATAGGTATCAACCCATAAGGGCTCAAAGCGGCCTGACAAATTTGATAAAATCTTTCAACCTAAAGCATTATCAGGAAAATATTTGAAGAAGAGATGTCAATCAGGACACTCGGCATCTTTCCTTCAAATATTTTATAAAATCGTTATTAATAACAAGGTTTGTGTGCGTGTTGTAAAAGTGTAGGAATCAGATGTCCTAAATAATGGTGCGCAGTTTAATAAATGCTGGCTACAGGGGTGTACAAAGGATACATTAATCCTTTCAATGGCTACTCTCCTCCAAAGCACAAGGATGCAAAGATATTTGAAAACCATCTAAACCCTGGCGCAATATCAACACTGTATACAGTATGCATCTCAAAGCTGACCTTGTAGCTTTAAAGATGAATATCAATGGATCACAGAATGCTCCTCTGCATCTAGTGGCCAATTCGAATTGACTGCAACACGATATCATTGATGCTTGTATTTATGTAAATAAAAAACAGGTGGCACAGCGAATATGCTGACTGCACCAAAAGTTAAAAAAAATTCGAATTGACTTATGAAATAAGTGAAACCAGGTAAGTGTATAGGACACTTATACACTGCTGACACTTATATAAGGCACCTGCTGTGCTTGCCATTACACTTGGGAGTATGTCCATTTATCACCTGCTTTGCTGTAATTCTCAATACTGATTGGTATCAGACATGCAGCAGTTCATACTACGTAAATTTGATATTAAACGTCTGAACTTAATATCTATACCATAATCAATATCACATGGTAGCCAGCATTGTGTTGTATTTCAATTTTTACTTGCTAAGGAAGAGCAGGTGATAAAGTTACACCCTGTTTGAAAGTGGGCTCTGGCCTGCTATCCACTCACAGTCATCCTGATCCCACTCAGCTATGCCTCACTGGATATGGATGCCTTTGGATGGATATCAGGCTGGAACGCACTTTCAAACAGGGATTGACTAATAATATGTGTCAGTAACAATTTGAAATTGGTCCAGTCCTGGGCTATTGCATGTGGTGTTTTAATGCCTAATAAGGATTTAATCATAAATAGAACTAAGATCAACAAAATTCAGTATTGTACAGGCAGTAATTCATTTTCTTTTATTTTGGAGAAAACTCCATGAAAAGAATATTCATAATATGTGAATAAATCTCACTTCTTTTTCACACCTATCAATCATCATTTCACACACACAGCAGACCTAAGACCTAATGTACAATATCCTCACCCTGTAAATGACTCTTTGAAATGCACATCAAAACTAAGTTATTTTTCATTTGATACTTTCATACTATTTGCTCTTTCTTGTCTTCAACTCCATCAGTAGTCCTTGTTTTCACATCATCCATATCCTGAACAGTGCTGCCACCTATATCTACAACTTTGTCTACTGCTTCACTTGCCAATGAATCGTGTCCTTTAATTGTGAAACTGTCTTTTTCATTACCTTCGGCAGATTCAACAGATGTGAGTTTATTGTCAGTTGAGTCCAGTGTACCTTTGACCATCTCCTGGGGAGGTATATTGTTTGAATAGGTTTCTATTGAGCTACCTTTAATTTTTTTTCTGACAACTAGTTTTTGTTTTTTGTTGGATGGTTCCCATTTCTTCCCCTTAGGATTCCTTTCAGGAGAGTTTCTGCCTCCATTGGCATTCTTTTCTTTGTCAGCTTTTCTTTTCTCTGTCTTCTCTTCCATTTCAGCATAGCTTTTAGCAAATACACACTTGAGAGTTTCCTTCAGGAGTGGTAACACTGGTAGGTCTGAGAGCCGCACCTAATGGAATAGAAACAGAACCATCAGTATGTGTTAATTGTTGCAAATCTAATATTTATTATTTTGCAAGTGAGATTGAGAAAAAAATCTTCAAAAACTGCTTTTTCATATATAGGTAAAGGGCATTTTGGTACTTTCTGTATGAAAATAATATGGGTTGTTTCACTTTGAACCTCAGGCTTAGAAATACTTCATATGATTTTTGTGGAAAAAATAAAGAAATCTAGGACGTTTCTTTTTGCTTCCCTGAGAATTCTGAATCACAAAATGAGTTATGCATATATGTTAATAAATTCTACACATGCCAACCTTATATCTGTTACCTTCATATTGGCAAATGCTATCCCTACTTGCCTAACAAACTTGTTGCTGATAAAGCGAATTTTGGAGTAGATAGAGCTAAGCATACTTACATTGTTTCATACAATATATCTCACCTTCATATTGTAAAAGCTTTTCATCAAATGTTTCCCTGTAAATTGTCAAAGGCTATCCCCACTCAATTTGTCTGATGAGTTGAATTTAAGAGTAGAAAAAGCAGTGTCTATACATAGCTTTTCATCTTACCTTCATATTGTCAAAGGTTATCCCAACCTGACTTGTAAACTTGTCGCTGATGAGAGCTTAATGTATATACTTTGTTTCACATAAATTGTCTTACCTTCATATAGTCAAAGGCTATCCCCACTCTGCTGGTGAACTTGTCGCTGATGAGGGGAATTTTGGAGTAGCGCTGACTGAAGTGGTTGAGGAGGATGAAGCCTGCCCCCATCTGGTCTCCAACATCTATGGCCTGTGAAGTTGTGCTAAACAGAAAATGTGACCTCAAATTACAATCCTGTTAGTACATGCACTAAAATGTGTGCAATATCTGGGGGACAGATACAAGTATGTCTCACATGCTTCCCTATCTTCCCATGGACATTTTAAGTACACATCATTGGCATGTCCCTGTATCAGTGATCTATGTTCACTATGGTATATAGCATATCAGACTTCAAATGTGGTCTTAGAACAAATGCATAGACAAATTATACCCTCAATAGTATGTGTCTCCATCATTTTTCCAACAAAAAAATCGAAATCAAAATGTGTTTGATGGCGGAGTTCTCCCATGTGGAATTCTAAATGATGATTTATAAGCTGTGCAACTCCTTGTCCATTCATCACGAGAGTTACATGTTTCAAAAAGTGAGGCTGCTACATTAACTCCTTACCTATGAGTCTTCTTGTAGGCCTCTAGCTCCAAACCATCCTCCATCGTAGCTTCATGGATGAGGATATCGCAGCCCTTACCTACAAGGAACAGTATTATAATTTGATTAGCATATTATAATAGACTTTGTCACTCTTAATGTGTGTGTGTGTGCATAGATGTGTGTGGATTGGTAGATAAACAGACAGGTAGATAAATGTCTCTAGCTCCATCACACCCTAAATTGTAGATTAATAGATAAATATATTTTATCCCTTAACAACTCTTCACAGTACTAGTATTACAATTGAATTTCTAAAGCAAATTATAAATGTGTGTATTATATATATATATATATATATATATATATATATATATATATATATATATATATATATATATGTATGTGTGTGTGTGTGTGTGTGTGTGTGTGTGTGTGTGTGTTGTGTGTCACTACTCACCAGTGTTAACAAATGAAGGGCATGGCATGGTATCGCCCGAGTAGGCCAGCTTCCAGCCACTTTCATGCTTGATGACAACACCAAAGGCATTCTGACAGTGCAACACCAGCACTGGGAGGAACTGGAAATCAGAAAAATAGTTTAACACAAAAATAGTGCAGATATTAATCATCATAACAACCCATTCAAGTCTATAGCTATCTCTTGGAAAGTTACACATGCTTGATATATAATACTTAAGAAAATGATTCAGGAATATAGCACTGATTTAATAGAAAGATTCGAAGTGTAGATTCTAACCTACAGCAAAATGGAATGTCTCAAATGTGAATTGGTACCCAGTTTCAACTTGATTGCCCTAAGTCGGGAACATTATAAAGGTCTTTATGTATTGTAAGTAAGCAGGTAGCTATCTTTAAAGTGCAGTTTATATTTTGCATATGGATGCTGAATGACAAGCTATCATGTCTTTGCATTATACCATACTAAATGCTGATTGCAGGCATGCACAAAGTATGCATTTACATGTATTATTAAACTGTCGCAACATTAACACTGTATATATCACTTCTATCTCTTTCATTCTTAAATAGTGTAACTCACAAAGATTTTTAGAAAAGTTAGAGATAAGAAAAATATCAGAACAAAATGGCAAACCTCTTGGAGTTTTAGTTTTTCTCTCAACATCAGGTGTTTGGATGCATTCTCAACTCTGTTCACTGGCAGCAGATCTTGGAGAGTTTCAAGTCTAAGAAAGAAATAGCAAATTTTAACAAGACAAGAGTTACATGCAAACAAAGTGTTCTCAATGTCAAAGTGTCTTCAAGGAGGGAATGGAATTTCAATAATCGTGACCTATTACCGATACCCATGCTCTGCTCCTCACGTTGTTTTATGGTCTTCCTAACATATAGTACATTTTGATGCAAAATGTTGATGGCAGCATAACTTAGAAAAGAGGTGACAAATTACACTGTTAATCCTAAATGTAATAGATATCCCCCTATTAAAGTAAAAATACTACTCTAGTGATGGTAATATTTATTTTGCACTTGATTCAATTTACTTTATCAGTTTGATTTTAACTAAGAAACATGTTTAACTAGTGGCGCAAACCGGAGTATCCAGGAAAACCACAAAGTAAGACTAACTGCAAGTTGCCTGAGACTTTCTCACATGCATGAAGGCATTTTGTCAGTAAATAGTTTTCCTACCTTATTTCCTCTTTGACAGGTTCCATATTGTGGTGGTAGAAATTTAGCCAGTTCCTGTAATGCCGTGGTGCTAGCACTATCAAGGGTTCCACTGGTTTTCCTATCTTAGCAAATGCTTCTCTCCTGGCGTGCAACAGGCCAAAAACACCCTGAAACATATGGCAGTATGGTAAAGAATGCATTCCCATTGTTAGAATATCATGTCAAGAATATGACCAAAATAGTCAGGAAGGTTTTGGGGCCACAGGCACGAATGGGTTTATTTCAACCTATTCACGCCTATGGCCTCTGCAAAATGGCCAGACTATTTTTGTAGAATTTCTCTGACAAAAGCATATTTTAGAAATGATTTAAAAGGGAAATTTTAAATATTACCAACAACGCTCCTTCAAAGAGTTATTTTCAAAAGTATCATAGCTAAAGAACAAAATTGTCTAGGTGATCACATGGCATGTGTGGCATGAATACCGCATATCTTGGTTTGAAACTCACCAGGTGGTGGTCTGCATGCATGTGTGAGATGAACACACAGGAGAGCTTCCTGAAAATCTCGTCACTTTCTTCGCCGAAATGCCTGTAGATCTGGGCAGTGCTGCCCTCACCATAGTCCAGTGCCATGCACTCATCCTCACTGAAAATACAACAGCAGAAACCACTGAGTCAATCCATACACATAGCGCCAACTTTTGACGAAAATATTTGCATTGGTGTTGTGTGGCCGAGCAAAAGTGAGGATAAGCAATGTATAATTGGGATAAAAAACTTTACAAATTTGAGTAGATTTAGGCTGGACTAAAGATATCCCAGTTCTGGCTTCACACCATAAGTACTTCTGAAAAGTCACTGGATCATAGTTACTTCAAACATTGTTAATGCTTTTAATGGAAAGAGTATCAAGTTTGATTTTGCTGCGCATGATATTTTGTGAACTCACTATGGTTCCAAAGCCCAAGTTGGATATATGTCAATTTTGCATCTACATTATACCATGACTATTAATTGTTTCATAGTTAAAAAATACAATGTTGTCATACTACACACGGCACTACTCAATATCAATTATGTTACAATCATAGACGTTTTCTCATGTAAATATCTGGGGAACTAATAAAAAAAAGTTTTACCTAATTTGCAGTAGAATCCCACTGACATTCCTTACTTTACTTGGTACCGATGACCCTGTTCCTAAAAACAGGATTGAAGGGTACTCCGACTTGGCAGTGCTGCCATCTGAAGGATTAATAAAGAACAAGCTCCGTTTAACCCACAACAAATGGACCATGTATGGTCTGACAAGTATAGCTTGATAACAAGTCACCCTCGTATTCGTCCTGTATTCACTTTGTTAGAGGAAATGCATTGTGGTACATAGCAACATCAAAAGTTCAAAACATTAAGTGAGAATTTCTATTTTTTTTTTAGAGATAGGTAACAGTATTCGATACAATACCAAATATCAATATCGCATGGGAAGAAATATTGTATCAAAAAAGTTAATTATCATATAGTATCATTGAAATTACAAATATCTATAAAATTGACTAAAGTGCTCTCTACGAAGGCAGTTTGCCTCTGGGAGGCAGGCAGTATCATTAAAAATATTGTCAAGGTATGGCAGCATTAATGAAATATCAATATTGAAAATTTTAAAGTTGCTTATCCCTATTTTACTTCAAACTGAACTTTCTCTCAAAAGTTCTCATCTAGACATAGGAATGTTTGGTTGTCTGAATGACATCCAGAAACCCTGCTAAAGAATGCAAAATAATTAGAACAATTAAACAAACCTTTATCCATCCCTTCTAATTTATCCTGTAGCTCACTAAAGGCTTGACTAAAGTCTTTTTGAGAAGTGACCTCATCTTGGAAAATCTTATTATCCAGTTTTATACAGGACTCGTTTTGAAAACCACCCTGCGATCGGAGCGGATACCGGAGATTGGTCTCCCCAATTGTGATATTTGGCTGATCCCTCCACATGGCTGGGAGCTCCACAGGGCTGAGCCTGTAGAGATTGTGCTGCTGCTGTTCACTGAGGGTTTGGTGAGGCAGCAGGGGAAAGATGTCAGCGTGTATCATATTCAGCATGGCCTGACTTCTGTACACGCCCATGGTGGCCACCTCTCCACCAGTCTCATTAAGAATCAGGTGACGTGTGCTCAGCTGGAACCTACGAAAAAAGAAGAAAAATGTGTAAATGTGGAATTGTTGCTACATACCATATTAATTTTGTGCATATAAAGTAATGCCCTTGACAGGCAGCTGCCTTTGATGTGCAGCTTAATTTCTGTGTGCTGGTGTTGAATGATAAGTTATCAGTCAGTGTATTGTGTGAAACTAGCATAGGAATTGAATATCCAAATAATGGTACGCAGTTTAATAAATGTGAACTCCAGGGTTGTGCAAAGTATGCATTTATTAAACTACCAAGATATCAACTTGGTATAAAATCAATATATCAAATATTGTTCAGTATGAAAAGTTGTAGCTTGAGATTGCAAGGAAATTTTTTTTATCATATATTCTATAAAGTTGCTATCAAAAGACAGAAAAAAAATGTCATAACTGAATTGCTATTGTGTCAGTAGAGATGTGTCCGTAGTCAATATCTTACCTGTTCATCCAGAGCTGGTACCTGGGCTCCAGCATGACTGTCAGAGGAGAGAGATGGACCACCAGGTCTACCTGGTCCTCAGGGGAGGTTGCCTTCTGTAAGTTCCCAAGAGGCTCATTCTGCAGCAGGGAGTCCAGGAAGTCTGGGCTGGGACACTCCACGGCTACAAGAGCAAAATTCACATCAGGTGAACCTTTCATGGTCCGTTCAGTGTAGAATATGTTACATATCGTAGTGACATATTTGGTACCAAGTTATGGATATAGAATTTTTTTGAAAGTTGTATGTTTAGCTGTTGAGTGTTGATAGTTTGAATGGCAACAGTCCACAAAAATACACAGAATAATCTATCATTCAAGTTCACAATTAAGTGTGTCCTTTCCTGTAGGAAGGTAGTTCTCAAAATGAGTATATACTTAAGGTATATTTAAGCCATAACCTCTTACCTAGAATTGGTGGTGAAGGTTCTTCAGGGAACAGTATTTGCTCAGGACTGATCTAGAAAAACAAATTGATAATATTTAAGATCCACTTTAAAACATTCTCCTCTTTTCAATGCAATACATTTCTTTACAAAATTAAATCATAAGAGAAAATCATAAGCAAAAGAAAAAGAAATTATCTAGTCCAATCATTCCAACCTAATTCAGTAAGCATCGCAATAATAATGGCTGCATTATGCTATGTGTCCTTATATGATGTATACTCTGTTCATGCTTAAAGCGTGTCAACTAAATCAGAAAAACTTTCAATATAAAAATATGAAGGAGAAATACATGTCCAATTCTTATTGCAAGTACTCATTCAAATGTTTTTTGAAATATGCTTTGGTAGGAAAGATGGCCCAGAAGTTTCAGGATGTGAAGGGTTAATTCAAGATGGTGGAAGGAGACACCACTCTCAATTCAGTAAAATACTGTATACCATATTAATACTGCGGCAGTTTAATTAATGCATATTTTGCACTGTAACAATGGAGTACACATGTATTAAATTGTGCCCCATTATTTCAAAATCTGATCCCATGCTAGTATCGTACATGTTAACATTCAACACAAGTACTCAAAAAAGGAAATGTGTATCAAAGCAGCTGCTTGTCAAGCGCATTAATGTAAATGCACAAAATTAACAGGGCATGCAGTAAATCTAAACTAACTCTTTGTTTCATTTCCTAGGTCATTCCTCAATATCAAGATCAGAACTACTGAGCCTACCTCTCTTCCATCCTCAAGAACAACAGTTTCACCAGCCTTAAGTTTGGCTATTGTAGGGCCCCTGAAAAATCAAAGGACATCTTCTTAGATTCCCTGACAATATTTTTCAGGATGTTCCATAAAAAGAAGATGAGAGAAATAAAATGGTTTAAAAGTAGGAAGGAGAAGAAAGGAATATTTTTTTTCTGATTCTCCATTAATTCATATCCATTAAGCCAATTTATGCAGCAAATGCAAAATCATCATTATAGAGAAAATAAAGAACTTTTTACTAACCTTGGCAGGTCAAGATCTAGACATCTCTGAAAGTCTACTTTCCTAGCAAACCGTTGAGGCTGAAAGCATAATACAAGAGATCATAGAAACTTTAAAACTTGGGTCCGGATAAGAAAGATTCAGGTCTGACTCAACAACTACCTTTGTTTGAGGATAAACTAGATATGTGTATGCTTGTCAGTTAAACCTAAATAAATCTTAAATAATCTCAAAATGATTCTTGATCAATAGTAATACCATCATAAGTTGGTTGAAGTACATTATTTTTTACATTTGCAAACCTTACCCATTAATGCTTGCAGCAGCCTGAAGCTGCCTGACAATTTCGGTGAAATCTTTCAGGCAAAAGTTTAGATGAGAAAATATTTGAAGGAGAAATGTTAATAAGAGCACTACTAACAATTATCCTAGAAATATTTTGTGAGATCAATGTTCATTTCCAAGTCATTGTCAAAAGAACAACAAATCCAGACAACAATTTCCAGATGAACTCTAAAGCGCTAATGGGTTAAGCAGGATATTCAAAGATAAAGAACCAGGCTTTACAAAATTAGTTCATCCTATCTCTAATTCTACACAGACAGAAATAGCTCCTGGAGTTAGCATCTAAACTTCATATAAGTCTATATAAAGGTTCCGTTTTCTCATTTTAAGCTCTCTTACCTTGATGATGTAGGCCACTGACATGTCAAATTCAGCCTCTGGACTCAATTTCTGTCTTTTAGAATCTGAAATAACATGGACACTATTATGTCATACCTTATATTTACCATATCTATTCATTCTATTTGTTAGTTAACTATACTGTTAAACATATTTTAGAATTTTCCAAATATAATTTTAGCCATTTTGCCTAATTGGTAGATGTTGGCAAATTTAGCACGGTCCTACCTTGTGTGTGATTGCAGTGAATGCCATGTCAGGGAGTGGTGGTTGCAACTAACTTCATGATTAGAATTCAAAAGTGCAAACTCGCACTCATCGGACCCCTGATCTCATATATTTCTGATTTAGTAAATTTGGTAAAACTTAACTATCTGTAAACTTCCTGGTTTTACAGAAAATAAGAATCTACTACCCCCAGGAAGAAGGATGATAGCAACAATATCTAAGATAACACAGCACATGTATAGGCCTGTTAGAATACCACTTGTTTCCTGGGCAGGCACAGTCATCATCTGGTCACTCCGTATTGCTGTTTACTAAATGGATTCACTTTTAGATTACTAAATATGATAACAGCATTTAGTAAGGGATTACCTTAAAGAATGATCTGAAGCTTAGGGAGGTTATTGCATGTCGTTGCATTCTAAATATTTTCTATTATTTTCAGATAGATCAGTCTGTCTTCTTTAACCTTAGAAAACACAGAGGAGTCCAACAAGAGGTTATATCCTGTTCCGCAGTGTCTTTATGGAGATTTCTTATTTCTCCTAATAGACTGCTAACTGAGTGCTGCAAGGAAGGATAAACAAACCACTGAGTGTGGCAAGGAAGGATAAGCAAACTCCCTGCTCTCTTCATTCAGCTCTCTGCCACCAGAAAACACCTTTTTGCTAAACGAAAGATATTGCATCAGGAATGATAATCAGATTGTCATTGAAAAAGGCCACTCACCTTTCTCATTGCTCTCTCCAGATGTAGAGACAGCAGGGTATGTTGTTGATGTTTCAGATGGTTTGTCAGAGAAAAATGGCACAGGAGTGACTGTCAGGATATGGTCCTCATGCACACTGTCTACTTCTGTTTTTCCTGAAATTATAAACGTAGTATATATATATATATATATATATATATATGAGAGAGAGAGAGAGAGAGAGAGAGAGAGAGAGAGAGAGAGAGAGAGAGAGAGAGAGAGAGAGAGAGAGAGAGAGAGAGAGAGAGAGAGAGAGAGAGAGAGAGAGAGAGAGAGAGAGAGAGAGAGAGAGAGAGAGAGAGAGAGAGAGAGAGAGAGAGAGAGAGAGAGAGAGAGAGAGAGAGAGAGAGAGAGAGAGAGAGAGAGAGAGAGAGAGAGAGAGAGAGAGAATGGGTGAATATTCCAATCCTTACAACCTCAGTAATACTAACCTATTTCAATTTCATTGAATGCTGCAAAAGTCCTACTCTGTTTAACCATGCCTTCCTGTAAAGAAAAGAATCAACTCAGTCAGTTCATATGACTCTATAAGGATTGCTTGTTAATATAAGGTTACAAAATTGTAATCTTATATATGTGTGATTCCCTGCAGGATGTAAGCGACGTTGACTTACTATTTTTTGAAATGAGACGACAATTAATGAAAACCACTGTAACTGTGACCAGATCCTTGAAGCGATTTTGTAAAGGATCAAAAATATTAAAACCTATTGATGAGGCGGGAATGTTCACAAGATAAGAACTTACCACCCCAGGTGGCCCATGAAATGTGACTTTCGGAACTGATGTCTCCTGCATAGTTAAAACTCCACCTGGAAGGAAATGACAGCAAAGTAATAGTAAAAAATCAATTATAAGAACTGTCAACTACATTCAAATATTAACACAACTTTTTACACAAGTTGATTATCACAGTACATAATTCTTACACACATTTAAAATCAAGCCCGTTTGCCAGTAACGACTACTAGTGTGTCCATTAAAAATCAATAACTTATGGAAAATATTGTATCCCTAAAATGTATTTGTTTTGACAGTACTGTCTTCATCCAACCTGTCATTCTGTCCCTGACAATCAATAAGGCCCAAACACTGAAACTATATTCTCAAAAAGATAGCAAAAAACACAGCTATGCTTCTTTATAAATGCAGAAATCAACTCACCAATCATTCCGCCAAGGTTAGCCCAACTCTTATGAGTTATGAATATATGTTCCAAACGGGTCAATTTCAACCTAGGAAAATATAAATTGTAACACAAATAAAAAATATAGCAAATACAGGCAACTCCAGCTAAGCCGAAGTTAAAGAAGCCAGATTTTTGGCCTAGCCATATGACAACGCTGCTCCTGGTATACATAAGTTATACCACTTAAAGGTTTGGGCGCAGTCATCATAGCCAGTTTTTCTCATCAAGACTCTGCCCAAACCATACAAGAATACTTGTCCACTCCATAGCACTTAACGTTTAAAATCCTGCATATAAGTTGGACAGCGTCATGTGGAGGAGACCCGCCAGTGCGACATCAAGCCAATGCGTATAGCGCAACATCCTAGCAAAGATGGCATCACCACACAATTTATTCCATCAATCCAAGCCTACCGAAGTGCTGTAATTATGACTGTGTAGCTGAATTCCCAGTCACAATAAAACAAAATAGTTAATCATTATGTTGGGCTATATTTTATTATATTTGTTTTTATGCATTATATGTAATGATTTGAACTTTAAAAGATGTAGACATCTACGCATTACATGTCCTACATCATGTGTATAAATATATATCTATTATCTTACAAAAGTGTAGAAATTGTTTTAAACTGATTTACAAAATAAAATTACTTTCCAATTAACTCTAGGTAGGGAATTGAATTCATGTAGACTGTCTACTTCTTATTCATGACCAAGATGATTCGATGGAGCCTGCACCCGTCTGAATTTTGGGAGCAGTATTGAATAGGCTCTAGATATCTCTTATTGAATACTTTAAGACCACATGATTGAGTAAAAATCACTGACTTACTTGAATTCAGTTGCTATTCTTTGTGTTCCTTCTCCACAATTAAACAAGTACCTGAAAAGGTGATAAAAGTTGTTGTTCACTAAATTTACACATAATGATTGTGAA
Source organism: Maea johnstoni (assembly GCA_963942565.1). Taxonomy (NCBI): domain Eukaryota; kingdom Metazoa; phylum Annelida; class Polychaeta; order Spionida; family Magelonidae; genus Maea; species Maea johnstoni. Next base: position 10,496,591 of record OZ012685.1, on the reverse strand, counting down.
ACTACCCAAATAATATGAAACCACAATGGGGATAACATGAGTTGACAGAATGAATTTCCTTTGGAGGATGGTTTTCCTTGGACTTTGTCCTTGGAAAACCATCCTCCATTGAGGAGATAATATTGCCCCTTCTCTTTGTACTTGTATGTGACTGCAAATCACTCCAGGCCTAAGTTTTTTTTAATCCTCAGCCTAGACTTGACACGATCGGCTTCTGAGTGTGCAGCACGCTCACCATAGGTGGTAATCAGTGTCGGTCTTAAGTAGCCACCACAGATGGCATTATACTACACAGAAAATGCTCCTACTCATATGTCGTAAATAACTGTTTTTTGGCAAAAACCAGAGTAAGGCGTGATATTGAAAGCATGTATTGACTTTATGTATGGGAAAATTATTTGGATGTTTTCACACCCGTTTAATCCCAGCCATTGTCGTTACAGGTCAAACCTACTTACAGCAGAGGTCACAACCTTCCATCTCGTCAGATAAGAGAGTCGTGTTTAGCAGTCAGCCCTGATATTGAAACTACAGCCTCATTGGCCATAACAATAACTACACCTTCCTCGCGCCGCCTGTATTTGGCGTGTTGTTCACCCTCTACCATATTTTTCCTATGCGCTCTATTGTGCCCAGCACCACTATCTTAAATTACTGTCCACTCCTTTTATGGCTCCTATCATTTGCACCCACGCACCGAATCACTCTGCACGTTTTTGAAATTTTGTTCTGTATCATGGTAAAGTTTCAAAATTATACCAGATGTAAAGCTCCCGTGCATTATTCACAATTCAGTTATTTGTAATGGTGCAAACTTTGATATTTATGACATTTCTGTTGTAATGCCTCAGTACTTTTTGCTATAGCTCATGAGAAAATGCAGTGAAAAGTATTGAATTGACCAATCAACCAGTCGGCCGTCCGGCGCTCTCGCAACAAACAGGCCACTGCGAGGATGACGTCATTTTTGATTGTAATTTTGACCACATGCGTCTCGTCTTGGATTAAGAAAAGAATGGATATGTAGCGAGAGACCAATTACTATATGCCCTATAGTTACATGCTGGACTCATGCCAGGAGTATCAGATAAGGCAGCAGCGTGGGGTCACGTGTGAACAAGGACCAATCAGGGCTCTCGCATCGATTACATTACTGAGAAACCTTATCTCCACCTCCAGCTGGGGTGCCCAGAGTACCAATTCTGGCCTAATTAGCGGCTATTAGTTGATACTGGTTGAGGCTAGCATGTTCAGGTTGACCGGCTGGTTTCGAATCCACTTGTGTTTGGTCATCTAAGGTCTCGTGCATCACATTTTTTGACCAATGGGCTTCATTTAATGGTCATGTTGTACTTTACGACCTCAATTCTGGAACGTACCAGAATTGTTCAGAGAAGTTTACAATTCTGGTGATTCAGGTGTACCAGAATTGTTTCTTCTGGCAATTCTAGTATGCACCAGAATTGTTACTCAGGCAATTCTGGTACGTACCAGAATTGTTCGAGAATTTCTTACCTGCCTGCCGTCCGTCCTGCCTTCCTTCCTTAGACATATGAATTGAACCGACCTGATAGATTATATTCCTTTATTCCTGACATCCTAAATTCAATAAAGATAATGTTTAGACTAAATGGATGTCAGGGAACAAGAATATGAACTTTATTTTTCGAAATGAATTTATTATGTTGTTGAAACGATCGTTTAAAAACAAGTGCAATTGAAATCACTTCGCACTTGTGTAGATCTGCTATTTTGAAAACGGCAGATTTTGCGGTCTCCTCGCCGCACTTTACACAATCCAAATAAATACTTCCTGTGGTTGGATTGTAATAAATATTATATTTCCCGAAAGCCAAGACACATATCTATCTACCAATGTCAATTTTGTATTTGTTTATTGGGCAAATAATATAATGGAGACATGATTCGAAATAGGTGCATTGCTTACGGCCAATGGATTTTGTACGTACCAGAAATGCTCCAACAATTCTAGAACATACCAGAATTGTTGGAACAATCCTGCCACTTGCAGTGTACCAGAATTGTTCTTTCCAGCAATTCTGGTACGTACCAGAATTGGACAATTCTGGTGCATACCAGAATTGAGGTCGTAAAGTACAACATGACCTTTAATGACGTCACTTATCAAAATATTCTGCAAATTCGTACCGGTATGGTGGCAGAGATACTATGGTGGCGTTCCTTTACTAACCTAGATGAGGCCTAAGTGACCTACTCGGGTGAGCTTAGACATGCGCAGTGAAAGCCAGTAAAGGAACGGATTTCGTGCTTACCCCGGGTAAAGTGTCATTGCGTCTGCCAAACGGCCTTCACCTTTGCCCATATATGGCAACCGTGAAATCGTCTATGTCTAAGCCGCACTTCATTACGAATGTCAATTTCAATTCATTTAAGACTAAATCTATCAAATGTCAAAATAAACATTACCAAAATATTAAGCCAGGGCATGTACTGTAAAATTAAAGGAGTATTCCTAAATGCTGGTAACAAAAGTGAACGATTTGCTTATTTTTTAAAGATGCTTACGAAAGCATCAGATACAAATTAATTTTCAGCATTTTACTGTAAATAATGATCATCTTTTATTTTATTTTCACAAGCAAAACAAGCAGGCCCGAGTAAGCGCGAGAGTGACGTCATCGCCTAACTGGAACGATCTGGCGCTTACTCGCGCTTACCCAGAGCTTACTCGCGCAAGTAAAGGAACGTCCTATATGCATAGCGTATCTCTGTGTGGAGAGAGAAGTGTCAAGTCAAGTGCAGTGCTGGGCGATAATAGGCAATAACAGAATAATACAGGTAATGCGAGGAAGGAAATTACTTACCTTTCCATTGAGGTGTTTATCATGAAAGAGCGGGGTGTTTTCCCCGCCCCTGTACCAATAACATGAACTTCAATTAACTTGGGGGTCGGTAAATTGCCACCAACATGTTCACGGTATCTGATGTGCCGAAGCTTTTCTTTCTCAGGTTTGTTATCCGACCCTTCGGTCTTCTTCTGTTTCGGCATGATGAAAGAAAATACTGGACTTTTGAACCTTTTCAACAAGATGCTGGAAGTCGCAATTCGACGTACAATTTGATCACCGCATTTGACAGAACATGGTTTGATTGCATTTAGGAAATACATCCACGCTGACGAAATCACGTGCGAGTTGCTGAAATGTTGCACTGTTTTGGTTTATGGATTGGCCGTTGGTGGCGCTCCTACGGCCGTGTTCGATTGACTGTTCGGGCGTGAGTTATGCCACCGGAATTGTAACTAAAATAGTTTGTCCTGGGTGGAGATTTATCAAATTGTTTTCTACAATTTGCCAACAAAACAAACTGGGTCCTTTTATTTCAATAACCTCTTATTACTATAGCAATAAACAAAATAAAGAAAAAATCTTGGGACTGGATGTTTTTATAATCTAATATATTGCCCAATATTTATTACCTTTTTGAGGAAAACTCCCTAATTTCAATAGACTGTAAACATCTGGACTCATGTGCTGCCAAACACATAGTAGATTTTCAAATGTTATTTAGTATGAGCAAACAGCAGATATACAAAATTAGGTATCTACAATGTCCCATCTATAAAGAATGAGAATTCTGTGCACGAACAATCCATAATGACAGGATAGAAAAGTGCAAAGTAACAGGCATTGTTATCCAAATGAGATACATACTGGTACATAGGTAATGTCCTTCTCTACCAAAATTGGCAGAGTTTGAGAAAACTTACAATGGTGCCTAACTAAACAAAAATTGTCCTGAGCAACCCACTTTTTAGATGTTCTTTAATTTTATTCTCTAAGTAATAATACAAAAATGAAAAAAAAAAGAAATCTCTGGACAAAATAATTTATGGTGCAGGCATCCTTAACCCATTAATGCTCACAGCGCCCAAAAGCAGTCTCACAACTTTAATGATATTTTGCAGGCAAAAGAAAAGTCAGGAAAATATTTGATGGAGAAATGTTAAATCAGAACATTACCTACGACTCTCCTTCAAATGTTTTGCAAAATCGTTCTCAATTCCGAAGTTATTGTCAAAAGTATGATAAATCCAGACGAGAAATTTCTGGGGGAACTCTTGAGTATTAATGGGTTAATGTTGCAGCAAAACACTGAGCAATCACACTACACCACACCGCTAGGTAAATACAGAAGAAACTGTGAACTCCATACAGACTAGGAGCCTATATTCCTGTAGTAAGTAGGCCGTCCATGCTGCTGAATAAATGACCTGCTGTGACTTAAATGCACTAAAGCAAGGCAGGTGGATTGCTATTTATAGCTTCACTACCCCCAAAGTAGCCACAGCATCCCAAAATTACCTTTAAAATATCAAAGATTACCAAAACCTAAATGATTTATTTAATTGCCATAAAAACGGTGTCTTCAAATTTGAAAAGAATTTATTGAAAAGTTATATCTAATGCAGACAAGCTGATCTGGTATAGAATAGGTAGAAAGTTTTGGACCTAAAACACCCCATTCCAAACATACAATTACTCGTAAGTTACCCAAAGCTATTCAATTCATACAAGTTCCATAGGAAAGAATCCCTGGAAATTTGAAAAGATTATATTAAAAGGTTTTTGAGAACCCTGCAGACAAGTACGGGCGTATACGCAGACAGAAACTGTGCCAAAATATGTCTTATAGAGGGGAGACATAATTATAAGATATAAGGGTTAACTGATAAAAATACATCTCATTTATAAAAAGACGATGCATAAAAAACAAACAGACCACCAACATTTCAACAAACTTTATTCCAAATCATCCTCAATGGGCTAAATCAGACGTGAACACTTGCTCTAATAAGTTGGCTGTTAGGCCACACTTGTTTGATAAATATTAGCTCAGATCTGCTTAACATTAGTATACTTCAGCCTTAGAAGCATATTGGTGACACTTCTTTATATATCAATAGAATAAGAACATATTTGTGCTGTCCATAGACCATAGTTAAGAATTGCAGACATGAAAACATGCATTCCTAGATTAAACATGCACACAGATATAAATAATAACTAATAATATGCAATGAAGCCTTCTTATTCCTGTTTCTTTTGATTGCTCAAACATACCCAATAGAAAGAACAGTCAACATTGACAAATTACCACCCCACAAGACAATTTCTATGACCATTTGTTCCATAAGGCCAGACCAATTTTATTCATTGTCTTACAGAAGGTTTTTGCCTGCTGCAAAAGAGTCTTCCTTAGAGAAAGCATCTCTTCAACAAACCTGGAACGGTCAATCTTGTATTCTAATGTTTTCTAGAATAAACATTGCTGGAGATATAGAAAAACCATATCCACAATCTATAGATTGTAGATATAGTTCTACAGAGAAATGTAGAATTAAATGACCTATTCTGTTTCTTCATTTTTAGCAGATTTTGGACTGTACTAAGAATGCTAAACTAAGAGTTTACTTATACCCCCTTAAGACACAATGATACTTATTTGATGGATCCATCCTATTCAAGCATTTTTCTAATTATACTTGAAAGGAAAATATTCATCAATGCCCAACCAACTTCAAATCATTCACATTTTTGTCAAAAAACTTATATTTGTACAAGTATCATAGCTTTAGAAAATACTGTCAAAGTGAACTCTAGCCATAAATAAAATGATCATCAGAAAGAATGAAAACCATAATATTGCTTACACTTTCGCTAAATGGACCAAAGCTAAAGGTTTACAATATATTTGTCCTACACTAGTAACCATATCTTAAGAGAGTATTTTGTTAAATTAGAGTAACAATACTTCACAATGGCAGACCGATACACAAGATCAAAAGACTGACCTTCCCCAACCCTACAACTATAACCAATAACAAATACATACAAATCCAAACCATTCAATAAATCACTTAGACATAGCATTATAATTATGCTTATCATTAAGAATATTTAGATACACATCCATATATAACAAGCTCACTTATAAGTCAATCTAGTTAAGTTATTCATACAAATCCAATAATCACATTCAAAGCTAAACATATCATACACTCAATTCATAACAACTAAATTGGCATGTGTAATAACAAAGGGAGTCACCCTTCACATGAGATTAAACACTCAGACACTCTGCTAGTGAAAAAACACTAGTAAAACGTACCACACCATTATAGCCATCCCTAATAGGACATTTTCTTCTAGTCGTGTATCCTACATAAGAGACTAACCAACTACCAATAGCTTTCATCTAATCTCATTCACACCAGCAGTGGACAAATATGCTGACAAAATGGAAATATCTCGATAATCAAGCAATATAATTTGAGAAATACTTGACCGACAGTTGTTGTTTCAGTCAGGTTAAATATTCCCTCTATGAATAATTTTCAAATATTTCCTTGCTGAATAAGCTATATGTTTAAAGTAAATGTCAGGTCATCTGGGCACTAGAGATGGAAATTGACTGATTCCAATCTGACTAAAATTGACTACTTTACTGTAGGAGTGTACTGGTATTTAAATGGCAATTTTCATTGCAGATGCTAGTTAGACTTAATCACCTGGTGCCATCTGCTGGCCAGGTCCTACGAGCTAGTTTGTCCCTTTTGTCCTGGTGACTTTGCAATTATTGTTGCAACATGACAGCGCCATGCCTTCTCCTGGCAGCCAATGGGCGAGTGCTATTAGGCACTTCGCAGGGCAGACCCATGAGCCAGGTGAGCAGGATTAGGCGCTCCCGGATATAGGCCGGTGCACGCGAGGTGTGTAGTGAAGGAGTTAACCTGAATGATTCCATGAGTTTTACAAGTGAACATAATTAACTCTTTCCAGACTAAGGAGTTCAAAAATATTTAAAAAAGAGAAAACAGACCATTTGTGTTCATCTTTGAGTGAACCTGTGTTCATCTCTGTATTCAATGAATAGTATGACATTCAGCACAAATCTCTAGTAAAGTGTCATACTATAGCGCAACTTGCTCTTTGTCAAAACAATTAATGAATGTTGGCATGGTTAGCTCTGATTGTCCAGAAAATTAGGTAATATAAAACTCAACCAATATAATTTACATGCTAATTAATACAAGATGCAAATAAGGCTTGTTAAAACCAATCTTTTAAAGACATGCGAGTGACACTTCAGTCATTCTTAAAACTGCTGCTTAAGTGCTTGTTTACCAGGCATCGGCACTGCAGTAATACATATAGTCTGCGTGTGTTCAATAAATATTATAACATTCAGCACAAATCCCATATCTCAAATTGTCATTCATATAGAACAATACGGCCTCTTTGTCAAAACAATGAAGATAGAGAACACACAATACTGATATCATACATATATTTCTTCAATTGACCATGAAAAGAAACTAAAAACATTTGATTGTCATGTAAACAATGGATAGACTTGTTGATAAATGCCCTTATGGTGATTGTCACAGAAGATTTATGGAACTATTTAGCACAAATAATCTATTCTAGCATAATCTTCTAGAAGTCCACAATTGCAACTTGATTTTATGGGCATATCACCATGTTCATGAAAATGAAATAGAAGTAACTAAAATACACCTATAAATCTTTTATTCATTACAGTCTTATTTTCAAGGAAAACTACCATTAGGAAACTAAAAAACAACATCTCAAAAAAATATGTTTCAAAGTCAGTGAACCATTTATAAGCTATATATTTACAAATAACCAAATGTCTCATTCAATCTCTAGGATTAACATAAGAAAATGAAATGAACAGGCTAGAATCCATGCTGATAATAACCTAATACCTCTCTAAAAACACTTTCAAGCATGAACTCGTTCACATCAAAAGCCTTAAACACACAATCTGTCGCATACAGAAATAGCCCGACAAGAAAGGACTTTTTGTTGAGATAACTCTTGGCAGGAAGATGATTAGTGGCACAGCAAGTCTGTCAAAATGATAAGCTTTCAACATGTGGATATACTGACATCCACTATCCACTTATAAGTTAGAACTTAAACTGCTAGTTACTGTAAAACTGGTAATGATTGCGTGATTTTAATTATTGCGTTTTAATGCTAATGCATGAGGACGCAATAATTAAAACACGCATAAATCTGTCCCTTCTGTTTCAGATATCTGACGTCTGGTGGCGTCGCATTAATTAAAACACGCATAAAAGAGAAAATGAAAAAAACGCAATATTTACTACACGCAAACATTACCAGTTTTACAGTACCTATGCAATAATTCTCCAGTACAATGTGATTGTAGTGCCATGAGATGAATGTGAACAATTTCAATCAACTAAAGCTACATTCTATCTATCAATTTACTGGTAACAGTATTTAAGGCAGGATTTTCAAACCATTTAAACAACAAGGAAGGAAGGTTTGAAGAAAGCAATACCGGTATGTAACCTGGTCCATTCTAGCAAAACATATAAGTTGGTTCACTAGATAGTAATATTTAATGAAATTTATTTGTGAAACAGATTTGTGTTGAAGTTAACTTCATTCATATTTTGATTGATTTTAAAGGAACAATTCTCCATAACAGAGATTGTCTGTGAAGTTCCTTTCAATGTTTAAATATAATAGAAGCTACAACACTTTGCGACCACTTGCAATATGAATAAGTATCACTTATCACATAGAGAAGGTATGTATACATATCCTATCAAGTAATTTCTCTATATTTCATTAGCAGCTGTCCAATACTGTTTCATTTCATTCCCATTAACCATTCACAATAACCAGTTACATGAATATGGGTAATGCAACAACTCCACCGATAACGTTTTTGTGTAACTATTGCCATAAAATATTTTTTTGGCATAACAGTAGAATAAATAAGACTTCAGTCTCTTATAATATAGTTAATACATACATAATGAACACAACATTAACAACATATTATAATGTTGAAAATTGTTAAAAACCAGAGGAAAATGTGTATTTCTTTGTATTCCATATCATATTTAAACTCCCCAATATACTCTGTGTTATATTTGTCACACCCTTATTACATGCTAGGAATTTCTCAGGTTACTTTTCAAGGATTCATATTGACAAGAATATTTTCATATATTCAGGGTGGGTTGTAAAGCTTTCTTGGCAATGTTCAACCTGCTCCACCCTTTCAGGCTAAAAGATCAAAAATAAGCGCTGACTTTTTTGGTGACAATTATCCAGTGGTGTCCAAAAAATTGAAGTCTTAGAGCACAGACAATTGGTCGTGCAGCACAGCAATATTTGGTGGGCACTGTGAGACTCAGTTTAAATACTGTCACCAGGTGACACTGTTTTTTGGAAAGTCAAGTGATTTTTAACAACAAGTAGACTCTTTTGATCATGCTTCCCGAAACGGCAATTGAAGGTTTTGTCTTGTCGCAGGCTGGTGCGACAATGTGACAGTTGGACACCCCTGCATCTCTTAGGCAAAAGCATTTGTTTTCTTTTGAAAATATTTGAAGGATAAATGTTAAATCAAAAACTATTAATTCCTCATCAAATAGTTTGTGAATTTACGTTTAGTTTTAAAGAAATAATTTCAAAGGTATCATAAGTGCAGAGTGTCACCTGTTAGGAGATATCAAAATATAAAGAATTACATAGTAGCACAAGTGCATCTGGATGAAGGTTGAGGGTTCAATCATTACTCCTCAGCACCAAAAATACATAGGGTAAGGTACTAAGGGAATAGACAGTTGATGAGTCAAGAAGATGAAATGTCTGACAGTCATCAACAGCTGAATAGATAGGAACATGTCAACTGAAATGTATCAACCCGCAGCTGATAAAAATACTGTATTCTCTAAAATTTAAGAGGAAATGAGAACCTCCATAAGTTGAATGCCTCTACACACTTACACGTTTATTTAGATAGACGGTATTCAATTTATACAGGACTCTCTGTACCAGGATAACTGTGACAAAACTATATGAAGAAATGCCATGATCCAGGTGCACCTCTTCGGCCCAGATACATAACTCTCTGCTCATAGCTAGGGCTGAGGATGGAAATATCAAAACAAAAAATGATAATTCAATAATGATAAAAGCAATTTCATCTTACAAATGATATGATTTTATGACTTACGGCTTATAAGGGAGATATTCATGTTTTGCTTAGAATTCACCATTTGAAAAGGTAGTTTCTTTTGATAAAAAACTTAATTTATCCTTTACATTAGAACTATCTTCAGCCCTGGCTATAGTGAATAATACCATACTGCAGCATAAGTACTAGATTTGTTATTTACACCCTGGCCTCTCTTTGTGCGGCCACCCTCCGGCACCGCTCACGCAGCACTCACTTCTCCACTAATCTCAGCAGCTGGCCTGATGTAGTAGATACACTGAAATGGAGACAAGGTAATAACTGGCATTAGGTTATCTGGCTATTTTGCTGAAAACTGTCCATCAAAAGCATCTTTTTATAAATATTTAAAGAAAAAAAATATTGATCCCAAAACTAACCCCTCTTGTTCTGTGAGTATGCCTTTTTTCCAAGTTCATTGGGCACTCTAATCACGTATGGGTTTATATCAATATAAACCATTCATGTCTGCAATGCCACAAAATGACCAGATTGTTTTAGTGATATAAATTAATCTGAGCGTTTTTTATAATTAATATATCATTAAATTTCGCTGGAAATTAAGGACATACAGGACAATTCGCTCAAGTCACGGATTTCCACGAAATTTGGTACAGAGATTCCTCGGACCACCCTCTCTCGAAATCCTGAAAATTTAAGGGATGAGGTGTTTCATTCTCCCCCAACAGGGCGCCCCCTTCAGGACAATTTAGACAACTGTTCAAAATTCACAGATTTTCGTGTAGTAATTACAGAGAAGTAGAATGACAGAAAAAAAAAAACGATAATGCTGTACAAATATTCTTTAGTATATATATAATTCATTCTCAGTTCCAAAAATATGGTTCCATTGTTTTGTTGTCAATTTAGGGGGCGCTACTCTGGCAAGTTCACCCATGGTACCTCCGTATTGTGGGAAATTGGTGAAGTTATAGAAAAAATCTCCACATTCAGATTTTTCTTAAACTAGCTGTAATTGTTCTTTGGACCAAGTATTTTCATAAAACAAATTTAAAAATGGGGGTCAACCGTCTTGTTTCCAAGCTAGGGGGCGCCACATTACCAACATTTAATACAGAACTCTTCAATATTGCAGGAAGTTGGTGAAGCTATAGAAAAAATCTCCACATTCAGATTTTTCTTAAACTTGCTGTAATTGTTCTTTGGACCAAGTATTTTCATAAAACAAATTTAAAAATGGGGGTCAACCGTCTTGTTTCCAAGCTAGGGGGCGCCACATTACCAACATTTCATACAGAACTCTTCAATATTGCAGGAAATTGGTGAAGCTATAGAAAAAATCTCCACATTCAGATTTTTCTTAAACTTGTTGAACCTGTTCTTAGGACCATATAAACTCATAAAACAATCTAAAAACTGGGGGTCAATCGTTTTGTTCTCAAGCTAGGGGGCGCCACATTACCGGCATTTCATACAGAACACTTAAATATTGCAGGAAGTTGGGGAGGTTATAAAAAAATCTCCACATTCAGATTTTTCTTAAACTTGCTGAAATTGTTCTTAGAACCATATATTTTTGTAAAACAATCTAAAAACTGGGGGTCAACCGTTTTGTTTTCAAGCTAGGGGGCGCCACATTACCGGCATTTCATACAGAACACTTAAATAATGCAGTAAGTTGGTGAGGCTATAAGAAAAATCTCCACATTCAGATTTTTCTTAAACTTGTTGAAATTTTCTTAGGACTCTATTTTTTCATACAACAAATTAAAAAAAATAGGGTCAACCGTCTTGTTTTTAAGCTAGGGGGCGCCATATTACCGTCAATTCATGCAGAACACTAAAGTAAGGATTTATATTTTCAGTTATGAACGTATCTTCAGCTGTTGGAATTGTCTTTTGTGAAGTGTTTTGCTTAGCTCTAATATCACAATCACCAATATCACACATACCCCCCCTCCCCAAGTCAGAGGTTCTATCTAGACAGTGCGAGTCTATAGGCTTGTAACTTGAATAACCACACCCCTTGTAAATTAACATCCCACTGGCTGAAAAACACGCTACCCCCCCCCCCCCCCCTGTTTGGTCGAGTTGAGACAGGATATATAATATATATATATATATATATATATATATATATATATATATATATATATATATATATATATATATATATATATATATATATATAAATATAGTAGTAGTATATATATGCATATATATTCATTATCAGTATCACTGTTATGTCATTATCATTTTATATTTACTATTATTTTCATCATTATTATTATCATTATTATAACTATTTTATTATTATTATCATTATAATCATCATTCGTATTACTTGTTATCCAGGGAATTAAAAAGTGATTTGGGTCTGCCACTATCTCGTATATACGCTCGTTATCGAAATTTAAAAATACCACCTAGAGCACCGATTTCATCCCAAAAAAGCAACCTTATTTTCGAAAAACGCTGACTTTTTCCAGTAAAAAAAACACCCCTTCTTTCATCAAAACACTGACATTAGATGAACGGGAACACGCATTTTTTTCTTTTGATGTTAAAATTCTCTGCCTGTTTAGCGGCAGCAGACTCGGAAGTCCAGTCACCTCAGTAGTCACTCGGCGTCAGAACCGCGGATACTACGTGGATTTTAATAGGATTTTCACTACTCAAATTCGTACCTGGGTACAAAAACATACCCTTCTTTTACACAGCGAGGACATGCGGGGGTTTCAAAAATGACCCTTCTTCTGCGAAATACGTAACACAGGTGCGCCCCCCCCCCCCTCTGTGCCTGACTGCTACATCAAAGGAACGCTCGCGCCACTGTCTAAAATGTGCCTCCACCGCGCGCGTGAAGAGCGGCTATAATGACGCAATGCATAGTCATTAGAGGTCGCTCCGTTCGTATGTCCGCACTCCTCTTAAACCTCATGTAGCAGTGTAGTAGAAATCATGCATGTTATAGGCATTATCCAACATGCTATATCCTTGAGGTGAAAAATGTCGTTCATTAACTTAAATATATTGTGACAAAATAAAATTTGCTTATAGACAATGGGTATAAATGATTCACACTTACCAGCTTACAGTTCCACTTACAATTACGACTAATATAAACAACTAACAGGTGTTTCCCCATAAAATCCCAGGGTCAGTTTTCAAAAATTGTGACAGTTATAATGACATCCTATAAATAGGAAGTACTTACCACTCCACCAAATCAGCACCAATAATATCATGAATATGATAAGATATTCCTAACTTAGCCACCTTGTGTAACTTTCTGCATTCAAGCTCCTGTCAAAAAGCCAAACAAAAACACATTCAAGTTGGCAAGCCCATACACTGTATAAATGACTCACAAAATTAGACACACATATACATGTGTGTGTACATGTATGTAAATACATATTGGTATGTATGAATGTATGTAGTATGTATGTATGTATGTATGTATGTAAGTATGTATGTAAGTATGTATACATGTCCTTAAATAACCTTAAATGACTCACAAAATTAGACACACATATACATGTGTGTGTACATGTATGTAAATACATATTGGTATGTATGAATGTATGTAGTATGTATGTATGTATGTAAGTATGTATGTAAGTATGTATACATGTCCTTAAATAACCATATTGAAGGAAGACTGGAGGGGAATGATGCTATATGCCTACATTTTGTTTAATACAAGAAACCACACTCTGTCCATGTATGCTTTTTCCTGAGTTAAGGATAGAGACCCCAAAGTTGATTAATCACCTTTACAGCCTAGTAGAATATAAACATTACTTAAGTAGTACTGTACAAGTAAGTTAATCAATGGTCGAATATAAAGAATATGGCCCTTTAGTTGGTCAGCACTCACCTTCCTTAGAATTTCTCTATATTTACATTTTCTAATCATGAGCAGGGCGGCCTTCCTGCCACGTGTAAAACTTTTCATGAAGGTGCCCATCCTGGGCACAGCCAGCCACCAGCTCCCGGAGTCCTTTATCGTCAGCAGACCGGCCTTCATCAGCTGCCTGTGAAAACATTAAAACATTAATGCTCAGAGCGCCCAGAAGCAGCCTGACGGTTTTGGCAAAATCTTTCAGGCAAAAACATAGTTGAGAAAATATTTGCAGGAGAAATGTTGACCAAAACACTACCCACACTTCTTCCCCAAATATTTTGAAGAATCGATTTTAATTTCCAAGTTATTGTTAAAATATTGAAGATTCAGATGAATATTTCAAAAGTAACTCTTAGGCACTAATGAGTTAAAGACTTAAACAGAAATATCTTTTGGAAAACTGCCTCACTGACTTCTATATATGGATGTCTCAAAATAGTACCAGTTGGGCAGTTTTGAGCACTACATGCATGAATTGGTTAAACTGATTTAACTCAGGATACTCAATTACTTACGTTATTTCTTCATCTCTAAAGTGGTACCCTGCCAGGGTTTGCCTACTTATGCTCAAATTGGAGCACTGTGGAATAACAGTATTCATAAATTTATCTGTAAGTAAGAATAGACAACAACAGTCAGTGCAATAAAGTATTACAACAGAAATATCAACTTTCAAGGTTTTTTTCCTACCAACATATCAATTTAATGGTAAAGAAATGTTATCTACTGTACTCCAACCGGAAAGCCATGGAAATCCCCTTTTTATTTCATACTAAAATCAATTACTAAATAACAGTACAAATACATCCTACTTTTCACTTGATGAGGCTCATCTAATTTGCATATTTGTTGATAAGCATTGCAAAAGATTAGTGGAAAAATGTTAACGCACAGTCCTTGAGATATTTTTCAAAAAAAATACAGAGGTACTGTCAGTATATTCAAGCCTTTCTGGCTTGCTACATATATGAATGGGTTGACCCATTGATGCCTCTTCGATTTTCTATCTAATTCCAAAAACACTTGAAAAAGTATCATAGCTCCAGACATCACTTGTCAAAGAGATTGTTGTGTATGAATAGTGAATATAAGGAAATCCTGCCTTACCTATAACTTTCTTGCTGAGAGCCAGCTCTGTGAGTACACTGAGGACATGCTCCCTGTAATCCTCCGTGAAGAGGAGAGACAGATCATCACTGTCCAGACCAAACTTGAAGAGCCGTATCTCCCCACTGTCTCGCAAGTCATTCTACAAACATAACAGTGCAGTCAGCATCAACTAGCAGTATTGTACACAGGTGAACAAGATGGTGGACTTTATCTGACACCGGGTTTAAATAAATGAGGAGATTTTTGTTCTCAAATTTGGTATTCATGATCAAGACTCTGGGGCCTGTTTAGCTATGGTTACCTTTAAAACAAATGTGTATCCTTAGGCAAAGAGTAACAACTCCTTTGGGTCTTATTGCTTTTGATTAGGGAAATTTTTATTACTTATGTTCATTACCATATATCTGGATGTATCCATGTATAGTTGGTGGTATCTCTATAGACACTGTCTAGTTCGTTCTATATTTACATATAGATCACTGATTTTCTGTGACATTATATTATCAATTCTTTTTTTAAATGTCTTACTTTATATATTCAAGAAAGATTTGTGATTGACATCATGCACACCTCAGACACTATTGGTATTTGAGTACTGGTAGTTACAATACCCTTTTAAAGGAGACAAGAATAACATGTTCTTGTTTATGCACATCCCTTCCATGCCTGAAGGTCCCCCTGGAGAATGGCACTGGGATCTCAGACACTTGAAATCAACTTCAGAATTTAGTAAAAAAAAAAAATAGCCAAACAGTTGATGAAGAGCTGTTGTTGTGTATCCCAATCACAATTAAACCTTTAACAAATTCTAAAATATGCTTGAAAGATATCACTTAAAGTCAGATATCTAGAGCTCTTATGGCATGAATGGGTTAAAAAGAACTTATCTACATCATACCAGTTGTTTGTCCACAACGGTCCTGTTTTTCACAATACTGTAGAGTTGGTGTTTCAAGATGATGGGCGGCAGCCTTCCATCAAACTTTTCAACAGGAAATAAGTTTTTTAGGTATACTATGGCATCTTTCGTGTCATTTGGAACATCATTGTTATCTACAAATAGAAAGGAACTCAATCAATAAAAGCATACCTGTGAGTATTCCTTATCAACACATGCTTTTCTTTCAATGAAATATATATTTTTCAAAGTCTTAGTATATTAACTCAAATGGCTATATGGATTAGATTGGGGTTTATACATGAAAACAGACAATCAGGAAATAGGTCCATTAAGTATGTATGCATGATATATATAGTAGATGACATTTCATAAACCTGTATTGCACACATATATGTGAAATAATAAGTAATATAGTAATGTAAATATACAAAAATGAAGTATGATTAGTGAAAACTAAACTAAATGGGTTATATGTTGTAGCTTGTAGCCCATACAGGCAATTCTGCTGGGATTCCATAGGTTGACAAAATGCTACCTACTCTTGCTCCAAGAGGGGTTGGCTGCATCTGGCTTAATGGCTGTACATATCTTTTTTCTCTGTCTGAAGGCTTCTGGCATCAAGGACCTTTTGCGACTCATTCTCTGCAAAAGACTTGGAGCTAGAAAAAATACATGGCCATTACAAGACATGCACATTTTGGAGGAAAAAGTTTGTATACAAGTATGTGGTATTTATTATTCTAAAATTGTTCATTTCTGTCTATCGATTCCCCCGGTGCTTATATCTTAACCCATAAAAAGACATTAACTTTAAACCCATTCTTGCCTGCAAAGATCACACTATTTTGGTAATATTTCTACAACTAAATCATCTTTCAGAATGTATTTAAAAGAGAAATGTTCTTCAAAAACCCCTACCTACACCCCCTTCAAATATCTTGCTAATCAATGCTTTATTTAACAGTATCAACTCACCGAGATATTTTTTATTGGAACTTAATTGCAAGAGCTTGAATATGTTTATTGCAAATATACCTACATTGCTAGTAGAGAAGACAGCTAAAACATATGTTACATTTGACATATTGTACAATTCAATGCTAATACCTCATCGGTAAAACAACCTTTATATATGGTCCATATTTCTAATTATGTGAAATGTGAGACAGTTGCCAGTGGGATTAGATGGTGGTTCCCCCAGGTACCCTGGTTTCCAGCAACGATTACAACAGACTGGCCTTAAAATGTCAGAATTTTTTTTGATAAACACTAATTCCTATGTTTTGTGAAAGACAGTTTGATTAAATACGAAAATTAAGAGTACAGTTTACGTTAGTAAAGAAATTCAAAGGAAATAGGTTTCTCAGAAAGGAAATAATAATGCTATTGGGCTATTGAAGGATAAAAAAATGCTCTTTGTGACATGTTCAATAGGGCAGAGTTTGTCTTTATTGACAGTAGTGATACAGTTTTAGAGTAATGAATAATATGCACGTCATGGCAGAAACTCTGGTCGGTAGGATTGCTGATCCTACCAGTCAGAATTCTGATTGCCGTCTCTACTGGTAGAGAGGTACTCTGATTGCCGTCTCTACTGGTAGAGAGGTACTCTGATTGCCGTCTCTACTAGTCGAGAGGTACTCTGATTGCCGTCTCTACTGGTAGAGAGGTACTCTGATTGCCGTCTCTACTGGTAGAGAGGTACTCTGATTGCCGTCTCTACTAGTCGAGAGGTACTCTGATTGCCGTCTCTACTGGTAGAGAGGTACTCTGATTGCCGTCTCTACTAGTCGAGAGGTACTCTGATTGCCGTCTCTACTAGTCGAGAGGTACTCTGATTGCCGTCTCTACTAGTCGAGAGGTACTCTGATTGCCGTCTCTACTGGTAGAGAGGTACTCTGATTGCCGTCTCTACTGGTAGAGAGGTACTCTGATTGCCGTCTCTACTAGTCGAGAGGTACTCTGATTGCCGTCTCTACTGGTAGAGAGGTACTCTGATTGCCGTCTCTACTGGTAGAGAGGTACTCTGATTGCCGTCTCTACTAGTCGAGAGGTACTCTGATTGCCGTCTCTACTAGTCGAGAGGTACTCTGATTGCCGTCTCTACTAGTCGAGAGGTACTCTGATTGCCGTCTCTACTGGTAGAGAGGTACTCTGATTGCCGTCTCTACTGGTAGAGAGGTACTCTGATTGCCGTCTCTACTAGTCGAGAGGTACTCTGATTGCCGTCTCTACTGGTAGAGAGGTACTCTGATTGCCGTCTCTACTGGTAGAGAGGTACTCTGATTGCCGTCTCTACTAGTCGAGAGGTACTCTGATTGCCGTCTCTACTGGTAGAGAGGTACTCTGATTGCCGTCTCTACTGGTAGAGAGGTACTCTGATTGCCGTCTCTACTAGTCGAGAGGTACTCTGATTGCCGTCTCTACTGGTAGAGAGGTACTCTGATTGCCGTCTCTACTGGTAGAGAGGTACTCTGATTGCCGTCTCTACTAGTCGAGAGGTACTCTGATTGCCGTCTCTACTGGTAGAGAGGTACTCTGATTGCCGTCTCTACTAGTCGAGAGGTACTCTGATTGCCGTCTCTACTGGTAGAGAGGTACTCTGATTGCCGTCTCTACTGGTAGAGAGGTACTCAGATGGCAGTCTCAATCAGGTTTGTGCTAGTACAAACTGCAATCCTAGTCTGTATTAAAACCTAAGCATTTAATAAATACAAACTACATGTAACCCATATCAATTCAGAAGTAACTTCATTCAAAACTAACCACCCCCCCCCCCCCCCCCCCCCCCCCCCCATCTCACTGGGACCCGCGCTCTCCACCCTCATGGCGCTCTCCACGACCATACGCCGCTTTGATGGTCGCCGCGGAATCGCCGTGTGGTCACGTAAGATCGCCGTAGTCCACGCTCAGTAAACCTGAGATATATACAGCTTACTTGCCCAGTGGGGCTAACAAGATACAGTTTTCACTTGCCCTTCAGCTATAATTTACAAATTGTTCTTGCCTTAGACAATAGGGCAAGCACCGATGTCGAGCCCTGTGTGAAATATGACCAAAAATTAAAGCTTTCAATTCATTATCTAAACAGAATGGTTTTAAACCATTTTTCATAACCTCAGTTTGACCAGTACTTTAACCATTGTAAAGCCAAATTGTAATTTTGCCTCCAAATGTCTAATGCCAAATTATAATGGGTATTATGGGCTAAAATCCAGTACTAGGTTGTTCATGTTTCACAATCTTATAAAAGTTTGGTCAACCAAAGTCAAAATGGCCCTCAAATCAAGCATAACATTGTCACAGCCTATTGCCTGATTGTTGTGCTATGTAGGGGGTCTCTTAGATTGACAAGACATGTTCTTCTTTTAAATTTATTTGATCTACTTTCATGCTACAAACATGGCCTGATATGACACAAATGAGAAAATCTTAAATCTAACAAAATAATATTTTTAGAAATATTTGGCTGCAAGTTGTTTTCTCATTGGGTCAGACATTACACTAGTAGTTTTGAAATATAAATTCATTCGGCTTTATAAGTAAAAGAAAAGTTGTCACACTCACACCATGTGTGTGTACTCTAGTTGCAAATGGGTTGACGGGATAATGTTTTTCCACGACCTTTGACTAAAAGAATTAGTTTTGGCAACAGGCCCTTCAGGCTTGGATAGCCCTGATAAAAAGTAAGCTCAAAAAGAGGCTGCAAATGTTTACATGAGGAGGTTTTGTAAAAGACATTGCTCATGCTAAACACTATTTCCTAGTGCATGTAATTAGCTTGTCCATTCATACAGTGCCCACGGCTCCACAAAGTCCATTGCCCAGTGGTTCCATTTGTCTGGGACTCAGATCAGGCACGCTAACCTGAGTTGTAATTTCCCTCATAAATGTTGAAGGCCAAATTGTAACATTTTGGGGATTAATAGCCATTAAATCCATAACAAGGTTATTCATGTTTGACGATCATATAAAAGTTTGGTCCACCATAGTCACATGACATATCAAAATGAACCTTGAATCAAGCACAACATTTTGACACCAACAGCTTAAAATTCTTTGCTATGCTTTTTGAGGTAGTATTGAGCCAGGCTCTTCTTTAAATGAATTTAAGAGGAAGTCAGTCAGGACAGGAAATACACTTCAGTCTAGACACTATAGTAGACAGGATTATAACTGCGGTCACAGGGAAATTTGTGACTTAGGGGTCTTTAACGCTAACCTATATACAGGTGTTATGGTGGGGATAGGTCAGAGAGTACACTTAACTAATTATATGTAGTTTTACATATTGATTCAAGTCGATAGCCTAAACCATCATCATGAAACTCTGTCTATTCTCTGTCTCCCTGTCTGTTTGCTCATTACATGTTCAGGTATTTATGCACAACATAAATGGATTGGTCAATTGTAATTAACAAGTATCCACTAAGGGTGGCACCCCTTCAATGGGATGTTCTAGGAACTATTCCGCTGAGCGGCGCTTCACGCCGGATGCGGACCAAAGTGGGTCAGCCGGTATAGCGTGTGCTCTGCCTGGCAGTCACATACATACATGGCAAAAGGAAGCCTTCAAACCACGCGTTTAAAAGTCGCTTATAAAAACGTTTTACACGCGATTCACTTTCCCCTCTATCTTGGAATAATATACATGAACTGCTTTTATTCATCTAAGACTACTGGACGGCGCATTTGACTGCTGGTTCTGAGAAATCAATAGAAACTCCTTCAGTTAGGCATACTGTATTGGGTTATTCGACAAGGTGACAGTGACATCTAAACTTAAAGTCCATTTAAAGATCATTGTCACATCTCCTTTGAAAATCTCAAAAAGTGGGGCCGTATAGGTGGCATCCGAAGTGCCACCTTATACATTTGCATATTTCATGTCTAAAATTGTAAGTTCACTATACCGTTATGCTGCTGGTGGATACTTTATCCAATACAAGGTGATGTGAAAAATTACTGAAACCCTGGCACATTGGTACTCATCTGAGAGTACACACGAGAGCTATCCAATGAATACCAACATGGCAGGGTTCAGATGGTTTTCAAAACTCTGCATTTTTCTGAAAATGGACGAAAGAAGTCTCAGCATAGAAAGGGTTAAACTACATCACCATTAGAATTTTCTCATACCTTGTTTAAGCTTTCATTGTCAGGTCCAATATCTAGAATAAAAAGGGCGGGGGGCACCAGCCATGCCGTCCATATAGATGGCGCCAAAGTGGCGAACAAATTTCATTAAGGGATGAGAAATAATGTATAACCAAGTAAGGATAGTCTAACATTTTTGATATACATAAATATATAGTGGTGCCACAACTACTGACTCTATTAATGAAATCGTATGATCGATTATTAAACTGTCACTTTTGAAAGAGTCAGTACGGACATAGAGAGAGGCACACAGACACACACATATATGTATGTATGTATGTATATATATATATATATATATATATATATATATATATATATATATATATATATATATATATATATATATATATATATATATATATATATATATATATACTAGTATATATATATTCATGCATATATACACGAATAATACATCAACAAGCTTGTGTCGCATAGGCTATAGTGCTATAGTTTAGTTTTATGGATGCATGGGTGTGATTAGTTTAATGATATTGAACCTTACTATATGCAACGATATCCTATTGTGGATGTTCTGTGTTGCACATGTAAGGTTCAATGCCATCATTTAACTGTAGCAGTGATGGTTTTGCAAAAAAACAATAAACGGAGCCCAATGTCAGGCAGCTTTGTCTTGAAAGTGTCATTAATCAATACCAATATGATATGCCTTCTCCCAGCAAATATTCTGGATGATTCGTAATAGAAAAAATATATACTATTTAGGTTAACAATATATTTGTTGCATTTGCGCTACTCCAAAATTAAAAATTACATCCATTCCGTAAATATTTCCGGCCTTTACTAAATCAATATGGTGGACATTTACAACTTATTCAACTCGATCGCTGGTTTGAAATTGAAAAAAGTCTGATTAAGTCTAATTTAAACGGCGCTGTCATTAATTAATGACAGCAATACATAGACCTATACGTCGATGACTGAAAAGAGGGGAAATACGTTTCCCAACCCTTTGTACGTGTCCGGAGCATAGCAAAATGCTTCTGACTTGGTTTTGGTCGGAAGCCTGCTGACCTTAGATAAATAAAAAAACAAGTGGATATGATACCAGCCGGTCAACCTCAACAGGCTAGCCTCAGCTAATAGTCTAAAAGTCGAGCTCTGAGCATGCTCAGATGATGCTGGCGCACAGGGTTCTCTGTAATGTAAATTATACGAGAGCCTTGATTGGTCCTTGTTTCCTCGTAACCCCACCCTGATGCCAGATCAGAAACTCCTGTCGTGTCCAACCCTTCACTATAGCGCATATAATAATTAGTCTCTCGCTACATATCCATTCTTTTCTTCGTCTAAGCTGATAATATAGTTTATGGGAGACGACACTAAACCCTAGTCCCGCTATATAACACCAGAAATCAATACAAGGGTGCTAGCCCGGTTTCGGTACTGAACCAGGGTTATTTCAATAATAGTGAACCTTGCCCAATGCAACGACTGCATGTGGATGTTCTGTGTTCCACATGTAAGGTTCAATGCCATCATTTAACTTGATGTTAATAGCAGGGACGGTTTGCCAAATTGGCATAAAACACATAAACGGAACCAATGCTAGGCTTCTTGGTCCTTAAAGTGTCCTTAACTATCATAGTGTATGTCTAGTTCCAGCAAATGTGGTGGACATTTTGAAATAGAAACAATACGTACTATTTAGGTTAATAATATACTTGTTGCATTCGCGCTAATCCACATTTCTAATTAAATCCGTTCTGTAAATAATTCCGGCTTTCACAAAAACTTTATGCTGGACATTAACAACTTGTCCCGATTGATAGCCGGCTGGAGTTGAAAAGAGTCTGATATAGTCCGAGAGGCTGATAAGGTTAAGTTTACAAAGTTTTTGAAACATACTGATGTCCTTAGATGTGTTAAATGTGGGTAAAGCGCTTAAGTATCACACAAATCAAGAATATAAGCATTTTCCTCAGTTTTGATTAATTTCTGGCTCCCGTTGCCATGGCCACCACTAAAACTACCAAAAAAAACATGAATGAACTCCTACGGTTGAGAGCTTGATTCTGATACCCAAATTTGTAATGATGTCACACTGATCTAAAATAAATTATGCAAATTAACGTATAAAACGTGCCAGAGTCATCCAAGAATGCTGATTAAGAGGTAGTAACACTGAAAAAATAGCTTGGTATCTGTCATTTTCAGAATTAGTGCCCTGATATTGGATAGAATTACCGGAAACCGACTTTAAACAAAAAATGCTTCAATAGGTAACTTTTTCTGGAATTTGCGCCTGACTGATATTTACTCGAAAGGATTTTTGCAATGAGCATGCTGCCACGCAAATGTTCTTATATACTGGTCGTCTTGTAATATATATATATATATATATATATATATATATATATATATATATATATATATATATATATATATATATATATGTATATATATATATATATATATATATATATATATATATATATATATATATATATATATATATATATATATATATATATATATATATATATACACCTTGTGACGCATAGGCTATGCTAAGTTTTAGGGTTACGTCGGTGTGATGTGTCTACGGTCTAAGTGGTTTGCAATCGCCATTAAGACAGTGGAGCTCACTTATCTTCCTTTTTATGACAGCTCTGGAACGGGTCATTGTATTTACCGAAGCTGTCGGCACTGACTGAGTGAAGAAACCCATTTATCCCCACTGCCCGCCACCAGCAATGTTTCGCCACTTCTTATTGCTTTATAAATATTACAGCATGTTGCCATAGTATTATTTAGACATTTTTCCTACCCTCGTTCATTGTCCTTGCACGGTGTCATGGCAACTATATGTAAACAACTTTTAAAATGGCCTTGGTTCATCAATTAAATGCACTTTTCCCACGAATTAAAAAATACATATATAGTATATTGCCACAGCAATGTATAGACATTATTTTCTGCCACACAGTGCAACTATGACAGGATTAAAGTGTTTTCTGGCCTCATTTTTTGCCCGCGTGCGCTGTCAAGGCAACCACATGTAAACAACATTTTAAAGAGGCCTTGTTTTCACAAATCACAGGCTTTTTGAGCAGAAAACAATATTTTCCATGCTCTAATAGTAGCCAATAAGACCTCGCCAGGCCTCTGGAGGTCGGGTGCATCTTACAGACTCTGGCCTAAGCCCCTCGGCTCTGAGATACATCAGACCACCCTTAGTCTTGGGTTTTCCAACACGACAGCCTGGCTGGTACTTTACCCCTATAATAGTTTACACGCGATCCAGACATGATGGGAATGTCGTTTGCACGTAAAATGCATCAATATACGCGCGTAAATGCGAAGATATATGGAAAGTAAAGAGACCATCATTGCCTACAGCTATTCCGATTGGAAAAATAATTAAACGCGCATCTGTAGTTTTGTAGATATTGTTTAAAACATATATTATCATACGCGAACAGTGTTTGAAGGCATTCGCTTGCCTTAGAATGTCACAGACACACTCTATAAATACCCGCACTCTTCAGCGAGTGGTCCGCATGCGAGTGGCGCCATCTATTAGCGGTGAGCGCGGGAAGAACATCCTATTAGGATGATCAATACATGTTACTTACATGGGAATGGTAGATTGCAATAACAGGTAATTGAGAGATAATCATTTAGGGTAGTGGGCTGTCACTCTAACAGCTAAAACCTTAATAACAAAATAAACAAACATTTAATGAACTATTTGTCTGATGCAAGCCTGAAGGGGTTAAAGTACTAGTTACTTTTCCTACTCTTCTCTATATTAGTCGCCTTGATGATGATAAAATAAATGGCTTCTTGCCAATGTTACCAGCCGATTAATAAATTGAGTCAATGAATTTTAATAAGCACCTATTCCAATTTGAAATAACAATATGAATCCGTATATTGAGACTGGATGTAACTGAATAACCTATCCCACCTGGCAGTTACTAGGGATTGGGTGTATGGAAAATCCAATTTCCTAAATTTCATTTAGCAACTTTTTTGGTATTGTTTGTATCAGGTTATCTGCAAAAATTGTCAATTTTTTGTCATAATTCAAAAAATAAGATCACCTTAATAGTACAACATATATGTTAATTCCATTCAGTAGTATGTTCCTGAGTCAATTATGGAAAAGGAATTTCTACATTTGCTATTTATTTCCAAACATATATGCATATCGTTGTCCTGTCCAAACCCCATTTTTCCTGTCCGCACCCCAGCAGTGTCTGGACGGGACAAATGTCTAGGGGGGTGGTGGCACCCCCCATCATGGTCTTGGTCAAAATAATTCATGCCACATGGAAGATACTGGTATAGAGAGGGTAGGTTGTGAAAATTATGATTTTATCATTTGAAATAAGAAAATTAATGAAAAAATAGCATCTCAAATGTAGGAGACTGGATTTTTCCAATCAAAAATGAACCATAAATATTTTTTTTATGACTCTAATAGATCAAATTTTACTACTGGTATACATATTTCTAATTTGTAGAAAAAAAGTTTTATTTCAATTACTCGATAAAAAAAGAGGGATTTTTCATATTGTCCTGTCCAGACCCCGGGTGATCATAAATTACAGGTAATTGGCTAGTCCCCGGGGGGTTGGCATGACAAAATGAAAAAAAATCAAACTTTTTCACACATTTTGAAAGGTCTATTTTCAGAATATATAAAGTTTTCTAGTCAAGTAC
The DNA here is from genome assembly GCA_963942565.1 of Maea johnstoni. Lineage (NCBI taxonomy): Eukaryota > Metazoa > Annelida > Polychaeta > Spionida > Magelonidae > Maea > Maea johnstoni. The sequence goes on along the minus strand of OZ012685.1, from coordinate 10,470,783 downwards.
AATATTTTTTTTTCGAACTTCAATGTCCTGTAATATCCTGATATGACCCAAAACCAAAGAAAAGTGAGAATTCTTCGCTAGAAAAAAAACTGTATCCACAGCTGGTTTCCCATATTTTATCAGAGAAATACATCCCCTTGAACCGCAACGCCATAGGCACAGCATGCTAGCACCTAGGGTATGTGCGCCTCGGGTTACGCGGTGTAGCCTTGGTCACGTGATCTGATCTGTGCAATTAGCATGCCCCATCCTTTCTAGGTCAGATAGTTGCCAAGGAGATGGGAGGCAGCGACATTTGATGATGCATGGACAGTGCCCGATCCAGGTCTACTCATCTCAGATTTTATACAGTCACAACCAATGATGTGCAATTAGTATTGGTTGCCGTTATTTTTTTTACTTTAGTGAGAGTCTAGACAGAGACAATGTGCAATAATGAATATATGGTCAAGAAATAACATATTTATTCATCTAGGTACTTGACTGTTTTATGACTTATCTGTGGTTGAATTTAAAAAGGAGTAATCTTTTTTATATATATTTCATTATTCGAAAGTGAAAGTTTTCTCCAAATGTACATGTACAACATTAACTGATTAAGCAGTACACCCTCATTGGATGACCAGACCCAAATTGGTCTTCTAAGAACATCTCTCTCTACAACATCTGGCCAGGTCTGAAACCAGGAATGTCACATGCGGGGTACCTCAAGGGTCCATTCTCGGGCCGCTCCTCTTCTTAATCTATGTCAATGACATGCAGAAGGCTGTCAATTGTAAACTTCTTTTATATGCGGATGATTCTTGTCTTTTAGTCTCTGGAAAGAATGTCCAGGACATTGAAAATACACTTTCGCATGAGTTACAAAATGTTAGCGATTGGCTTGTAGATAACAAATTATCCTTACATCTAGGGAAAACAGAATCTATCATTTTTGGCTCACACAAGAGACTTAAGAATAAGAAAGAGCTAAATGTGGTCTGTAATGGGGTCAAAATTGATAGCAAACCTAATGTGAATTACCTAGGCACAAAACTAGACCAGACTCTATCAGGTGAAACCACTGCGAATTCAGTGATAAGTAAATGTAACTCTAGGTTAAAGTTTCTATATCGTAAGGCTAACTATTTTGACTTTACCACCAGACGTAACCTTGCCATGGCTCTTATTCAATGTCATTTTGATTATGCTTGCAGTGCCTGGTATGGTGGTCTCAAGTTGAAATTAAAGCAACGACTACAGATCTGTCAAAATAAAATGATTAGATATGTTTTGGGACTACATCCGAGATCTCATATCGGTTACAATGAATTCAAGATAGTCAATTGGCTGCCTGTAGAGAAAAGGGTCCAGCAATTAAATGTGAACCACATGTTCAAAATTTTTAATAACACTGCTCCATCTTATCTTTCTGAACAGTTTGAGCGTGTTCAAAATCAACATCACTATCGAACAAGAGGGAGCAGCCATAATTTTATTGTTCCTGGGGTAAACTCAGCTGGGAGGTCTTCTTTCTCATTTGTCGGTGCCAAAAACTGGAACAATTTGCCTGGCCATATCAAACAATGCATAACAAAAGAGAATTTTAAACTAGAAGTAAAGAAATATTTTATGGAGTGTGTTGCAAATGAGGAAGAAGCCATATATTTATATTAAACTGTGATATAGTAAGCCACTGTTGCCAAATAGACATTGCGGTGATATGTGTCAGTCTTGCCTGTGATATATCATGCCCGGACCACTTTGGAAATAAGTGCAGGACACTTAAAGTGCTATCCGAGGTATATTTATGCCATGTATAACCTCTGACACTGTATTTATATTATTTTACCTTGTATTGTACATGTACATTTTTATACCTAAATAAAATCAATCAAACTCATGCCATGGCCCAATATGACCTTTCAATGAACAAATGAAAATATAAAAGAAACTCACCAGTAGAACTTTACATATTCATATCCTATCAAATGTAGATTTCCATGTTTAATCCCATGACACATAGACTCATAGTACCGTGCGCCTGTTGATTAACATTGTCCCAGTTTCCAGATACAAAATATAACTTGTGAGTTATGTATAGATACTTAGTTGCTGCTCACAGCCATAAGACACCAGTTGAACAGCATAGATCACCTACCCAAGTGAAAGACAGGGTCCTAGTGCCCATCTATCGAATTACGCAAGATCTCCTTTCGTAGTTACCATATATATTTCACAAGCTGGTAGCCTTACCTTTTCGAATAACGCTTGGAAAGGAAGTTGTTGATATTTCAGTCCACAGCCATTTTCTCCCGTCCCCTTCGCCTCTCGCCGTCGCTCGCTCCCAATCGTGGCTGTTGAACGAGTGAACGAGAGCCGACCGTCACGCCCTCTATAAACACACGAGTCTTCACCCATTATCGCTCAAGAACACATTCTTTGCACTCTCAAGTGTTTCACACAAAATAGGATGTAAAACCCCACATTCAACCAAAAGTCTTACTCCTGAAAGATGTCAAGCAAAAGGTCTTACGCTGGTGAAGAAGATTTAGCTGAATCGCGAAAGAAAATTGGCAGATTTTCCACCGACAGCAGAAGAAATTCAGTGTTTTTGGTGCATCCAGTTGAAAGTTTCAGTGGCAACTTTCCTTTTTATAGAGAGCCCAAAGAAATAGGGTGCTTTTCACAAAACCATGTGAGGAAATTTGTACACGACAGTAGTCAGTTGAGATACATAATACATCCAAAGGATCCTGGACATGTTAAGTTTGACCTAAGGCATGGCTATAGAAATAGAATAGCCAGGGATGAGTTTGCAAAGGACTATATCAATGACCTCCTGAGATGGGTTCAGCTGAACTTCCACAAATTCCAAGTAGGAGACAATCAAACAGCTGACCACAGGTAAGCCTGTACACATGTGAGACTAAAGCATATGTGTGACTTACATCTCTAAGTGAGGCAGAAATCCTTGCCAATCCAATGATTAGTTCAAATAGTGATACAATTTGAAAAAGGTGTTCAGTTAATGAATGATACATCATTAAACATTTGAAGAAACAATTAAAGAACATAAAATGGTGTATGTGTGACCAGAGATATACAGTATAGACCTAGCCTAGGTTATGTCTGGTGTGGTTAGTTTATCCATTCTTTGAATACAAATCATTATGCTACACCTGTATTTGAGGCTTTCCCCACTGTCACACACAACAGAAATATGATTTTAAAAATTAATAGACTACAAAAATACTACCATCTAGAAGATCTTCTGTGAACTATCTTTTATCTTTCCAGGCCAGAAATGCCCTTAAAACAATTAAGTGAGTCCCTGCATGCTCAACAATTATGTTTGAGCCTGCTGTAGTCGTACTTTGTAAATTTATACCAATTAGCTCCCTAACTCCCCAATTACCAAATGTTATTATGTGTTAGCCAACAGAGAATTCCAATGTTATAAACAGGACAGCACACACACACACACACACATATATATATATAAATATATATATATATATATATATATATATATATATATATATATATATATATATACTGTATATATATATATATATATATATATATATGTATATATTTATATATATATATATATATATATATATATATATATATATATATATATATATATATATATATATATATATATATACTGTATAAAGGGTAATGTTAACGTGTGCTTAATCTTCCCGAATTTACCGAATGGGTTAGAGACGGGAACAATAAAAACGTTATCTTTAATCATTTATGTTGGTATTGAGATTGAGTAATACAGCCGTATATTTAGGTTATTCGCTTGCCCAGCATATGGCGCCTTATGTTATCTGAATAGTGGCGGTTTTTTTTGGTCAAAAAGTCACCAAACAAAGATACACAGTACAAAGCAGTGCTGAGGAGTAAAATGATCGTACTCCCTTTTCCTTTTTTCGTTTTCAAGCCAACGAACTTGACATGTTTCTCTACACTGGTAAATAATGGTGATACTGGCCTGGGCAAGTTGGGGGATTGTGCCTTCCTTGACCAGCGATACATGTTTGCAGTACTCACAACCTGCCCACAAACCGGTCCGACCTGTGTTATGCTGCTCTAAGTGCTATTAATGTGCAAAACAGTAGAGCCAGCCATATCAGCTCAATTGAGCTGGGATGGCTTTGTTGTTCTGCACGTGCACCACGGCACATTCAGTGCACAAAAAATTCGTCTGCACGATTAGATTTAGAAGCGAATACACTCGGTAGCATTTTCGGTAAATTTAATACCAGTGCAGCCATGCAGGACGGGAAATTAAAAAACGGGAAAAAGTAGAAATCATCAATTTTCGGGAAATAAAAGTCCCGGGAAATATACCGGTTATACAGTATATATATATATATATATATATTCATATAAGAAAAGTTAAATTCCACATCAACAGTGAATTTGTTATGTAAACAACATACCTTCTTGACTTGGTCCAGTAGTTCATGTTTTTCTTTTTCTAACGGACAAAGAAAATGTGATGCTGTAACAGGGATCTATTGTACCCTGATTGGTATTTGAATATATGTTGGTTATCACTAGCTACTGCTGCAGCCCTCTGCCCTAGTGGTTATCATTTTTAGCCCGCCTGCATGCCACTACAGCCAGGGCTTGACCATACACGCATAGCAGGAAGTACCATGTGGTTTCCTTATCTCACCCAAAGTCATAAAGATGCCTTTTGTTCGCCACATGTGTACCAGTCCTTGGTCTCAGTCTATGTCCGACCTTTGTACTGTAAGGATGTGCTGTTAACTCTGTGACTGAGTAGACTGGCACTTTGGGCTTAGGCACTGTAACTATGGGCTGCAGCAGCAGCACACCTTAGGATCTACTAGTGGGATTATATAAGAATTAGCTGTATTTACAGATTAGTGAGTAAGTAATAAAGCACACCTTTATATCTAGTAATCTAGCTCTCTTTGTTACAAGTACATTTTAACCCTGCATCACATGGATTGGTCATCTAACCCTTAACCAACCCTCAGACCAGCTCTGAGCTAGCAATAGCAAACAGTTACAATATAGTAGGTGATATGTATATGTCATACTTCCAAGTTATAACAAGAGGAAGTATTGGGAGCCTGATGCCAAGTTTAGGTCTTACAACACATTTAGAAAAAGGTGTTTTAAATCCCATTCCCTAATTACTTTCAATTGCTTACAGGTTGCATACAGATTTCATCTGCTGGCGAGGTCTCTTTACCAAGTTGGTGTGCACTCCATTTGAGAATCGTGATGGCTGGATCATCGCAGTGACCAAGTACAGGGGAACTCACTATATGTGTGAGTTTGACACGGAGGAGAGGGTGAGGCAGAAGATGACAGAGTCAGAGAGACAGAAGGAAATGAGTTACTGGGGCTTCAAGTTTGAGCAGTATATGACTGCAGGTAATACAACAATTTAACCCATATATGCCTGCAATTGCCTGAATATTATCTTTACTAGTGTCGTTAGGACCGATGATACTTTTCAAAATAACTTAACAATGGTGCAGCTAAGTTAACAAAATATCTGATCAGTATTTCTTCTTCATGTATATTTGGTAAAAATGCTGTGAGTCTAGACTCTAGAGGTTTTGTGATATTTCTAAAATTGTCAGGACTGGCATGAATGGGTCATTATGGATATGGGTGGTAAATTACATTTAAATTCAAATTTTTCAAATAAAGTGCATAATGATTCTCTTGCATAAAGCCATAACAGGCCTATTGCAACACAGACAGTTATTATTTGTATGTATATATATAAGAAATGCACATTACAGTGCACAGTTGAACATCTCTTGGACACACTGATCCACTGAGAATCATGGGTCTATTTCTAACAAGGGGTGTCTGTTTCCAAGATGATAGGATTTCACTTTTAAAAGATCAGCATGTCTCCTCCAGTTGAACTACACAATAGATAAATTTGCATCCTGTCATTGCATCCTCAACTAAAAAAGTACTGTTTCCATATTATAATCTAGTGCAGGAGTGACATATGTGTAGTGCAGATAATCTTCATGATGTTGTGGCAGTTAAGTAATTAGTGTCAATATGATAAGTAAGTACATGTGCACTGCATGTGCATATCCAGTTCCTGCTCTAAGTTTTTTGTTAAGTAATTAGTGTCAATATGATAAGTATGTACATGTGCACTGCATGTGCATATCCAGTTCCTGCTCTAAGTTTTTTGTTACAGACGGAAAAATGGCAATCAAAACAGTTCAATACCTCATTGATGATTGATCAGCAGATCAAATTTGTTCAGTGGTAATGTACCTCAGCCTCCCACTTACAAATGCACACCAAAAAGTGTATTTCTGACAACCCTATCAAAAATAAAATGATTTTAATCACTTTCCCGTCCGTAACACACACAAAACAAATTTTGAGGTATAAAGTCAATTTTTTGTGAGGTAGTGGGGTTTAGGTTAGGATTTTTGTACTCTTTAGGATGTCAATTTTCAGTACATCATCACTTTAAATAGGTAAAATGAAATCATTTTTTAAACTTCTCCGTCGCAATTACTGTGATAGGAAATATGGTAACTTGAACCCCCTAACCTCCTGCAATACAAACGGTTTGTATTGTGCTCTTGAGTGAGCTGCTGCAATACAAACCGTTTGTATTGTCGGCCTGACTCAGATTTCTCAGGGCTTTGCAATACAAACGGTTTGTATTGTCGCTGTGAGTCATATATCATTTTTTTTATATATCATAGCATGTATAAGACTATCTGAAGCAGGGTCTTAGCCGATATTTGGAAACAGGGTGTCCAAATAGAGGTTTCATAGACTTTTGCGTGTCCAAAGTGTGGTACAAAATACATACTACTAATAAGATAGACCCTATACCTTTACAGATTTTGCTTTTTTAGGCCAGATGCTGGTTTGTGTGTCTTATAAAAGTGACACTACAGCTTCTATCTTCTAAGTAAAGTCATTTTCAGCAAATTCTGACATAAACTTTTGGGTGTCCAAACTGTCAAAAAACAGTGTTCTACGTGTCCAAATGACACGCTGGACGCATTACGGCTAAGCCTCTGATCTGAAGAAAGCATATACATAATAGCTTGTACCAATAGCACAAGTAGGTGGGTAGCTGAGACAATTACACCTTACACAATGGATTATAATCAATAACTGATGAGCTAAGCACAGTCATTGATCAAGCATAAAATAACTTCAAATTTCCATCATAGTTTTGACAACTGTTTTGAAACTTCACTGTTATGATGATTCCTACACACTGGATCAAGTCTTTCAGCGTCTTCGTCTGCGTTTCACTGTATATTTGCAAACGGTACATTTGAAATCCTTGCGTTCTAGTCTAGTTGCATCCAGATTGTAACACTTAATGTGACTCCATAGGTGGCAAATATCACACTCCACCAGAGGTTTGCCATCATTTTGAGTTGCACCGCAGACGCAGTCTACTTCATTTCGGTAGATGTGTTTCCATTTGCGAAGCTTGGGTACTTTCCTCTTCTGTTGATTATGTAGTTGATTTCTCTCTGATTGTGTGCGGCGACAGGGTCGATTAGGACGTTGAATTGCTGCTCTTCCTTTACTTTTGGCTACCTGTCGGCGCAGCGGAGGGGCTTCAATAGGTGGTAATATATCTGAGTGTGCAGCAATCAATTCCTAGCCACAACTAATACATGTATCAGTCATACATGTACCCCCAACGGCTCTTTTCAGAGCCACCACATCCTCACAAAAGAGCTAAATACTCACAAGTGATAGTTTTAATATCATAATAAAGTACATATATAATTTTATAATCATAATAGATATACACCTGAAAAAGTATTTCCTAAGCCTTCTTAATAATTGACCAAGTTATATTTGTAAATATGCACTGTACCTTTCACCATCTTCCATTCAAGGTACTTGTGCCATCAAAGTAATGAGTGCTACAAATGCCTACAATACAAACCGTTTGTATTGAACCACTCAATTTCAGCAATACATACGGTTTGTATTGCAGGGGGTTCAAGTTACCATAGACAATACAAACCGTTTGTATTGCAGGTGGTTCAAGTTACCACCCACAATACAAACGGTTTGTATTGTCATCGACAATACAAACGGTTTGTATTGTAGTTGGCTTGCAATACAAACTGTTTGTATTGTAGTTGGCTTGCAATACAAACTGTTTGTATTGTCAGCTCCACAATACAAACCGTTTGTATTGTCAAGTATGCAATACAAACTGTTTGTATTGCAGCTGAGGGCTACAATACAAACGGTTTGTATTGCAGGGGGTTCAAGTTACCATACTTGCACTGTGATATGGCCCTTAAAAGTAATTGTAATTTCATTTTACTTTCCATTACATCTGTCAAGTTATCACAGGGTATGCATCTGTTCAGAGGCAAGCAGGAACTGATCAATCATCAATGAGGTATTGAACTGTTTTGATTGCCATTTTTCCGTCCGTAACAAAAAACTTAGAAAAGTTTCTATAAAAATTTCATTTTAAGTGATAATGTAACAACTTTTGGAATCCTCTTACTTCATCATAAGGCATATTTATTGATGTAACAAATTTGTAGAAGATAAATCACACAATTGGTTAAAATGGAGTTTGAAAATTTTCCGTCCGTAACATTTAGTGCTGTTACGGACGGAAAAGTGATTGTGACAGGAAGTATGGCTGGAAGGTAAAAATCAGGGGATCAATGACAGCTATGGATTTTCAGTGTGCATCTCAATAAAGGGTTCAGGCCTTCAGGGCATATCCATCTACTCTCTATGGGTTGAGGAATTTTCCAAAGAGATCCATGTTGTTTTAAAGGTATGATATACAGAGAATATGCTTACACTTAGGACCTTGGGTGGATGAGTAATTAATTTGAGTATGGACAACTCTGTTTCTTACATGCATTAATTACTCAGCATAATAGTTCCAACTGATTTAGCTTAGATGCTTCCTTAAGATTATAAAGCTGAGAAAGTTGTGATGAGCATCATTTTAGTTTGTTTTCTCAGAGGTAGATTTTTTTCACTCACCACCTGGTCAGTGGTCAGTTTAATCACTTCCTATACACATCAAGGCTGTTGACCAGTATAGCCCAGACAATGTGGATTCTGTTTTTCCTCCACTTCCCCTTCTCATCAATACCTCTGATTCTCCAGCCTGGGGAAGAGGAAAGGGTTGGGGGGAAATTGCATTCACCCTGATTAACACCTCTGATTCTTTTGTCTTGGGAGGGAGGATGGGTTGGGGGAAATTGCATTTACCCCGATTGACTGAATAGGTGGCTTCAGGATTAAGGATGTAGGGTGGAATGGAAACTTATGGCATCTGCAGACAGGATGAAGGTGTCTAGACAAAGAGTACACCTGTACATTGTTAAAAAAATAGATATCCTTAAACTATTTTAAGAATTTGTGGGAAACTATGGAATGCTCTAGAAGTTCATGATTAGCTGAATGTATGGTCAAATGGTTGAAATGGATGATTAAGACATTGAGTCATGAAATGTAACAGACATTGCTAACGCTGTCAATTATTACCAACATATCTTTATTGTGAATGAATTATGAATGTGTAGTTAGCAAGAGTGTCCAGTTTGCTAAATACTTTGAAATACCTATGTGATATTTTCTATTCATGCATATTTGATCTTATTAACAGTTGGCTATTTTTTCTGGCTCAGATCTAATATGTCTATTGGGTGAATGGAGAAGTGTATTAACATCCAGTATTGGATATGAACTGAATTGGCATTCCTAACCAAACATACATATCATGAAAATCAGTTGTATTTAAACCTGTAATAGCATCATTAATATGTGTATAATTGCACTTGAGATTTTAGTACTGAGATCTAGGGTCATAGACTCATAGCATTATTGCAATATGGAGGCACACCTTCATCATACCACAATCTGGTTTTTAAGAATCCACTCTTCACTTACTTAAAATAGTGTATACAGTTATCTTTAATAATAGAGAGAATGTAGGGTTCTTGTTTGAGTGTTTTCAATGTTTCAGCCACAATAATTTCAGAACCTCGAATTGAAAGTGTCAGTCTCTCAGCTAAATCTGAAGAAATTTAGTTTCTGGTATCATTTTGTCTGTAATTTATCATTTAGACCACTGATCTATGAATAACTTTGTACAAAACATTCTTATGTGAGTCTTCCATATGACTATTTTCAATTTTGAGTGATGTAATGAAATTTTGACCTCTTAGAAATGTTTGATGTATGGAATCCTCCCCCTTCTCCACTTGCGACGAAAGTTTCCCGTCCGTAACAGTATGCATTTTCCGTCCGTAACACTGAATAAATTCCTCCAAAATTTGAGTGGGATGATGAAAATTTGAAATACATGCAGAAATAGATACTTGAGGACCTTGGCTACATTGCCAATATGCTAAACTTTAATTTTCTTCAGAATTTGAAGAAGGATCTCTGTTTTTGTGAAGGTATCTAAAACCTCCGTCGCAGAGTTTTCCGTCCGTAACAGCAATAAATTCATTAAAATATACTATTTTTTCAATTTTTTTTAACAAACTTTTTTTATAATAGTGTTTTAGAATGGTATATCTATGAGATTAAACAGCCAAATCAGGAAGTTTCCCTGAACTTATTGAAAAATATTGAATTAAACTCTCTAAAATTCCCGTCCGTAACAATTTGAATAGCTTGATATGGCCCTTAAGACTAGTCAATTACTATTACCTATTACAGTTTAGTTTAGCCACAAAGTAATTGATTACTTGCTATTACATTGAAAAATGGCAAATTACTATTAATTTTTATATAACAATTACAAATTACCCCAACCCTGCATTATATACATCACCATACCCAAATGTGGGAGGAATGTTATTTTTTCACATATATACATAATGTAATACATTGACTCACATTGAACGTTATTGCTCCTTAGTATGACTATTAACTACTCCTTATAATGCTTGTATGTTGTGCTTTTATCAGAAATGTTTTTTTTTCTTCAGTCCAACCTGATGGAAAGCCAGACCCCACTCCTCCTGTCAACAACAATGAAGCCTACTGCTCTGTGGTCAGAGGAAGACTCGGCAAACATTCAATGGGTGAGCCTTTCTAATACCTTCACATCTGCAGCATATGGTGACTGACACTAACACAAATAACTTTAAATAAAACAGAAATAGATTTTGAAAAGATTTATCTCATTTTGTTATTCGCAGTGGGAGTTTTTGAAGTTATGATTATATCTGAGGAAATTGCTAGTCAAACAGACTAATGCTCAGACCTACACAATCAAATTCTCTGGTCTAGTTCAAATGATATTGCGCCAATTCATGTGGTAATGATCATGCAAAACTTTTGAAATATTTGAAATATTTATAAATACTTACCTTTTTTCATGTACATCTGCTCTGAATAGTTGTATATACCATTATTTCTATTATAGGAACTTACTTTGTTTATTGGTGCTTTACATATTGAATACTGATGATGTTAGTTTGATGTTATACTAATCCATTATATGCACTTAACAAATATTATCTGATATTTCAGTATTTGGTGGTGAAACGGACGGTTGTGAAATAGATTCAAGAAATTCTAAAAGGTATATAGAACTCAAGACCAGCCGGGAAATAACTCATCCAAATCAAGAGAGAAATTTCAAGAAGTAAGTGAAATTAGTTTGTTCTCTCTCTGAGTCTGAGGCAGAAAGTAGGAAGTATTGCTTTTTCATTGCCTCAATGAAACTGAAGAAATGTCCATATCTTCAAGTTCAGATTTCATGTATTTCAGTCCCTGTTGCATCCCAAGGTTAAAAATCCTCCCAAAATGTTAGATATAATTCATTGAGTTGCTAGATATATAACAGCATAATTACATATATCTACTTATTATGAAAATGCAGGATATCTTTGTAATATCTTGGTTAATTGCATTAAAAGTAAAATTATCAAATCACTTGTTTTTTAGTTGACATATTGAAGAATTCCAGATCAAAATAACTGGGTGACAGGTTTTGTGTGTTTACTAGTGTTAGTATCTATGAATGACATTCTGATACCCTGCTGGTTAAGGCATTCATGAATATTTAAAAGATGATGGTCTTTCTGACCTGTACCATTGAAAGGTTTTGAAATACTGGTTTTGAAGCAAAATCTATGAAAGCATTGTAATTGTGTGGAAGGGAATCATGTTCTTAGGTTCTCTACATCGTCTTTTCTGGTGCTTAGCTTAAACCTTAAATACATATTCACAATATGAATTATTTTTTTTCAGGTTCAAGTTGATTAAATGGTGGGCCCAATCTTTTCTCGTAGGTATTCCGAAAATCATCTGTGGTTTCAGAGACGATGACGGCATTGTGAATTACCTGAAGACCTACAGGACTATGGAGATACCTAAACTAGTCCAGGTAAGCCTTACTGTCAACAAACCAGCACACATGTGATAACCATCTTGAAAGTGGGTGCCTAAAATGGGTCATTATGAACTTTTTGGGGTCCAATATACTAAGGGAGACCATGATATCTTCAATTAAACAAACATGAGGATGCAATTGCTCATCAAGAGGATGGATAATACCTGGTAGTTATGTCCTAGCATATATGTTATTATGAAAAGTTCAAGATTATTTCCTTGAAATTTACATTTCTCAAAATTCATCACAAAAAAGATTTAGGGACCCTGATGTGTGATTGTTGAGGGTTTGTGTGTCTGAATGGCACCTCGATGCCCTGCTGGCTGAGTCACTGATACACACACTGATGCACCCCATTTAATCTGCAGTACACATTTTGTCAGACTTGACAACATTGAACATAACTCATTGAATACAAAATATTAATAAATACGTAGAAAGTAAGTAGAATCGTTCAAACTTTCTGATTATTTTTTTTCTTATCAAGATTTCTTGTCAAATGATGTGTGAGTAATTTGTAAGGTTATGTACACAATTGACTGTATCGAGAAGATACAAAATGGGCTGTTTACAAAACAACAAATTAAGTAGTACATTGCAAGTATAAATTGAGATGCAAAAGAGAAATGAAATACAGAATTAAACATAGGTACATCAACCTATGAGTCAGGAAGTTATAAAAACATGAATAGTAAGAGATGGGAAATAATGAAATAATTCGCGCTTCCGAAAAGCGCCAAGGCCGAGCGGCAGCTTTACTAATTTTTTTTACTTTCCTTTGAATGATATTGGCATGGCAAGGAAGAGTGCCCATAGATTCGGAATTCATGATTTTTACAATTTCAAAGCTTTAAATGCTTTCGCAGCTCGATATTTCTGCCTTAATAGGCGGATCCAGGAGGGGGGACTCACCCGGTGCGCCCCTTATAGTCTATCTAACTTGAGTTGGCTAACCGCTTTTTCCTCTTTTTTCCCACAAAAAGTTTGTTTTTGCCTTCCAAACTAGGCAACCTCTTTGCAGCACTACCGCGTGTATAAACATACTTTTTATCTCAAATTTTGTCTGTTGATTTTGCTCATTAGGTCCCATGGTAAAATTTGCCCATTGCCTACTATTGACAAGAGTACAAACGCACGAGATCGTCATTGTTGGCAATGAGCTAAAAAGTTGACTTGCAATTGGGGTCGTTAAAACAAATAGTTCAGAATTGGTGGAGGGTAATCTGAATTGGGGGGGGGGGCGAAAATTTCTTTTGATCACTATTTTGAGGGGCGGAAGGGAAATGAGGCAGAGGGAGGGGGCATATTCAGAATTTAGGCGGGCGGAGGCAATTTTTTCCCACTCTCCCCAATACCATGCATCGCACGGGGAGATTGATGGTATATATAAAATTGGGACGAGACCTACAATTTTTTAAATGAGATTTAGAAAGGACACGATCTAAGGATTATTTAAGTTTGAAAAAAATGGTAGTAAACTTGGAAATTAATGAGCAAGTATGCGAAACAATAGCCTATAGACGATGGTGCAGGCGTGATAGGCCGCAATATTTTTTTCTTCCGCAGCTTTTCTAGAATACAACCTATTTTTTCCTGCCGGGATTACTGGGATTACTTCCCATAAGGGTCAAATCAAAGGTCCAAATTGCACACCCCCGTACCCTGAAATCCAAGATCCGCCGCTGGCATTCCCCTTCAAATGCAGTCAAAAAGTTACGTGACGTCAATATTTACTTGTTCTTCGCGAAAATTTATCGGGAGCTCCATGATATAAACTTTATATTTGTGCAATAACCACACAGTAGGAGTAGCGATTGACCGAAAATATGGCATGAAATTACGATTTCAATCTGTTGCAAAATCGTCATTTCGCAACAAATTTCAACTTGAATTAATTGACAAGTAGAATTAATTGTGGCGGTTCTAAAAACTTAAACCGCATTGAAATTGACCCACGGAAAGACCAGTAATTCATTTTAACAGTGTATCAGCATAACTGGTGCTAGTGTCGACATTTTTCCCTAGATGTCGCCACTCGTCATTTGGCGGGATTGATGACGTCATTTTCGTGCCATATTCCGCCGATAGAGTGCGCTATTTGTTGCCTGGTCATCTACGCTCAAAACGGTATATAATTTGCCCTTTCGAAAAGGGCAAAGTCTTGGGCGGGAATTTTTTTAAATGCATATGTCTAAGTTGCAATATGTCTAATGACTAAATCTAAATTTTCCTTTTGCTCTTACCACATGTTATAGTTTTGAAAATTACTCCACATTCGTTTTATCCCGATTTTCAGTTCTCTGCCTTTGTTGCATGAAATATTTCCTATTGTAGCTGATTTTTCACAAGTTATATTTTTTCCAATTTCATTTCACATCTTTCATTTTTTAAATTTCACAAGGCCAAAACGTGAGAACACATACATAGTTTCGTCCCAGGAAAGGCCTGATGAGTTGGCAGGCTCTCCTGAACAATCTTTCCCAGATACGCATACAGCCGGCAATGTACGTTCACAATAAAAAATAAATTGCTCGCCATTCCGTGGGTCAATTTTAATGAAATTTAGATCGTTAGAACCGCAACAATTTATTCCATTTAGCTATCAATTCGCTTTAAAAGCGGTTGCAAAATGTAGATTTTGCGACAGCTTGCAATCGTAATAATGAGTATGCCATTTAGTTTAAAGGTCAATCTCTTGGTCAGAACGGAAAAAATAAAATCATCCAAAGCTTCGCGCTTGCTTCTTGGCTAAATTGCCAGCATTATATTATTGCCGCTCAGGGTCACGGTCAAAGTAATACTGCACATTGTGATCCCTGACCCAATTACGGCCAGCTGTGACAAGTTCACGTGATGTGATTGTTGCACGTTCAGAAACACGCAACAATCACATTACGTGGGAGCGATCACGCGAGATTCGGCGAGAATCTTATGCGCATGCGCTCTGCGGGCGAGATTTCCCCATATCCAGCCTAGTAGACTACCTCGCTCATGCTTTCGCTCGGTAATAGATTTTATGGATTATAAATGTTCCAGATGTGAATGTGTTAGATACAGCTCCTGTTTGCTTGCCTTCCAGGACATTCCAGGTGCATGGGACCCTGCCCTTTGTTTCAACTTTTGTGATCAGGTTCTACAGTTTATTAAAGATACTGTCACACAGGATGATCCAAGGTAATTAGAATATATTGTATTTCCTGTACACCAGGTAAAATGTGTTAAAAGTCCACGTTCAATGGTGACGGAGGAAGCTAGTGCTGTGGTTGTCTATAAGAATATGCAGTGAATATATATATATATATATATATATAATATATATATATATATATATATATATATATATATATATATATATATATATATATATATATATATTATATATATATAATATTATATGTAATATTTACATAGATGATGATCCAAGGTAATAAGAAAGAATTATTGGCATTGCTTGTACTCCAGCCTTCAGGTATAAAAAATTGCTATTATAATTTTAATCAAGTCCTTTATAGTTACCATTGAAACTAATGCTTTGGTTCTGTATTTCAAATATAAAAGTTTTTCGGCCTTTTACATACATTGTGGCATTATTCGATGCTTGGTATCCATAGTTCTGTTTCATCCTCTGTTTCGTAATTCTGCTTTTGATTGTTATCTTGCTCAGATCCTAGAAATGAATATGACTTATGCGTATATGAACTTCTGCTTTCAGGGTTGTGTATGTGTTCAGGTGGAGCCCTCGACAGCCGATCACATGGACAGTTGAAAAAAACCCATCAGAATACTCCTTTCTCCCGGATTGGTACATAGACCAATAAGAGCTGGTAGGCTGTCAACCATCAGCTGAAGGCGAGTCAAAACCACATCTCCCAGTAGAGGTGACACTGGGAAATCACCTGTTTAACCCATCAATGCTCACTGCGGCCAAAACAAGCCTGACAATTTTGATGAAATCTTACAAGCAAATGCATCATCATGAAAAACACTTGAAGAAGAAATGTTGACGAGACCACTAACAGCAAATCTCCTTCAAATATTTTGTAAAATCATTCTTGATATAGAAGTTGAAGTCAAAAATGACTTAGATCCAGACGGCAATGCCTAGAGGAACTCTTGAGCATGAATGTGCCTGATCAATAGACCGGTGACCAAAGCTCTAAATATTTAATCTTCTAGCAGCCTGCCCCCCCCTACCTTATAAGTAAAGATTGACATATAGTACTGGTTTTAGGTTTTAGTATCTCTTTGCCTAGATTTAAACTGTTATAGGTGAATCTGTTTTGTATGTCTTAACCATGCTCACGCAGCAAGTACCTTTGGTTGTCAGGTTTATCCATTTTTTCTCACTAGGAATTTCCAACATATCACGTCCATCTGAAACCACCATGTGGGGCCATCTGTAGGCCACTGACAGTACCACACTGCTCAGAGGCGAAGGTAAAGTTTTCAGTGACTTGTTACCTGGTCTAAGTCACTCTTTACAGACTGTGCTTCAGGCTTACATCAGGGTGCCCAAAATTGGCAATTGCAAAACTTTTGGGCATCCTATTTTTCAAGGGAGACAACATTATACACGGATTACAACCATACACATATATTAACTTAATGAAATAAAGCATAATTATCTATATACAATGCCATGGAATTATATTGGGGTGAAAAATAATTATATGCTTGGAATTGACATTTTAAGAAATTCCTGGTTGGTGAAATTAATACTACGGCAATAGAGCGAAAGAGACATTTTCCCTCATCAAGAGTGACTGCTGTCTGCAGCTTTCCAAATGCATGTAAGACAAATCTGACAAGTCATCTGTCTTTGCATACTTCATGAATATTGATACTTGTTTTTTGTCATGAAATGAGCCACAGAAAGGTGTATGACTGTAGATGGGACCTCCTGGACATCCGTCTTGAGCAGTAAGGAGCAACATAAATTGAGATATTGCTTTGCATCACAGCTATTGAAGGCAAGTAGACAACCCTGTATAGATGCTCATGAAAAATCTAATTCGACCTTATGAGGCTAGGCTTTTGTATGAACTGGGCCACTGATGCCTTAAAATGCAACAGAAATGAGGCAATAGTTGCAGTGTTGGGTGTTTCTGACACCATCTCTGCTACCGGTATTGGAGGCTGATGTGCGCTGTTTTTCACAACAGCATTGTAGTCAACAAGTCTTTTTTGATGGGTTGAAGTTTTTGACACCACTGTTCCTGTGGCAGCAAAGTAAAGTGAAGCTTAACCTTCCCTCACTCTTTCTATGTATGTTTGAACTTGTGATATAAAGCAATCCATCATCTTTGTGAGTCACTTTACCTTTCATCTCACAGTTTATGTCATTGGGGTTTAATCTTGTGGGTTGATCATCAATTTTGAATAAGAAGGATGCATCCCATCCACTTCTTTTACATTTAGCTTTTCTATGATGTTCAATTGTTGCAGGATTGGGCATGTTATCCTTGTTCCCATATTTCAAGGAATCTTTACTCATATTCGCTACATTTTCGGAATAAACCTTGCTTGATCCTTGTAGCTCGACTCGGGTTTTCATTTTCTGACGGTGAGCCCCTGTCAAAGATGCACTTCTGACAGTTTCAAATTCCTCATCTTTGTGAGTGACTTAACCTTTCATCTCACAGTTCACGTCAATGGGTTTCAATTCTGTGGGTTGATTATCAATTTTGAATGAGAAAGATGCATCACATCCACTTCTACATTTAGCTCTTCTATGCCACCAACGATGCTTTTTCCGGCTGTTCGGTTTACACACTCTGTTGTAGTGGAAAGCTATGCTGCAGGCAGGATTGTATTTTTTTATATGTTGCCGAATGATGTCGCCATAGCCAGGAGATAACTTTGGACCATTTTTTCATATATCTGATTCCATTCTTCTGAGGATATTTGTATTGAAAATTCTCTTGGAAATATTGGATTTTCCTTCTTGGTGTCATCACTCACATTTTCATCATACGTCTCTCTTACTGTGTCAGCTTTGTTTCCACAAATAAAGTCATTGCTATGATCATCATCAATGCTTCCTTCCTGGCAATCAGTATTCTTTAGTAAAGGACTTTCACAACCTTCATGATTACTATCTAACCAATCACTCTCCCCAACACTGTTCTCAAATGATGAACTGTCACCAAACAATTCATCGTCACTGGGTGGAAGATCATCATAAATGGACTGACAGCCATTGTTCACCTTTTGTGATTTACAAGAGACACTTTTACAATCATCTTTGTTAGCACTATTGCTATGCCCTGTCCTTTTGGCCAGAAAATATGTTCTTTATCAATGTGATCAGGAGGGTTACTCACTTCATTATTGTCTGGTAAATGAGATTCACCTACACCAGGAGTGCTCTTTCCTTCATTAACGTCTAATCTTTTAGGGCAATTTTCATCCCCACCAATTTATTCAGGGGCGATATTTTCTTCTCTTACATCACCGTTTCGCCCTTTATCCACTTGGCCACAAGGTTCTTGTTCCTTATTAGGTTTGTCTGGAACCTTTTTGTGGGAAGATACATGTTCTTAATCAATTTGATCAGGTGGGTTACTCCCTTCTTTATTGTCTGATATATGAGATTGACTAACACCAGGAGTGCTCTTTACTTCATTAACGTCTAATCTCTTAGAGCAATTTTCATGCCTACCAATGTGTTCAGGGGCGATATTTTCTTCTCTTCCATCATCATTTTGCCCTTAACCCCCTTGGTCACAAGGTTCTTGTTCCTTATTAAGTTGGTCTGGAATGTTTTTTCCTTTTTTCTTAGGTTCCTCGCCCACATTTTAAATTTCTTTGAAGCTTGTTCTTATTTGGCTTCTGTCATGAAGCCAAAAGGTATATAAAAACTTCCTGTTTGAGCAGTTGTTGGACAATAGCCTTTCAGGGACAGCCTGGCTGGGTAAGTAGAGGGCTATGGGAGAGCTCTGGGTGCGAATTTAGTTTGGGTGCTTACAAAATGGGTGTGGTTCCCCACAGTTCACGGCAAAACACACATGACAAAATTTACAATTTGGTGCAAGCCCCTGTGGTGTTAAAGCTTCTACAAAATCCTGAGGGTGCACTAGGATTCCTACCTAATTGGGCAAGGGAGCCAGATGACTTATATGAGTTTTGAGCCTTGCCCTTGAATTTCGGTTGGGTACTTGCCCTAGGGAGAGAGACTAATCTTTCCCTGAGGTAGGTCACATCTGCCCCCCAGGAGAAGC
This sequence comes from Maea johnstoni, assembly GCA_963942565.1. Classification (NCBI taxonomy): domain Eukaryota; kingdom Metazoa; phylum Annelida; class Polychaeta; order Spionida; family Magelonidae; genus Maea; species Maea johnstoni. The sequence goes on along the minus strand of OZ012685.1, from coordinate 10,451,169 downwards.
TTTCTACCGCCTGAGCCGATCTATAACTTCACAACATATATCAGGCCATGTGTTCATTGGCTTCTAGTTAGAAGTCCATCCATGTGGTTTATAAGTCCATCCATGTTGTCTTGGAATTCCCACGGCCATGACTGGGCCAGGAATCAGGTTAGTATGTCCCTGTTCAGATATAGCGAAACACATCCACAGATGACCCACAGAACAGTTACTGCCAAACAGAAACAGAAGTCTTTCAGGCCATGTGCTCCAGGCCATGTGCTCCAGGCCATGTGCTCATCAGCTCCTATTCCATCAATGTGCATCAGCTCCATCAATGTGGTTTATATAGTCTTGAAAATAAGACCATGATTAGTGTGATACTCCTCAGTGAATATGGTGTAGCACACTGTCCTGTCAAAAAGTCTGCAAATGGCCACAGTGGCCCCAAAGACTGTTGAATTTCTCAGTTAAAGAAAGAGTAAAACAAAACCCACATGTAAATCCATAGTGGGTAGCACTCACTGCACCCTGACGTTGACTGGACCAGGGTACATGTGGGAATGACCTCAGGGTTGGAGCATCTTGCCAGGAAAGCTCCCCCCTGAGGGCGGGGGAAAAGGTGGAGTTTGATAGGCTAAACCTGCCTTAATTACTCAAAGTACTTCCTGATTGGCCAGTGGCCCAGCAGGGACTCATTAAGGACAAGGAAGGATATAGATGGTGGGGTGATCCGCCCTGAGGCCAGGCATAGAGGGCAGGCAGGGCGTATCCCTACTCCTAGTGCTGTTTCATAATTTTTAAAAACAGATAATGATATTATCTTGCACTTACTTTTATCACTTCGCTCTCAATGTCATCTCACTGAAGTATTTACTGGCTCAAAATTGGGTCGGCTGTAGGGTCACGGGCATAATCAGACTTTTTGCCTGGCCCGAGTTATCAGACGTTGAATTGTTGCAAGATTGGGCATGTTATCCTTGTTTTCATATTAAGAAGACAGGGTTCAGCAATCTGAGTGTTGATTTTGAGAGTGCTTGGGATACAACATCATTCACCATTCGTTTCCAGAGCAGATGGTGGGTTTGTGTACAAGTCTGGTATGGTAGGTAGGTTATACAGGGACAGTATGCTCTCAATGTGCGTCACTCAGGATGCAGATCTCTTCTTTTTCATGTTATATTGACGACAAATCACCTCTTGGGTAGTTTCGTCCATCACGAGAGATAGGAGGAACTTCAATGCCTGGATGTGCAGGATGTATTTCCAGGGTAGCATACCGGATAGTATGTAGAGTGGGGCTACAGCAATCCTTTCGGGAAGTCCCAGAAACGGTTGTATTGCTTTCTTGTGGAATTGCTCCAGGGGTTTGAGGGCAGATGCCGTTGTCACAATTGTGTCCAGCCTGAAGGTTGACCTGGATCGGACGTGCATTTCATATAGATGAATCGAGACCGGTACTGGGAGTCCATTGAGGCCGTGGAGTCCCGGGCCCATCAGGGAGTAGAGGGTTCTTCTTGCTAGAGATACACGGTCTTCGATCGTTGGATTGGAGGTAAGCAAACCACGTTTGATGCCAAGATGGAGGAGATCACTTTCCACAGGGTGAGGTTTGCCATTCAGGTCGATTGGGGGTTCGTTCATCAGGTTCTGGAGTTCAGGCTTCGAGCGAATATAAAAGGGGACGACTACTGACTTCACAGGGTGGATAGTGTAGTGTTCTTCATTCGCATAGTGGGCTATGAAGGATACCATTGTCTGCAGGTCCTCGAGGTTTGAGGAGATCGCTAGCATGTCATCAGCACAGGTTGGTGTTGGAATGGGGATACTGCCGATGTTGAAACCAGTATTTGAAGTTGAGATCATCTCCAAGAGGTTGTGAAGATACAGCTTGTAGTCATCGGGACTTGGAAGTTTGCCCTGCCCGTTGCCTTGTTTGATACTGATCTGACGTCTGGCTATTCCATACCACATGTGACATGAGGCCATCATATGTGTCATATTTAAGATTCCACCATGGGCCTTGAACACCAGCGTGGTGGAGCTTGTCCAGTGGGCTGCCATGTTGGACCGTGTCGAATGCCTTCTGGACGTCAAGTGATGCCACATACAGAGTATCTCCCTTATCTATAGCTTCAGCAATTGCTTCGCTGAGTAGGAAGGCAGCATGCAGGCCTGACTTTCCAGGAGTGAAGCCGAACTGAAGGGGATGGCTTGTATCGGCGGTCGCAGCTCTTTGGTGTGTGAGGATGATTTTATCCATGATTTTCATGAGTAGGGGGGTAATCGTGATGCCTCTGTAGTTTCCTGGATCATTCCTAGGTTTACCTTTCTTGTGAATTGGATGGAGAAGGCCCACTTTTAGTGACTCGGGGATCCGCCCACTGTTGAATATGATGTTGATTATCGGGGTGAGGAAGGTAGCCACTAGGTGTGGGGCAGTTTTCAGATGTTCTGCCACCAGGATGTATACATCACTAGCTTTGTTGCACTTCAAGGACATTATGGCTTCTTGCGTTGTAATGTTAAACGGAAGGGTTGCACCATTTTTGATTTCTCTGATCAGCGTTACGTTACTGGCGGCCTGTGTTTGACGCGTGTATGTGTAGTTCTCAGTGGGATGGGGAGTAGCCAGGGAGGCAAAGTGCATATTCCAGACAGCAGTCAGGTTTTCTATGAACAGTTTGTTCTGATAGACTAACTCCTTCGTGTTGGTTGTCCTAGATTATCCCGCTGGGCTCGGATAATGCTATGAAATAGCTTGGAGTCATCGTTTCTTGCCTCAGAAAGTCTCTTGAGGTTATTTTGTCTGTCTCGGGCTGCTTGCTGACGTTGGGCCCATCTCGGGAGTTTCTTTGCGGCACGTCTGGCTGCTGACACCAGGTGGGTACCATTGGTGCGGCCTGCAGAATTCTATTGGTTGTGGGTCACTTTTACAGCTGCTTTCGCTGCAGCAATAACAGGGTTCCAGGGAGCTTTCTTCTTTTTTACCTCCTTGCGTGGTACTGCTCGGTTTGCGGAAATGATGAGGCTTTCTGTTAAGTATGTGAGGGCAGCATCCGGGTCTGCACTATAAGGCATTCTGTCGAGGCATTCTTCTAGGGTCTCTGCATACAGGAGCGTATCACATTCAGGCCATCGGAGTCTGCTTGAGGGCTTCTGAGGGGCCGTTTCGGTCTTGGGGGTGATGCTTGAGGAGACAGTGAGGGACATCTGTACAGGGTAGTGAGACGAGGTGTTGAGGTAATGATCCTCCAGGATATGGTATTCGGCTCTTTGTAGTTGAGCTCGGAGCTGATTGTTAAGCCGAATATAATCAATTCTACTGCTACCATTTCCGCTGTGCTGTTTGAATGTAGGTTGTGTGAGTTGGAAGGGTTCCTTAAAGCCAAATCTCTTGCAGAAATCCACCAAGTACCTAGCTCTTCTCTCTAGTTGTTTAGAGGTGTCTATGTTTAGATCACCGAGCAGTACTATTTGTCTATCCTGATATTTTTCGCATATCTCGTATAGACAGTCCACTTCTTCCATAAATATTTGCCTCTTGGTGGTAAGTAGGCATTTATGATGGTTAGGTCGGTTCTAGGGTCTTCAGCTACACGGAGATTACAATGGGGGTAGGAAGAGTTTGAGACTGTATGTCCACAGCCACTTCTACATTAAGCTCTTCCATGCCACCAACAAGATCACCATAAATGTACTGACAGCCATTTTCTTTATCAGTGTGATCAGGAGGGTTACTTCCTTTATTATCTTCTGGTATATGAGATTCACTTACATCAGGAGTGTTCTTTCCTTCATCAACGTCTAATCGTTTAGAGCAATTTTTATCCCTACCAATGTGTTCAGGGGCGATATTATTTGGCCACAAGGTTCTTGTTCCTTATTAAGTTGAACATCCTTTTTTTCTTAGGTTCCTCACCCACATTTTATATTTCTTTGAAGCTTGTTCTTATTTGGCTTCTGTCATGAAGCCAAACGGGAACACTTCCTGTTTGAGCAGTTGTTAGACAATAGCCTTTCAGATATAAATGCCCAGAGAGGGTAATCATCATAACGAGTCCTCTTCTATATCATGCTCTTTAAACTTAAGCAAAAGTTGTAGAAACTCTCTATCCAAGCATTTTGTCCTATACGTCCAGGCCTTCTTCCCCATACTGCAGAAATCAATGGAATATTTCAAAATGATTTCATATCAACGTCCACCTATTACTATCTGCACCTACCCAAAAATGATTTAAATGAATCACATTTACTTATTGAAAGAGTTTATTACTAAAAGATTCTTCATTGCGCTGCTGCCTGGGTTGATGATGCTAGGTGTTTTACCTGATCAATGTTGGGAAGAAGACTTCTTGCGGTAAGATGCAAGAAATGGAGCTCCTTTTTCTTAAACACATCATAGAAATCAGATGACTGATCGTCAACAGAGTGAGTTTCAGAATTATTGGAAATATCACTATTTGCAGCAGTTGATCTTTTTTTTCCACTCCACTATCATTGAATCCATTGCCTAGGTATTCAGGCATTTCGTTATTTGAGTAAGGGTAATGTTGTTGATACAGTTGCAACAAAAGTGTGTCAGTTCTTTATTTTCCCTGCTGCATTCGTTATAGAAATGGTCTTGGTCTGTTATCTGATCTTATCCTTTGAGGGTCAGGCAACCATGCAGTAGATATGGTGTTGTAATCTGTCAGTGCAGAGATTTTTACGACCTGTGAAGTGTGGAAAGCTTCCAGTTATATGGGCTTTTACGACTAAGAATCCAACGGGTTTTCCTGTGACTATGGTTCATTTGTTTGGAGAAAAAAGCCACTCTTATTTTTGAACTGTCAAAGTGATGGAAGCTTGCAAAGATCACCTCTAGATGATACTGGTTGTCTTGTTGAAATCCTCTGTAATCCTTAGTAGTTGTCTCCTTGTAATCCTTTATAGTTCATAAAAGAAGGTAATTCCTGGAGCTGCTGCACACCTCGGTGGCTGCCTGACCCCTCTCGCCATTACTTGGCATCACAGCTATTGAAGCCAAGCAGACAACCCTGCAACAGTATAGATGCTCATGAAAAGTCTAATTCGACCTTTTGAGGGCTGGGCTTTTGTATGAACTGGGCCACAGATGCCTTAAAATGCAATAGAAATGAGATAATAGTTGCAGTGTTGTGTGTTTCTGATACCATATCTGCTACCGGTATTGAAGGCTGATGTGCGCTATTTCACAATAGCACTGTAGTTTTCTTTGATTGGTTGAAGTTTTTGACACCACTCTTCCTGTGGCATCAAAGTAGAGCCGTCAGCTTGACCTTCCCTCACTCTTTCAATGTATATTTTAACGTGACTCGAGACATAAGGAAATTCGTAGTGGATGGAATTGTAAGTTCTTGGATGTAACCTTTTATCACTTCACTCCCAATGTCATTCTCCTGGAGTATTTCCTGGGTCAAAATCAAGTCGGCATAATCAGACTTTTACATTTTGCTTTTCCATGCCACCAACAAAGTTTTTTGCGGCTGTTCATTTTACACTGTTGAAATGGAAAGCTATGCTACAGGCAGGATTGTATTTTTTTAGAAGTTGCCAAATGACAATTGCCATAGCCAGGAGACAACTTTGGATCATTTTTTCATATATCTGATTATTCTCCTGAGGATATCTATATTGTAAATTATCTTGGAAATATTAGATTTTCTTTCTTGGTGTCATCACTCTTATTTTTATCAGACATCTCTTTATTGTGTCAGCTTTGTTTCCATGAATAAAGTCATTGCTATGATCATCATCAATGCATGCTTCCTTCTTGGCAATCTGTATTCTTAAGTAAAGGTCTTTCACAACCTTCATGATCACTATCTAACCAATCACTTTCCCCAACACTTATCAAATGATGCAATGTCACCAAAAGATTCATTGTCACTGGGTGGAAGATCATCATAAATGGACTGACAGCCATTGTTCACCTTTTGTGATTTACAAGAGACATTTTCACAATTATCTTTGTTAGAACTATTGCTGCGCCCTTCATTCTTTTGGCCAGAAAATATGTTCTTTATCAATGGGATCAGGAGGGTTACTCCCTTCATTATCGTCTGGTATATGAGATTTACTTACACAAGGTGTCTCTTTCCTTCATTAACATCTAATCTTTAAGAGCAATTTTCATCCCTGCCAATGTGTTCAGGGGAGATATTATCTTCTCTTCCATCACCGGTTTGCCCTTCATCCCCTTGGCTACAAGGTTCTTGTTCCTTATAAAGTTGATCTGGAATGTTTTTCCCCTTTTCTTAGGTTCCTCGCCTGCATTTTAAATTTCTTGAAGCTTGATCTTATTTGGCTTCTGTCATAAAGCCAAAAGGTATGTTTGAACAGTTAGACAATAGCTTTTCAGATATAAATGCCTAGACCGGGCTATCATCATTACGCCAGGAGTCTTCTTCTATATCATGCTCTTCATACTTAAGCAGAAGTTGTAGAAAATTGTCTCTATCCAAGCGTTTTGTCCTATATGTCCAGGTCTTCTTTCCCATACTCCAGAAATCACTGGGATATTACAAAATAATTTCATATCAACATCCACCTATTACTATCTGCTCCTACCTAAATGTGATTTAAATGAATCACATTTACTTATTGAAAGAGTTTATCACTAAGGATTCTTCAATGCAATATTGTATTTGAAAAATTATGAACATGTGAGGAAATGGCGTTAATTTAGTTTCACATTTTAAATCTGTGTTGAGTGTGTACTGGAGGAGCCTCTTTATGCATTTTCAAGAGAAATTGTAATTTGTGGTAAATAAATTCACTCTGAAAAGATGTCATTAAGGTGTGAGAGATGTGGCTTAAAGTCCACACAGACACACACACACACACACACACACACACATATATATATATATATATATATATATATATATATATATATATATATATATATATATATATATATATATATATATATATTAGGAGGTGCAGGGTTAAGGATATGTATGTAGAATTGTAGGATATGAGGGAGCCAGTCATTTAGAATTAGGGTACTTGATTCTAGCCATTCTAGCCAAGCGTTCAGCAAGATGCAAGAACAGAGGACACTGTTGGTTACTAACATCCTGCCACCTTTGGTTTATGGTCCTGAACACATTTAGCGATCACAGGAACCACACTGTTTGATTGCATGGAGTGCTGCTGTAATCAGTTGGCTGAAGTGCCATTGACTCCTGAGTATTGCTTGAAGTGCCAGATAGTATCAGATATTACATTGGTGAACAGGGGGAAGGATGAATCTAGGTCGCGAACTAAACCCTAAGAAGATCACCACTTGCTACCTTTTAGTTTAGTGTACTTTTCATCTACTCTAATATAACCACGTAGGCATCCTAGAAAGAGAATTCTAATGAAAAACTTACCTTTTAGTTTAGGATGGACTTTCCTATCCAGTATAGCATTGGGAAATGCTTTGTTTTCTGAAATATAATAGCTTGGATTATTAAGTATATCAAATAGATATATAGCATTGCATAGTCATTTTCTTATTGAAGGTAACATCAGAAAGTGCCTTTATAATCAATGTTCTAACTCAGTTTTAGGCAGATTTCAGGTCATATTACACAAGGCTGATTAAGTTCGCTATGCAGAATCTAATTTTAACACAGTATGGAATCTATGAATAGCTTGATAATGATAGACTTTATAAGAATAGATAAGACAAAAGTTACTTACCATTAACCCCAAGTATTTCTGCTGGGTTTACTGTGGTTGACCACCTTGCCTCCACCTGCTCCCCAACATTGTATTCTGTAAATTCCTTCCTCGGTCTTACTATTGAAGACATTTTCACAATGCTACATTTACCCTCGCTTTCAATTTCATTTTTATCATTAATAAACTTCCTGTCTAGCAAAGCAAACATGTTGTTGTTGGCTGGCAGTCCTTTAAGATCTGTCTGTACTAGAGCTCCCAGCAGTGTCATTTCATTGGTCAATTCTGGGTGGCCCAGAATTGACCAATGAAATGACCTGGAATTCAGTAGTACTCTTTCATACTAATTTCCATACATACTGATAAACAAAGTCATAACTGCTGGGAGTTTCAGCTCTATGCGGTGTGAATCTCAGGCCTATAATCACAAGTCACATAGGCGGTCTCCATGTGGTGCGAAACCCAGGCATATAATCACAAGTCACATGGGCGGTCTCCATGCGGTGTGAACCTCCTGGCCTCCAGAGAAATATGTTTCAAAGTTGGTTTTAGGTGGTATTGATCATGAAATGATATCGACTCTCTATGTAAATGAGGTGTATATAGGCGGTTCAGTGCAAAGAATACGGTATCAGGTGGTATACAGGTGGGGGAGTTGTACAACCTAAATACTACTCTTACCGTCTGTGCTCGGTAAGGGACCACAGATGAATTCCCGAACAACAGCATTCATTTCAGATAAATATTTCTTCAGATCTAATTTCATCAACTGCTCCATATTGCGCTCATTTGACACTTTAAGCGCAAAGTCTCTTACATTTTTAGCTTCATGTTTCCCTAGTGCATAGGCAAGTTTCATGCACTCTTGACTTGATAAATGTGACAATGACATGTTATCACTATCAATGATAATAACACTGTTGGTCTGACATGTATTATCACTGTTGACCATGCGCTGACGTTTTGGAGATGGTTCATCTTTGTGCATTTCAGTTCTCTCTCCTTCAAACATCATAGGCATGTTTTCCACCTCTTCCTCCATCGGCTTAAGCTCAGGATGGAGCTCATATATCCTCTGTATGCAGCTCTCACAAAATTTTGGCCGGTACTTGTAGAAATTCTTGTTAAGGCTTTTTTTAACTGTTGCCAAAAGTGCATTCATTACTTCTCTTGGAAGGTAACCTCGATGAAGTACTGAACCAGCAGGGGCAGGGCAGTTCCATTCTTCGTGCATTGCCTTGGTGCCACAAACCTTCTGGAACGGCATATTCTTCCCTGAAAATATAACAAATATTGAAGAAAAAAGTGAAGAGAAAACAAGTTTCAAATAAGTAATATCTTCCAACTTAAAGAAAGTTTCCTTGCTATAGGAAATATTATATGAAATTTTCTGGACATGGTTAAGTGGTAGTATTCAGTGGGTAATGCATTTCCCTGCACCAGTTAGAACTGGCTATTCAAGAAATAGTCACAATATGGCAGAAGAAGTGATGATAAATCAAAGTTTCAATGCTGTAATATGTTAAGTCATTCAAAACATATTGCTTTCCAGTGGTTACTGCAGTGTCCTGCACCAGTCAGAACTTGCTATTCAAGAAATAAGCACAATATGGCAGAAGAAGTGATGATAAATCAAAGTTTCAATTCTGTAATATGTTAAGTCTTAACAAATATTTTGCTTTCCAGTGGTTGCTGCAGTTTCCTGCACCAGTTAGAACTTGCTATTCAAGAAATAGTCACAATATGGCAGAAGTGATGATAAATCAAAGTTTCAATTCTGTAATATGTTAAGTCTTTGAAAATAATTTGCTTTCCAGTGGTTACTGCAGTTTCCTGCACCAGTAAGAACTGTCTATTCAAGATATAGGCACAATATGGCAGAAGAAGTGATGGTAAATCAAAGTTTCAATTCTGTAATATGTTAAGTCTTTCAAAATAGTTTGCTTTCCAGTAGTTTCCTCTACCAGATAAGTAGACACAACATTGCAGGGAGTCCATTAGTACCGTGCAGTCCAGAGCCCATCAGTGCATATAGGGTACGGTTCCCCGTGGATAGTCGATCCTCTATAGTTGGGTGGGCTGACTTTAGGTTTCTTTTCACTCCCAGGTGTACCATTTCCTCAGTGATGGGTATCTGTCATCCGTTTATGGTGACCGGGGTGTTTTCCGTTAGGTGCGCCCGTTCGTTTTCGGATTTCATGTTGAAGGGTATAATTTCTGATTTGATGGGGTGAATCGTGTAGTGTTCAGCGTTTGCGTACTCCTCTATGATCGATATTAGCAGTTGGAGCTCATATGGGTCTTCGGCCAAGACTGCCATATCATCCACGCATGTTGGTGAGGAGACGCAGAAGCCCCCTATGTAGTATCCGAGGCCAGTAGAAGAGAGGTTCTCCATAAGCTGGTAGAGGTAGGACAGGTAATCGAACGGACTTGTTAATTTGCCCTGTCCGTTGCATTGGTAGTTGGGAAAGGTTGTTTTTGCTTGGGCGCCTTCCCATACTATTCTCGTAGTTTGCCCTTCTTGGGAGTTCTTCTTCAAGCGCCACCAGATCCCGTTGATTCCGAGCGCGTGTAGTTTATCTAGGAGGCTCGCATGTTGAACCGTATCGAACGCTTTTTGTACGTCTAGGGAGGCTACGAAGATTGGTTTTCTTTTGTCTCTGGAGTCTGCTATACACTCAGTTATGAGGAAAGCTGCGTGCTGGCCAGATTTCCCGCTGGTGAATCCAAATTGTAGGGGGTGACATCTACTGGGGGTGGCAAGTTGCTGGTGTTGGAGAATCAGCCTGTCTATGACCTTGGACAGTATTGGTGTTATTGTTATCCCCCTGTAGTTGCCTGGTTCTAATGGTTTCCATTTTTTGTGGATAGGATGTACCGTAATTTCGCGTGTATAAGACGCACCCGTATATAAGACGCACCCCTTGTTCAGGCCTTTAAAACTGTGTATAGACGTTAGCCCTGTGTATAGTGCGCACCCTCTTTTCGGTCCATGTCTCTAGCTATTGTGTAACAAACTAGCAGTGGATTCGGACAAACATTAAGTTGATTGTAATTTGAAGTCACTTATAATGCTGCTCTAAAGACAATGGGGGCTCGGACATTCATGCCGTCCCAATGTATTGTAATTAGTGTGCCTAAAATAGAACCGGCTGGACGGGCCTGGTAACACAAACAATTCAATATGTTGTCTACGGCTAGATTGGACTCATAATACCGATATTACTGGAGTTGAGACATGCTAAACATGTTAGAAATGCAATAGAAATGAAACCATACCAGAGTCTTATTCTAATATGGGTTGCGGTAATGGCGGGTCATCGATTTCTGATCTCCATGTGGCCTGGATTTCTAGCTCTGTGTATAAGACGCACCCCCGTATTATGGGTAAAAATTTGTGTAAAAAAGTGTGTCTTATACACGCGAAATTACGGTAATAGACCTTCTTTGAGACAGTTCGGTATTTGGCCAGATGAGAAGATCGTGTTTATGACCGGTGTTAGGAACTCGGCTACCGTCTCTGGAGCTGTTATTAGGTGTTCTGCGACGAGCGATTTGTTGTCTGGGGCCTTCTTTCTCTTCAGGGAGTGTATAGCTTGTATGACCTCAGCATTTGTTATCTTTATCGGCAGCGTAGAGGTTTTGGTTATGTTATCGATAAGCGAGACGTTGTATTTTGCCGCTGTCTGTCTGGTCGAGGTGAAGTTGTCATCGCTCCCTGGAGTTGCTAGGTTTCTGAAGTGAATATCCCAGGCCGGTAGTAGATCGCCGGTGTATATGTGGTCACCCGGAATGAGCTCGTTGGTATTTTTGCTTTTAACGCTGCGTTGTCTTCTGATGAGGGAGTGAAATAGTTCTTTTTCGTTTTTGTTGGCTGTCATTATTCTAGTTAGGTTCTTTTGGCGTAACTGGGCGGTCTGTTGTCTTTGGGCCCTGCGCAATAGTTTTCTCGATTTCCATCTCTGTTTTGTGAGGGGGTGATTGGGGCCTGGAGATCCTGCATCTATCCATTGGTAGTGGATCTGTTTGGATGTTCTTTTGCAGGTGGCGATGTTTTCGTTCCAGGGCTTTCCTTTGATATTGGGTTTCGTTGTCGGGACTGCGTCTTCGGCTGATGTGATTAGTGCATTTGTGAGGTATTCTATGGCGAGTGCTGGGTCTGTCGGGGGCATTTCTGTTGTTAAGTAGTTTTCCAGGGTAGAGGAGTAGATATCTGTGTCGCATTTTCACCATCTTTTGTGTCGCTTTGAGGTTGTTTTCACTGTTTGAGGGGTGTGTTTAAGGTCGATGGTCATCATTAGGGCTTTGTGTGAGGACGTGTTCAGGTGGTCTTCCTTTATAATTTTGTATTCCGCTTTCCAATTGTTCTGCCGGAGTTTGTCGTTTATGAGGATGTAATCGATTTTACTGCTGCCGTTTCCACTGTGTTGGTAAAACGTAGGTTCGGTAATCTTCATTAGTTCGCGGAGGGTGTGATATGTCAGGAATTCATGTAGATATTTTGAGGGGCTGTCATGCTTTTTGTTGATGTCTATGTTTAGGTCGCCTGTTAGGATTATACTGTGACCTTCGTACTTTGAGCAGATCTCAGACTCAACAGCTTTATAAACAAACCTGAGTTCACGCTCGCCAAAGGTCAAGGTCGGACAGACTAGGGGGACCTCTACAAAGGTTGAAATGTGTTGTCATTAAGGATAATTACCATTGACCTATTAATATACTCATCCTATTCATGCCCAGAGGTTCTGTTGACACGTACCTTCTGAATCTTCAACACTTTTGAGAAATAACTTAAGTGGAGCATGAATTAACAAAATCTTTGAAGGGCAATTTATACTTGGGTCGTGATCAGTATATCTCCTGATGATACTTTATTTGATAAAGCACCAATCAAAAAGATATCACCAAAATAGCAAGAATGTTTTTGACAGGCCTGAATGGATTACCTCATCCAGCACCAAAGAAACGTCCTGACCATTTTAGTGATATCTTTGTGACAGAGCATTTTTTTTTTAAATTTTGAAGCTTAAACGCAAAAAAACCCAAAAAACATCACATAACTATCATTTAGATATTTTGAAAATTCATAAAACGACAAGACAATGCTTGTCAAGGAGATCTACAAATCAGAATGTGTTGACAGGTCTATCTATTGTTGTTACCTGCAACCAAATGTGTTCATCAAAACAAGGTTAGATTTAAAAGGCATGCTTAAATCTGGCCTTGTTCTGCATGTCTTCCATTGTTATGAATGTCATGGCACTCTTGACATTGTGCCTTGATGTATGAACAACTTGTAAATAGTATTGTATATAATAAATGATATCACACAAAGACATCTTCCAGTGTTATATGTTATTTAGGCCACTCCAATTGCATTACTTGTCTTACGAGCTCTGGAGGCAGGAAATGAGCCAGTTTGGAATAAAAAAAAGTTGAAAAATATTTGTGTTCAGATGCAAGATCATGTGTATGCTCAAGATGTGCCGGTGTTAACCCTCATTGAGGCCATGATAACATCCAAACCCTAATCAGTTTACATACAAGGTGAATTGATGTTTTATTTTGAAGTTTTAGGGCAAGGTTACTTCGCAACCATCATGTATTGAAAATAGTGTATGTCATGTGAAGTGAAGTCAACCATATCACATACCCAGATATGTGTCAGAGTTATTGAGGTATGGATGGGCTAAGATGATAAACATGAAAAACGATTTCATATTAGGTCATGGTTTTGGAGCAAAAGTAAAGTAGCTATTGCTGATTGTTTTCAATTAAGATTTCATTTGAGATACATTCAAAGTGATACTTTTATCAAATAACCAGTTCTAAAATTACCAGCACTGTTTTGGAAACTAGGGAAAAAAAATTAACAGGTCAGAAATTGATCTACAGACACAAGGAGATGAATAAGAATAACACAATATTACTTCAGCGTATAATACATATTTATTTCCTGTATGTTTTAAACACAAAGGCATATTTCAGGTATGTACATGATTGTTCTTTCTAAAGTCATAACAAGCATGAAATTCAAACCCTATCGAACAGCTTTCTGTTATAACGATAAAACAAATACTGATTCAGTATAATGTCCTCATACATAATAAATAAAAGACTTAAGTCTTTGCTATCGGTTGTATTTATACTTCAAATTGGGGCATCTTTTACATCTGTAATGTATCAAATGGCTAAAAATCACAAAATTCTTACCTAACCGATTTGCCAATGGAGTGAGCACATGGTCTGAAAATTTAAATATAACTCCTCAAATAGAGTAGTAATTGAAAAATATCTTTGACAAACAAATCTTTTTATCCAATCCTCTTGAAAATTAATTAATTATATCAAGATATATGCATCAGACCATTTTTAAGCCCCAGTTGTTAACAGGTTAATTGCTATTATGCCTCATTCAGATTAATACATTTGTGTGCAGCAGGAACCTTTGTAGCGACTCCTGTCTACACGTACAAGATGGAAGGGTTCATGACACATATATGTATAGGTCAAAAGAAGTTTTCCATTTCACTTTATCCATCTGTGTAGTAAAGATGAATACTTTAACTCCAATCAGAACTAGCACACAGTTATGAACTTGAAATGAATATTTAGGATTACCCTGTACATTTTTTTTAAACTCAAAGTGCCACATGCGTCTGCAGTTTTGCAGATGAACTAAAACTAAAACACGCCATTTAACCCTTCTATGCATGTAGTGCCACAAAAATGGTCACCAGACCTATGCTTACACCTTTCCTTCATTTCTAGGATTTAAGTGCTTTTCTAATCAGTAGATCCAGATGGCACATTAACCCCATTAATGTGCACAGCAGCCAAAACCAGCCTGACAATTTTGATGAAATCTTTCGGGTGTAATTTGCAAAATATTTGAAGGAGAAATGTTGTTTAGAACATTCCCAACAACTCTCCTACAACTATTTTGTGAAATCCCTCTCATTTCAAAAGTTATTGTCATAAGTATCTTTGATCCAAACGAATATTTCTGGACGAACTTGTAGGTGTTATTGGGTTAAAAGGCAAATCTGGACGTGAATGGGTAGAAGGGCTGCCACCCCACCCCCCTGCCAAATATGGTGATAAGCGATAGATCATGTTATAATGCAAGTGTCACAGAGTCTTGGATTATTTCCAAAGGGAAGAACTGTGCATGCATTGAATGGATAGGACTGATATGGCACACTCATTACAGAATTAAAAAAAAAATGTTCAAGAAGGCTGTCAATATTTCAATGTAGTTTTTTCATTTCCCAATATCAAGTTATGTGTTAATCCTTCAATCAAAAACACCATATCCATAATATCAAGTGCATCAGCAGAATGAAATTAATCCATACCTATTCTTGATGAAATAAATGATTGAGCTGAATTACTAAGTGATGGATTCACACCAGCCAAGCAATACTGTAAAGTTGGAAATATTAACGTGGAAGTAATATTAGCGACTTTAACGAGTGGGTCCGATTCGTTAATATTACGATCCGTTAATATTTGTTCTATTTTGTACAGGCATTCATCGACACGTGAGTTCGATAAACAGCCGCGTGGTGATACTAGATTACCGCATACCATCCGCATGGTTCTAAGAAATTACGATTGCAATAGACCCATTCTGACGATCATTCGTTCCGTTCATAGCTCGATCTGGTAATCTTGTACCCTTAATTTCACTTGCTTGCGCCTTACTGAAACTAGGTCTAGTCTACAGTATCTTCGGGTATGAATGGTCGATTAGCACATGAATAAGAATACCACTTCTCAGATGGCACTTTTGGTGACAGACCAGACGCTAATATTACAATCCGCTATTATCGAAAAATGGATCGTTTCACCAAATATAAACTTGCTAATAATTCGAACTTTACAGTATCTCAATAGGGTGATACATCTAAGAATGATATATACCCCTGAGTAAAAAAGAAAGACATATTTCTGAGACAGGGTTTGAAAATTAGCTACATTGTTATATTTGCTGAATGTTATATATAGCTACAACACTATAACTTTAGTGAATCATATCACAGAGAATATCAGTAAAAGATCATCATCACAATGGTGAATACTGGACGTGCGGATGACGAGGTGGTTTTTATTGTTTAAAAATCCACTCTCAGTTGTTAAATTATAGTTTTCAAAGTAGGACTTTTCAAAGCTATCATATCGTTTATTTCTTAGTAGAGCTTTTCATAGTTGTCCTACACCTTTCTTTATTCATAGTAGAACTTTTCATAACTTACAGAGTTGAACCTTTATATTCATAGTAGAACTTATGAATATCATATAAGATCATCTTTATTCTTACTTGAACTTCTCATAACTATCATGATAGAATTAACTATCATATCAGAATTCTATATTCATCGCCAAACTTTTCATAACTATATAAATAAGATTTATTCAAAGTAGAACCTTTTCATAAACCTCATTGAAGAGCTTTTTGTTAATGGAATATATCCTAACCTCTTTACATTTCATAGGTTTGGTTATGGTAAGAACACTCCTCTCTTGGAAATAAAACACTAAAATCCTACATCTGACCTTCTGTCCAGCTTTATACAGTAATTTCCTTCCTCCAACATATCACTAACAGTCACAGCCCTAATTATTTCCTATCAGAACATAGTATCAAGAGGATTTGTCGAGGCCGAAGAGTGTTTTTCTGAGGGCCACCTGTTTTTCTGGGCTGAGTGCTGCCCCCTGGGGGCCGAGAAGTTCTGGGCTGCAGAAGAGTTCCGTTGCTTTGTTCTCCTGACCCATGGCCATGCTCAGCGCAGCAATATTCAGCATTCCCTGCCAACAAAAAACAAAAGCTACATCTCTGAACAGCAGACTATTATTCTGGTAGGGACTGTATACTGATTTTTCTTCACTTTTTCAAATTTCAAAAATGTATTTTCTTGTCATATGAATATGCATATATGTTTGTATGTATGCATATGCTCTTACAATATTTTGCCAGATGTAATAAGTGCATGGCACCACCAGGCCTGTCAGACACTTTCTTTCAAAGAATACACTATAATTGCAAAAATTTGAAATACAAAAAGCTGTCTGGTCTTCCTTCGAGCTTCAGACCACATTGGAGCATCCCAGGCCAGCAGCAGACCTCAACAGCTGCCAGGGGTTCAGTAATCCTTTACCAAAGGTTTGAATAACTTGGTATTAATATATAAATCAATTGCATTTCATTATTATAAGCTTTGCGGATCAAAAGGTCAACGACCAAGGCCATTTATTATGTCACACTTATAAGCCATTTCCTCAGCATTCCAAACTTACCTGGAACATGACTTTAGCTATGTCATCTGGACTCTGTAAAGCTGCCACATACTCCTCAGTCCTATCGCGATCCTACAATACAACAGCAAACCAGAACCTATTTATCAGGGATTGGAAATGGTCTGTATTGTTAGATTTACAGGCTAATAATGTGCCATGTACAAAGAAATATTTTGGTTCTAAAGGAAATCAGATAATTTTCTCCACACTGAGGAGGTCCCATAGTGCAGCACATTGTCGCAAACATTTCAGTGTGGAAGTTGCCTTGACAGATACAGTATTCTGAAGTTAATACTCTACACTGTCTGGATATTTCCCTTCACTCTTAATGAATTTTGTTCTAGAAAATCATCTTATTTTGAGGTTTTTCAAAATGAAGATTTTAGATATAGAAGTTGGAATAAAACTACCTTCTTAAGGTGGCTTATAGGGTTATTTTGTGAATATAGGGTCACTTTGAGATTTTTACATATGTTAAAGCCTACATTCTGTACCTCATTATAGGATCAGTTGTGAATGTCTAGGCAATCACCCAGCAGAGTAAGAGATGCATTTTTTTTCTCATTTTCCACAAAAGTTCTAAATGAGATGGTCATAAAATTGTCCAAGAAATTAACCCCATAAACTACCTTAATTTAATACTCTAATGGCCTATTTTTCCGAATTTGACAGATATGTATATGTAGCACACTAACCAAGCCAAGCCTCTTTTCTGCCACAAGGAAGAGTTCTGTCATTGCTCTTACGACAGGCTGTATGACCGTCCCTGATGCTTCAGATTTCTGCTCGGACATTTTGGTGTAGAGTTGCCAGAGCGGGCGCAGCAAGCTGATGTCGATTTCCTCGAGGGGATCCTCGCTCTCAGCGCCCTCTCGTGGCGGAGACTGGAGGATGCGGAGGAGGAGTTGGATGGTCTTGAGACGATGGCGCCCTGTCTGCTTGCAGGCTACATACAACAGGCTGGACCACAGGTCATTCAGTGGGAGATGCCTAAAATGTAGAAGTGATTTATTGAGTCTTAGATCTGATCTGATCGGTTCTTCCCGGTTGTTGGAGAAGTAATGTATGTATCTTTCATGTATGGACATGTTTCACAAGCATGAAAATAAACATTTTTTAAAAAGAAGGGCTAAGTTCTAATCATTTTCTCTCCCGCAAATATATATATTATATTTGATATATATTCATAATGAGAAAACAAGTTCCAAATGGATGTGTCTTTGCCATACCTTACTCCCTGTGTTCCGGACAGGACTGTGTTGAGTATGGTATAGCCAGTGTCAAACCGGCCCTGTCTGCCTCCGCTCACAGTGAACTTGTAACCCCACTCATTGTTGCTACTGTCAGAGGTAAACTTGAAATAAAGTGTATCGCCTGAAAACAAACAATACCGACTATAAAAATCACAAAACATAATGTAAATTGTCCTTAAGTTTCAACATCACACATTTATTTTTGGCTTTGACTTTATTACAATTCTGTTCAGCAATCAAAAGTCATATAAAATATTCTGAATATCTTTTAAACACATTTATGCTTATATTAAAAGTTCCTCTGGAAATTGTAGTCTGGATTTATTATACATAACTTAGGAATTAAGTAACACATTTACAAACAACCTGAAAGAGGGTTGTGGGTTTGGTTCTGATCAACATTTCTACTTCATGATGAATACAAAAATATTCCCAAAATAGCCAAGGCATTTCTGGGCATTACAGGCATGGATGGGTTAATGAATATTCTGTGAATCTATTTTGGTCTTGTTCGTGGTTATGATACATTTTTTTCATCATTTCCACAACCATGGCAGGTATACACAGAGTAACATTCCAACAGTCTGACCGGCCATTTTCTACAAATATATTAATCTAGTTACTGTAATGCTAGTAGGTCTACGAAGATAAAGTTTTTACATACCAGGTACATCAAAGTCCACCCAGTGGTCCTTGCCACCACTGAAGAGATGCTTGTCCTGCACGTAGTCAGATGAAGTAGCCATCACTAGTTCATCACATCCTTCTTCAGTTGTACACCTGCACAATACCAACACATCTTAGGTAAAGATTCTTCAATATTCACAGACATGTTATATATCATGTAAGGTTATTATATGTATACCCATAAAACATGTGTAAACCCATACATGACGCAAAATTTCAAAATTATTCACATTTCCGGTACAAAACTAAACATGATATAATAAAATGTTACCAAATATGTAAAAAGTATGATGATTTCTTCATTTACTCTAAAGACTTGATGTTCAACTAGATCCCCTTTCTTAACAATCTTAATTCCAGAACAACCCATTTTACATAGTGAATCAATAATAATCATTGAAGTTAGGAAATGGTGCATAGCAAACAATTCATTTAGAACACTAAATTTAGCATTTTTTACTTTCGCCCTCAGAATCATAGCGTTTCGTAATCTGATAGTAATCTTGTACTGATTTCTGACCTGGCGTCGAATCGTACGGAGAGACTGGTGGCACCCACTATCTCCACCTTCTCCTCACTGCTGTAGTTGTTGGGGTAGTTGTGGCTGGACTCGCGCGTGACGGAGGACAGGCCCATCTCCTCCATGAACTGACACGCCGTACTGGCGATGGGCACAATACAGCCCGCATCACAGTGAGACACAACCTTCCCGACGACCTGCACACACAACAAACAGTTGTAAATTGTGAATCATTTTCTTTTGACATATTTGGAAATACTACTTTAAATAAGTAGCCAGTCTTTTTTACATTTATCATTAAGTAGTCAGCCCTTTTTTTATATATCATATTAGTAATTAGTACATTAGGTAAATTATCAATTATTTTTCACACACTGGTAGTTTGCATCAGGAACTTTTATTATCATTATTGTCATTATCATTATTATCATTATTACTATCATTGTGATTGTTATTATCATTATTATTATTATTATCATTATTATGATTATTATTATCATTATTATGATTATTATTATCATCATCATCATCATCATCACTATCACCATCATCATCATCATCACCCTCATGAAGCCTACGGTTACCTTATGCATGATGTCCTTGCTGTCTGTGTTGTTGAGGAGGTCGAGTATGAAGGGCATGTGTGCGCTTTCTGAGCAGCCCAGCAGCTCTGCCGTGATGGTGGGGCCCGTATTGGGCCACTCCGCCAACAGGTAGAGCAGCACCTGCCGGGCATACAGCACAGCCATGGCAAGATTCACCTGGAATTACACAAAGGCAA
Organism: Maea johnstoni; assembly: GCA_963942565.1. Classification (NCBI taxonomy): domain Eukaryota; kingdom Metazoa; phylum Annelida; class Polychaeta; order Spionida; family Magelonidae; genus Maea; species Maea johnstoni. The sequence continues at coordinate 10,430,957 of OZ012685.1, read as the reverse complement.
AATATAACTTCTTTTTATATGCCCAGCATGTTCATCACTGTTACCTTCATTTTCATGAATGCCATAGCAGGGTTTGTAATTTCCTTTGTAATTTCACTCAGTCATCATAATCTTCATCATCATCACCACCATCATCATCATCATCACCATCATTACCATATATTAGTAATCATAATCTTCTCCATCGTTATTAGCCTGAATATGGCAGCAACAGTTAGAATAAATGACATTCCAAAATTGATTTAGCCACACTTATCACCAGCCTTATCATCATTCTACTCATTATAATTGTTTAACATAAATCTCTATATTCCAATAACATGCCAATGGATTACTAAGAAGCATATTTCAAATGGCTGACCTCAATGCAAAGGTAACAGAATCAATGGTGCAATAAAGCACTACAGAAGATATTCAGGAAATTTTAAATTAGGGGAGAGACACTCACATCTATGAGGAAGTCCCTGTGGGGTAGTTTTCCTTGCATTTCTAGATGTTTCTTGAGTAATTCTCCGCTGGTCTTGGTGCGACGCTGTTTGATCATGTCATTCTGCAAATCGTTGTCTGGGGGCATGATAAGTCTCTGGGAGTCCTCTGATAGCTCCTCCACAGCCTTATCTAGACTCCTAGAGAAACAATAGCCGTTAAAACATATTATCATGTAGATGGTGCAATACAGGCCTGGGAAAGTACTTTTTCTTATCTTAGAGGGAATATATAGCTAGGTGATTATGTATCAGCCAGAGTGTGGCCCATATTCTGACAGATAACCATCCACAACAAAGGGCAGTACTTTGCAAAATAATCATTGTGGCCGAGATTGTTATGGTGGTCCAAATTACTGGGAATTTATGGTATGAAGAAACTAGTGTAGGCTTTAACAAATCTAAAAATCTTGAAATGATCCAATATTCACAAATTAACCCCATAAGCCACCTTAACTACATGGTGGTAGATAGACTTTAATGATGATGTTTAAGTTGGCAGTTTGCCAAGAAATCTAGGCTAGTTGAAGGCTTACCGTCGTAGCTCCTTGGGGTAGGTGTAGGGTTGGATGCCCTTATCCACGGCTCTCTCCAGGGCCACCTCCACCCCACCGTTAGCCTGGCCCTTCTGCTCCCACTTCTTGGCCTCCTGCTTCACCTCCTCACTCGGAACAAAACTGTCACCGTCCAAGCTACAGCAGGAAAAACATACCGTGCTGAATTAGCAAACTTCACTCGGAACAAAACTGTCCCCATCCAGTTACTAAATTACCAAACAAATTTGGAAATCCGATCCTATGCTAGTATCATACAACACGCTGAAATGATAGCTTGTCATTCAGCATTAATACTATCTATGTGCAAATTAACATGGTATACAGTAAAATGTTTGATGATAGGGAACATGTTTGATATTATTGATAGGTACATACACGAAACACATAATAAGTGTTCACTACTACTCACTTTTCATGCACAGCAACCAGGAGAGCATTGGTGCTCTGGCCATGCATGTCATAGATGGCCCTCAGCACGGATATAGGCACGTTCAGGTGCTCCTGTAGAGCCTGCAAGGCAAAATACACACAGGGATGAAGGAAGAAGATATAAAACCGGGGCCTAGTTACATAAAACATCTTGAGGATGACGAAATAAAATCAGGGCCTGGTTGCATGAAACGTCTTGAGGATGAAGAAATAAATTCAGGGCCTGATTGCAAACAACATTTTGAGGTAGGGAGTTCCTAAAAGTTACATTATTGTCCAGGGTTTCCTGTAAGTCCATCCTTAGGTTAACCGCAACCCATTAATGCTTAAGAGTTCCTCAAGAAATTGTGATCTTGATCTACGATGTTTTCAATGTTTATTTTTTAATGAACCTGTTGTTTAGACTTGCATGACCACAGGACTTGGAATAGTTCCAAATGCGACATGTAGGTGGCATCAGTGCTCACTAATATTTGGCCTCTGTACCACATAGAACAAAATGTCTATCTGTCAATTTCTGGAGTATCGATGAGACCCCGATAGGCATACCTGGAAACATATCCTAGCAGCCTGGTCCAGCCCCTCCCAAGCATCTGTACCACCCTCACTGTCTGATGGTGAGAGGTCTTTCTTAACTGCCTCTGTGTCAATACTATAGACTTACCTGGAAACATATCCTAGCAGCCTGGTCCAGCCCCTCCCAAGCATCTGTACCACCCTCACTGTCTGAGGGCGAGAGGTCTTTCTTAACTGCCTCTGTGTCAATACTATAGGCTTACCTGGAAACATATCCTAGCAGCCTGGTCCAGCCCCTCCCAAGCATCTGTACCACCCTCACTGTCTGAGGGCGACAGGTCTTTCTTAACTGCCTCTGTGTCAATACTATAGGCTTACCTGGAAACATATCCTAGCAGCCTGGTCCAGCCCCTCCCAGGCATCTGTACCACCCTCACTGTCTGAGGGCGAGAGGTCTTTCTTAACTGCCTCTGTGTCAATACTATAGGCTTACCTGGAAACATATCCTAGCAGCCTGGTCCAGCCCCTCCCAAGCATCTGTACCACCCTCACTGTCTGAGGGCGACAGGTCTTTCTTAACTGCCTCTATGTCAATACTATAGGCTTACCTGGAAACATATCCTAGCAGCCTGGTCCAGCCCCTCCCAAGCATCTGTACCACCCTCACTGTCTGAGGGCGACAGGTCTTTCTTAACTGCCTCTGTGTCAATACTATAGGCTTACCTGGAAACATATCCTAGCAGCCTGGTCCAGCCCCTCCCAAGCATCTGTACCACCCTCACTGTCTGAGGGCGACAGGTCTTTCTTAACTGCCTCTGTGTCAATACTATAGGCTTACCTGGAAACATATCCTAGCAGCCTGGTCCAGCCCCTCCCAGGCATCTGTACCACCCTCACTGTCTGAGGGCGAGAGGTCTTTCTTAACTGCCTCTGTGTCTGTCTCTGGAACGCTCTTGCTGACTACCGAGTCTCTTTCATCTGTGTACAGCATCAGAGACAACACCTGAAAAAAGAGCACTTTTATATAGACATATTTCATTAGAGATTGGCACCTATAAAACATTGGCGATAAGACACAATATCAATATTTCCTTACTCATACAATATCTTAATGATTTTCTTAATGATACATTCTGCATCCCCCAGAATGAATAAATATGTGTGGTCATGAATACTATGTCAAAATCTTTAGCACATTCCACATTCTAAATCTTACCTCGAGATCTTTGAGCATCCACTGTTTGCTGAACCCAGTTCCTTTGCTGGCCATGGTGACAATATTTTGGATGAAGTTTGAAGCAAATGGCTCCTTCAGGTCGCCAAGGCTGGAGGACTTGAGGCAACGATAGAGAGCTTTGAGGGTCAGCGAGAGAACCCACATGCTTTCAACACTGATACTGCCACCTGGTGGATAAAAACAACAACTAACTTAGTGGGTAATCAAGGCTATCAAGAGGCTCTCTATGCAATCAACAGAAAACTTAAGGCTATCCACATGCTTGTAATACTCATGCTGCCAACTTGTGGGGAAAAGAAGAAACTACTAAATTTCATGTTCCTCTATTTGAAAGTTAACCATGGTAACCAATTCATGTCTGTAAAGTTCAAAAGGAGTGAGGAGTGATATTATTTTGCTGCTTATTCTCTCAAGAAAGCATTCTTTATAAACTATTTGAAGGAGACATGTTAATCATAACTCTACCTTCATTCAATATTAAAGTGTATACCTAATTATCAAGTCATTTTAAAGATATCGATGATACAGAAGAACCCTCTAGTGGTAACTCTAGGCATGAAAGGATTAATAAGGTTGTTCTATCATGCTACCTGTTGATATTTGCTGAATGTTGTCATTGATGATTGTGATGAAGGTGGTCAGATGTTGTTGGTCCAGCAGCTGGGAATCCATGGAAACAACCTCAACAAACTCGTCCTTCACCTGCAGTATGTAAAACACCAAGAATCAATCTAATACTTAAGTTCAGAGACAATCATCTTAAACAGATTGTCTTAACTAAAAATACCTACTTTAATATTTACTGTCTAGGCATAATCATCTAATGGTCAGTCTGAGTAGTTCTGTTGGCTATCTGCCGAATTACTGGTTGAAGAGTCACCAATATCATGACCTACAATATCACTTTGTTCTGACCCTGGATATGGCAGTTTACTTCCTACTGACTCAGTACACTGAGCTCTGGTGCCACACATCTGGAAATTATGTGCCAGGTTTCCCTAAAACTACTGAAATAGCTGGGGAGTTTCGGTGCTCCTAAGGAAGTCCATTGCTACAATAAAATGAAATCCACCTAGGCAATAGATGTGATGCACCCTAGGAAAGTTAAGGTGGAAAGAATGAAATTTCACATTTCAATCTGTTTCTATCATTTCTATCACTTACATGCATGGTTAGGAACTCAAAAAAAGTAAATATTTCATAGGAACCATCCTACCTATGCAACACTTGTTCAATACTGTTTAATACTTCCTTCAAAAATTCAAAACATATTTTTGAGTAAATTCATCAATGAAAGGGAAGTCATAGAGAAATGTTTGAAATATGAATGTATGTTTGCTCACAGTGTGCCTCTTTCTGGACTTGAGATCCACTACCAGAGTCTGGTGTTTGTCTGGGAAGTGTTTTAGCACCACACCGTCTTTGACCTCCAGACCAAGCTCACTGTACTTGACCCGTGTACCGATGGAGAGAACCTGGCAAAAAGCAACACAAGGAATAAACATAAATAACAGAGGGATGAGTACGGTATTTAATATGATACCAAATACAGATATCAAATGGTAAAAAGTATGGTATCTAAAAAGTTAAGAGGTTAACCTCTTTGTACTAACATGATCACAAGTTTCATGGTAGATGTGAAAATGCACCACTTGTTGATACTGGTTACTGCTTGTGAAAATTCTATCAAGTTAGTCATTTAAACTATTCTAATGAATCATTAACTACCCAAGCAAGTCATTTCTCGACTTGAAATTTACTGATCATCTATACTTAAAATATCTATGGTTTTACCTGACCTTTCTTTAATGATTCTTACCTCAGGAAATCCCGCTATGACAAAGAGAGCAAAAATGCAGGAAAGATCAGGTTTCTGAAATAAATAATACAAGGCTAAGTAAGCGAGAGCAATGGCAGTTGACTTCTCTACACTCAGAGAAGCTTTGAAGATTTCTATACTTCTAGGTCAATGTTACTTCAAAACACAGAGTGACAATGTAACTGTAGGTGTGCATATATAATTCTAACAAAAGATTAATTGGTTGATTTGAAAGGGAGGACAAATAAGAACTATTTCATTCAACAATAAAGTAGCACATTCCAGCAGCTATAAATATGTGCATACTAAGAGTCTAAGACCAAAGAAATGTCAATTACTTTTGAATCAACCATCCATGAATCAACCATAGATGAATCAACCATAGATGAAATCTAAAGCTCTCTCTTCGTCATCCCTGATAGCTGAGTGGTCCAAGGCATTGCCAGGGACAGCTCGCCACGGCCAGGGTTTCAATTTGGCTTGCAACATGTGAGGAAGGTCCTAGTGACTTGGGATTAATTGGTGTTTCTTCCTAGATGCTCCAGTTTTAATGCTCAAGGCATATTAACAAATTTCCTACCTCTTTGAGCTGAGAAACGCTCTGGTTGATGCGGTCCATGAGAACCTCCCTCCAGCCCTCGGCGTTGAAAAGCTTTTGTAAGATGTTCACCATGGAGCATGCCCACTCCAAACCGCTCCTGCAGGGGCAAATGAGACATTGTGAGGCAATTGTAGAAGAGCACATGTGTATGTAGGAAAGGAACCATATTAGCTATATAGGATTAGGTACAGCTACTTGATATGATACCAAATACCAATATTGAATGGGAAAAAGTATCATATTGTAAAAGTATCATATCGATTTGTATCGTTTATGACCTAAATATATAATATACAACTGAATCAACTGTTCACAGTACATCTCCACACAAAGGCAGTTTGCTATTTTTGGCAAAATATTTGAAGCTGACATTGATAAAATTAACAAAATCAGGTTTTTGTGAGGCAGGCAGTATCATTAACAATATCTTTTAAGATATAGTATCATCAAGGAAATATCAATATTGTATCCTATTATGAAACTTTTAATAAAGGTGCCAAGTCATGGTTTTACAATGAATGTGGAAAAAGTTGACAATTACCAAAAAAATCCACACGATTAATAACACACTTTCATAAAAGCATCTCTTTTCATGTGTACCTTTCGAGAAATGTTGCACCAAAAGCGAAGAGGAATTCTGCCGACTGACTGCCGTCCTTGCCAGCCCTGACATAGTCCTTGCCTGTTGATCTCACCACAGCCTCATCACACGCCTAAAACACAAACAATACACATTATTATGCAAGATACAGCAATAGAGGGAAATTATGGATTCTGAATCCATAGTATTCTGCCTGAAGTAAGAGTTTATTTTACCTGCAGTTACATAATTCATTCTGCCTCTAATAAGAATTTATTTTTAACTGTAGTTACAGAATCTATTTGAACTGTGATGAGAGAGTTTATTGTACCTTTTTTAAGTTTAAAATTATTAATTTTACCTCTAGTTACAGTATTTATTCTCTCTGTAATTAGAGATTTTATCTTTACTGCAGTTACAGTATTTATTTTACCTGTGACAAGAGAGTCTATTCTACCTGTAATCACAGTATGTATTCCATGGAATTAGGGAGTTAATTCTAACAGTATCTATTCAACCTGTAATAAGATTTTTATTTTACCTGAAGGCTGGTGGAAGCTTTGTGCAGCAGTTGACCAATCATTCCCATAGTGAGGTGCTGGGTGCCCACATCGTGACCACTCTCCCCTCTGAAAACAACACCGACACATGCAGCATGAACACAAACAAATACATGTAGCAGGCCACTCAAGATTCTTAAACGGTCAAAAATCAACTTGGTAAAAAATTAACTGATTTTGATAATTTTGTATCTAAATAAAGAAAATGATTGTTGGCAAATGCTGAAAACTTGTCTGTGATGAAAAATGTCATGGCAATTGCAAGGTCCAACAGTATTAGTAGCTTGATGAAATTTACTAGTACAAACTGAGACTGGCTACTGTTGCATTTGCATATCTGGCTATTGTATATTAAATAACTGAGTACATTTATTTGCACATACATATCTTTTGTAATTTGAATACCTCGCTATTGTTATTTGCACACCTGGCTATTTTTATTTGCATACCTGACTATTGTAATCTGCATATCTGTTTATTGTAATTTACGTACCTGGCTATTGTGAAGAGCATGTTGAGGAAGTTCTGTGTAGTGAGACTGGAGGTTGCATCCAGGCTTTGAATGTCCATTCTCTCAGGCGGAATCATTGCACCTAGCAATCCCATAATCCTCTCCTGTGAGTGTGTAGCGAAGGTTTCTGCCCCTGAAATCAACATGATGAAATTAAATCCTATTACACGAGTAATGTTCTTATTCCTAGTACTTCTCAGACACCAGGGAACAGTTGTTACCAGCAGTGTATTACCTATCATTACTGCTAGCAGAATATCACCTATTTCGGAACTTATTCTCTTACTGAGCCCACATCTTGCTCTAAAAAGTTTACTTGTATGGTCTTAGTGTGGGACCATGCCTGCTGACAGCATGGATAACAGACAAACTCATGACATGGAAATCAGAGATTCAATATTTCAATCTACATAGTGTAAAGAGCTGCATGTCTCACACCTTTTGACCAATCAGAATTAAGAATCGCAGCAGAGCATGTGATAAGGTATGATCTTACTATAGGAACATCCCTACAGGAGGCATGGCTGACCAATGAAGACACACTCACCATTTTGCTCTTGAGAAGGGACGTCCAGTAAGCAGCTGGTGACCAGCTCTATACACTGACCGTGGAGCTGTGCCGCAGCCTGGACGTAGTCGCCATGGATACTGCCTCCTCCGTCCTGGTAGATGACATGCGCCATAGAGAGAGCCATGGAGGCAAAGAGCAGCCAGACGTGCTGGTGAATATAGGCCTGCAGCATACTGTCGTTCTTATCACTATAGATGCACTTTACTGAAACATATAAACACACATACATCATGTAGGAACTGAGGCTGTAAGGGTATGTGCCTTTCATCAGTCATGCCCAGCTATTTGATTAGTTGATTGAATACCAGGAGAGTAGCCACAAGGAATTTCACAAATACAAGTTGGCTCCACTTCAATTACCTAAATCCCAATGAACATAAATACATTCACATCTAGAGCCTGCTCGTAGTTTGATACATATGAAAATATTCTCTATAAAAAGTAATATTTTTTGATCAGCAATTCCTTTGATTGTAATATCTATTGAAAGTTGTTGTTTATGTTGAGATCAGCAATCCCTCTATAATGTTTTTGTTGATGAAAAGGATCTAACCCCTCTAGAAATGTAAAATATATACTAGACGGCATATCAAGTATTGCTGTCAAAGATATCTCTATCACTCAATAAAAGGGGAAGATTTTTTCATTTGTTGTATGTTCTTGAACAAGCAAAAACGCCCTCTTTCTATTACCCATTTCTTCTTTATAATTCTATAACCTATCCTTTTCCAGAAATATAATGAAATGCCAGGAAGTTGAAAATAGTTAATTTTACAAAGAGTGCTTATGGGTAAACTGACAATGAATAGTGACATTTTAGACATTTCACTGCTTTTTATTTGTGAATTTTAACCATTATCCATAGCCACTTTATTTATGATGAACAGAGTGAGTAATATGCTATCATAAGGGGATGGGGTTGTTCTTGAACCAACCCTTTCCTCACATCATATGAAAAGACTATACGATAGTTAGGCACTTACATTTGATGAGAGGATATCTTTTGATTTCATGGGTAGAGACATGCCTGCAGAAATAAAGAAAAGCAAGATATTAATGAAACAATAAAGCTATAAACATATAGTGTGCGCACCGTCTGATACATGGAAATACTCTGATAGCAAGTCAAGGTATCTCAAAGAATATATGACAGAAAAATGTTGTTCCTTTTACATTCAGCTAAATTCTTCCAATATTCTTACTATTTTTCTATTTTGTGAGTTATAAATACATTTTTGAATAGTTCTTTATTCTATGAGTCCTAAGTTGTCAAGCCCCCAAGTGTACTCTAGATGCAAACAGTTTAATGCAAACACCAAATTTGAAACAGTAAATGAACATAGAGCACATCTTAAACCTTTATTGTCATTTGTGTTAGACATTGCTCAAGTTAGGTGCCAATCACCTTGATTGATTGATTGATTGATTGATTGATTGATTAATTAATAGTTGTGATAGTTCAACTGAGTAAAAACATATCTAATTAATTAAATGTCTTAGTAGAGTAACAAGATTTTGATAAAAAATAAAATTCTTATATTGTTCTCACTTTCCTTTAAGTAGTAGCAAAATCCGATTGTTTTGATAACTATCAATTAATTTGCACTTCTTTCCATTTTTCAAGGTATAAATTCAATAACTGTACAGGGACCTAGATCATTTAGTTTTAAAGCAAATAATGGGATGACATGACTTACCCAGCAGGATAGAGCTCCTTATGGAAGCAGCCAAAGCAGAGATCGAAGTCCTCACAAACTGTGCAATGGATCCTGGTACCAGCAATAAACGCCTGGCATTCGTCACACTTAAACCTTAACAAAGACAAGAACAATAGTCTAGAAAATTAAGAGGATTCTGGTACTGGCAATAATATATTTACCTTTGCAATTAGAGAATCAGTGGCAAGATGGTGCCAATAACTCAATTGAACCGAGATACCTATTTCATTGAGCTAAAGATGACTTGACTAAAAGGGCAAAAATGGGTGGTGATCGGAACTATACTCATGGGAAATCTTCAAATAAAGGGGTGGCTCTATCTTTGGACTGGCCAATTACTTGCACGGACTACAGTTCATAAGATATAGTGTAGGATATGTCACAGAGGATACTTACATAAGGTGCACCATGTCATGATCGTTAGAATGCTCTCCACCTTTCGGGCTGACTCCACCTGAAACAGCCAAAAAAAGCTCGCTCAGATAAGAAAACACTTTATACATCTGGATTATGTACTGTTTTTACTCACACATATTCTAACCTGCCAATGGTATTTCTTTAGGAAATCAATATGTATATATAAGACTTGTGTATCAAGGTGTTCTGGGTGTGTATGGATTCTCAACACCATGGCCTCCTGATGTGTATTGTAACACCACAGTGTTCTGGGTGTGTATGGATTCTCAACACCATGGCCTCCTGATGTGTATTGTAACACCACAGTGTTCTGGGTGTGTATGGATTCTCAACACCATGGCCTCCTGATGTGTATTGTAACACCACAGTGTTCTGGGTGTGTATGGATTCTCAACACCATGGCCTCCTGATGTGTATTGTAACACCACAGTGTTCTAGGTGTGTATGGATTCTCAATACCATGACCTCCTGATGCGTATCACAACACCTATGTGTTCTGGGTGTGAGCGTGTTGATGTCAAAGCTCTGTGTACTAACCTAGGTAGCATGTGGCACAGAGGTCCATATCCTCACACTGTAGACAGCGATACCTGCGACCAGGCAGAGTAAAGCCGCACGCGTCACACGTAATCTCCACCTCAAGCAGGTCAGAGAACCGGGCCACAAACATCTGCATTGCCTGAAAAAAGGAAGTGAATGGATTTAATGAAATTTTTAAAAATTGTCACAACCTGAAAAAAAATGAATAGAAATGAAAAATATAAAGTTTGAGTGAAATTGAAACCAACAGAACGCATGTCAACTGACTGTATTATTTAACACATGATAGTCCTTCAATGAAAATGAATAATTCAATTAACCACAATTGACATGGGTTTACCTTTTAGTTTTTTGAGAAACTCTGAAGGAATCCTTAAGTAATGAGAATGGAAATGTTTAAGTGGGCAATCAAAAATGTCGCACCCTAATAAACCTTTCTTAACTTCCTTTGCTCTAGACTACTATCCTAGTAATCAGGGCTAGTTGGGCTTCCACATTTTTTGGACTGGGAATCATATTTTGTTCTTACCTTCCTTTCATCTTTACCGACATCTGACCTGCGCTCGTACCAGGTGAGAAAGCCCTGCTTGCATCCTTCAAACCAGGACAAGCACTGCTCATAGTCCGCCAGCTCCTGGGTCTCATTATGCTCACTAGGGGCCTTGTTGCGCATGCTCACGGTACCTGTAAACAGAATGAGGCTGTTTTTTACGTCGCTTACAACAACTTAGGTCCTATCATGGCGAGAATGCCGGGAATTAATTCCATTCTCTTTGCAAATAGTTTCAAGGGGTCTTTCAGTTGTAAAAGCACCATAGACAGCCTTCCACAATCCCTTACACTTATATATAGCGACCAAGCCAACCAGCTAATAGGGATCTGGTTGTGATTCAATCCTGTGACCTCACACTTGGGAAACAGGAAGTGTAACCACTAGGCCAGGGTGCATCCCCGTGTAAGCAGAATAATCACATGCCTCACAAAAAAATTCTGAGTTCACATTGTAATTCTACCCTCAAATATGTGATGCCCGTGGTAGAATGGGGGTAATGATCAACACAAGCTGCAAAGGCTCTACCACTGACCTGCGGTCAGACCGTGGAAACTGAAACATCAACTTGTTACAGCCAAGAGTCTTGTGTTAGACCCATGGTTAAAAGGAGCCTTTTTGTGACAAATAGGGATTAGAAAGTATTTGAAGATTATCAAAGGAGGAATTTTGTTAAAACAAACAGTACCGTAATATAAACTTTCAACTTTGATTTCGCAATATTTCTACAGGTTCCTGGAATATCACTTACCTTTGGCTAGCTCTATAAGTAGCTGTGTGACCTTGATATCAGAGATGAAGGTCAAGTCATACATCTACAATTACAAATAAAATGGTTGGTAGAGTCTTGTAATATGGTTTGATATGTAAAGTCTTTGGTGTCTGCCTTGACGCACATTCTGAAGGAATTTTTAGATGAATAATTGAAGGAGAAATTCTTATCTTAAATATCATCTCTCCATTCAATAATAACAAAGTTTTATTTCCGCTAAGTTATCAAATCTAGCAGTGATACAAATCTCACTCTTTAATGGGAGTTCTAGGCATGAAAGGATTAATGTCTGCTTTAACACCTTCAGAGACATATAATTAGCAGTTGCTTACTTGCCCTGTAGGTCAATCTTATTGTAATAAATTTGCTTGATTCATACTTATGCATATATGGAACAAAACATCTGGTAATCCTAGATAATCTACCATGTTCTTGAGTGTAGTGGCCAAAAACATTTTGATAATTTTGGTAAAATCTTTGAGTCCAAAGTAACCTTTTTTTTTAAATAGTGAAAAAAGTAGTGATGAAAAAAAGGAAAAAAGCAATTTTTAGGCATGATAGCAAAGGCTCTGAGAATTCTTGCAGGCAGGGTAAAGGAGTTATCATCAGTATAGATTTAGTGACTCTTTTGCTCACCTGCCAGTTGATATCCAGTACATGCAGGAGACATGCTTGCACATAGTCATAGGCTGCCCGAACGCCCCTGAAATATCAGAATAACAAAATGTCAAGCAGCAGATTCATACCTAATAAAAGATCAATTCAAAAAAGTTTATATTATAGAAATATAATTTAATTTAATTTGATATAATATAATAAAATATTATAGAAATCCTTCAACTCTCATTTTTAAGTAGTAATTTGGAGTTTAGAAAACCTGTCATCCACTGATACAAATGGAAATATAGTGATAACAAAGCACCTTGAAAAATATTTGCCAGAAAGCTATTGTTCTTGTTAGGCACAAACATATCTCTTCATATATTTTTCAATTATTACTCTAATATAGGAGATATATCCAAGCGTTTCAAATTAAGTGTGCACTCCAAATGCAAAGGCATTAAGAAAACACCTCTGAAATTCATAGACCATGATGTAAGAAGAAAAGTGAAAATTGATATTTATGCACAGACATTATCTATTCTTTGACATACAATCAGCTGAAGTTGGGACTTACTGTGAGGTGTTCAGTCTGTCTGTAGTTCTGACGGCATCCACCAGGCGGCGGACCAGTGTGTAGTAGGCCTGTCGTACCTTCCCCTCGAGCTGAAGGCCACAGCCGTCCAGCCCGTCAGCGTAGTGGGCACAGAACTTCTCCTGGTAAGAGAGCATCTCTTGTAGGAAGAGAACATTCGACAGCTGGAAAGGAACAGAACACCTAATCAAAGGATATGTCCCTATACTCGATACTATACCTAATACCGGTATCGCATGAGAAAGATAACCATATTGTAAATGTCAAGTGTTTTATTGTATTTTTTATGATTTGAAATGTATATAAAATTGACTTAATTGCTACCTGGACTTCTCTGCATGAAGGAAGTTCGCTACATATTAGCAAAATCTCTGAAGCTGACAATGCTAAATTTTAACAAAATTAGGTCTCTAGGAGGCAGGCAATATCGTTAAAAATATCGTTAAGGTATTGTATCATTAAGGAAATATCAATATTGTGTCATATTATGAAAATTTTATAGGTACCAATATCTAACAGGATCAATCTAATCAGTCCTTCCTAAATTCTTAGTCTGGAACTGTGATAATTTTGACAATAACATGGAATGAACCATGAACTAAAAATATATTTCAAAGAGATACGTAGTCGAGATTTGACGAAACATCTATCATTCAAATATAAGTGAATTTGGCAAAAAATGGCAATCGGGCAAGCAGAACAAGATCCTTACTTGCCCCACTCGGCAAGTAATGTTTTGGAAGAGTCCTCGCAATGTAACTCACCTTTGTTTAACAGAGTGGCGGGCAGGTGGAAGTGCCAGAGGGGCAAGTAAACTTTAGGGGTAGTTGGCCCCGCTTGGCAAGTTATGTTTTTGAACCAGTGTTGTACCCAGGTAATGTTTAACTTTTGAAAATAAAATTTTGCAACATGCAAGTGCAATTCTTCCCAAACATGATTTAATAAACAACACATCTACAGATACTTCATGAATATGCTAATGTTGGATTAGCAACTTGAATTAAATTTCAACCCTAGATAAAAATAAAAAGAAGTTCAAACCAAATTTGTGCATTAATCAATGAATAATATGCAATAAGTAAAGTTTGTACCTGGAATATGTGATCTTCAGTGTTGATGCGTAGATATTCAGCAGCAAAAATGTAAACATCGCTGACTGCCTGTGCGTGACTGGAGCGGAACTGGAGCATGGACTGTACTCTGCAACCACAAAACAAACGCCATCAATAAACTACAGATTCAAATTGAATGGGCTAAGATTGTGTGTTATCACATACAGGGTCTTAGCCAGAATTTAGAAACATGTCAATAGTAGAATTTTGGGGTGCCCTACTTTTCGAGGGAGACCACAATATATATATAATATTCATATACAATGCCAATGTGATTTATATTGGGGTGAATTTCTTTTAAAATTAAATCACATTTTAAGAAATCACACACAAAAGAAATTACTCAGGGTGTCCTAATGGGTGATTTTTGAGGGTTTGGGTGTACCTTTCTCTGGACCAGGCAGGGTCCCTGATGAACTCGAGAACCAGTCTGAATGCTGGGTACTTGTCCGAGGCGTTGTCATACAGCAGCTGCTCAGTGGAAATCTTCCTCTTCATCTTCTTCAGCTTGTTTGCTTTGCACTTAGCCTAGGATGGAAACAACAACAAACGATATTATATAGATATGTGGTATATATTGTTTACACAAAACATAATTGCTTGCGAAAAACACCATCATGATCCAATCTTATATTCCATTTCCATACTGTCTGTCAACTTTGAATAGATTCATTAAACAATTAGATATATTTTTGAAATATTTGATGAGGAATTTTCAATTTTTGGTTCACAATAAAGCTTAGTTAGCAACATCAATGTTCATAAGTCAGACTGTGTGTATAGGTCAGATGAAAATGTGATATACAAGATTTTTTGCTTTACAAAATATTTGAAATTATATCAGAAATCAAATATTTTGAAAACTCATTTTCTAAATCTAAGTTATTTTCAAAAGTGAAACATCAAGTTCCTTCACTTACGTCCCATTTGATGTGAACTTTAGCAAGTCCGGCGAACTTGAGCAGAAAGAGAGCCTTCTCCTGGCACTGTACAACAGGGTCTCCACCGGCACTCCCCTTCTCCCCATCTCTCTCAGCGATCACCTTCATCTTCTGGCGAAGGTCAACCTTAAAGCAAATAGAGAAATCAAACATAAGAAAACTTTAAGACAACAATATCAAAACATCAGCTTTGGTTTATGTTCTCATATCTAATTAACAGCGCATTGCAAAATCGTAATGAAAATTCAAATCTACTCCTTCTTAGACAAGTACTTGAATTGTTTAGACCAATAACCTATTCAGTTAAATACATATTTGTGACCTAGCTTGCATTTAAGAAAATAACATTTTAAGGATTTTCCTGATCTGAAATCTCCTTAATGGTTTTATATGTAACTTTAATTTCATATATAGATTTACTATTGGTAATAATGAAAATTAGACATTCTCAACATTTTAAAACATGTTGCCTCCAAACTTTAGGTTTGTGTATGACTATGTCTCACCAGGTGTATTCTCAAGCTTTCAGCAGCAGTGTAAGCCTGCAGGATGCCATCACTGAGCTTCAGCTCTCCTCTCTCCTCTGCCCCTTCCTGCTCTCCCTCTTCTCCCCCCTCACCCTCCTGGCTACTGGCAACTGAAACATCGTACAAAACACAATTATCACAGAGATGGACTTGAGAAAAAGTAGTCAAGATTTAGAGGAGTCGCAAGGCTTAAGGGATAGGGATAGGTACCTGTGCTCGATATGAGTATTGGTATATCATTATAAATCAGTATAACAAATACTGATATTGAATGGGAAAAATGATTGCATCGAAAAGAAATAAGTATTATATTGTATTGTTAAGATCTAAAACAACTAAAAATTGGCCTAATTGCTTTCTGGATATCTTTGTATGAAGGTAGTCTGCTACTTATTATCAGAATTTCCTTATTTGGCAAAAAATGTTGATCAGAACTTACCATGCAGTTTTCCTTTAAATATTATATCTTATCTATAAATTTACCTAGAAGATTATTTCAAAACATATCCAGGCAACACAAAATTGAGCTCTAAGCAGGGTTAAGACATTTATAAAAGTATCATCGATCCAGACAATACTTATCAGGAGGCATGAATAGGATGATACTTCAATTTTGTTTTATTT
This sequence comes from Maea johnstoni, assembly GCA_963942565.1. NCBI lineage: Eukaryota > Metazoa > Annelida > Polychaeta > Spionida > Magelonidae > Maea > Maea johnstoni. The sequence goes on along the minus strand of OZ012685.1, from coordinate 10,414,695 downwards.
ACTAACCTATTTTTTCCAAGTCTTCCCTTAGGGTTTGTGTATGCCAGAGTAATGCCGCAAACACAGCCTTGACAGCATCATCTACAGCGGCTCCCCCTAGGCCACTAGATGGCGCATGATTGCGACATCGGTCCAGCAGCTTTTTGCCGAGGCCTTCTTCTTCCTCCACCATGTTCCAGAGTAAACCACTGGCCTCACTGTCATCAGAACTGGCAGCCTTATAAGTGAAGAGAAAGAAGGTAAGAGTCTCAAAGAAACATTCACAGAGATGCATAATCATGAAGCAAAGTTAGTAGGCCATCGGTACAAAAAACTACTCAATAATACCCAAAATGGATATGCATTTCCAAAAGATGTTCCCACTCATGTCTGGGGCACTCATCTAGTCTAACACAAATGGAAATATCTTGATCATTGAGCAATATTTTGAGAAATACTTTACAGACACATGTTCCTTGTGAGTCTGATACACGCTTACCAAACATACTTCTATGTTTTAACTTACATATTTTCCTGATAGTGATCTCTGCAGCTTGCCGACCATGTAGCCGCCCCTGAAGAGAGTCGTCCAGAGCTCGCTCTTGAGCAGCTCCGTCTCCCACTCCTCACCGTCCTCCACCGCCACCGCACTCTTCTTAGACAACACTGCAGGGAAATCATAACATCATAAGTATCCTTACTAAAAGCTTTCATTATTATTATTTTTATTATTATCATATTATTATTATTATTATTATTATTATTATCATTATCATTATTATCATTATCATTATCATTACTACTACTATTATTATCATTTTCATAATCATTATTATTATTATAATTATTATCATTATTATTATCATAATTATCATTTTTATAATCATTATTATTATTATCATTATCATTTTTTTATTATCATTATTATTATTATTATTATTATACTACCACCACTACTACTACTACTACTACTCACTGTGCTGTCCTGCGAGCGTGGCTCCACACAGACAGCCGCACAGCTTAGCCAGCCCCATCTGCAGGTCAAACATCCAGCACAGCGGCAGGTCCGGGCAGCCCTTGGCAATCACCTAACAATAGAAATATGCAAATATAACAAATATAACAATGCTAGCCAACCCCATCTGCAGGTCAAACATCCAGCACAGCGGCAGATCGGGCAGCCCTTGGCAATCACCTAACTATAGAAATATGCAAATATAACAAATATAACAATGTTAGCCAGCCCAATCTGCAGGTCAAACATCCAGCACAGCGGCAGGTCCGGGCAGCCCTTGGCAATCACCTCACAATAGAAATATGCAAATATAACAAATATAACAATGTTAGCCAGCCCCATCTGCAGGTCAAACATCCAGCACAGCGACAGATCCGGGCAGCCCTTGGCAATCACCTAACTGTAGAAATATGCAAATATAACAAATATAACAATGTTAGCCAGCCCCATCTGCAGGTCAAACATCCAGCACAGCGACAGATCCGGGCAGCCCTTGGCAATCACCTGACAATGGAAATATGCAAATATAACAAATATAACAATGTTAGCCAGCCCCATCTGCAGGTCAAACATCCAGCACAGCGACAGATCCGGGCAGCCCTTGGCAATCACCTAACTATAGAAATATGCAAATATAACAAATATAACAATGTTAGCCAGCCCCATCTGCAGGTCAAACATCCAGCACAGCGACAGATCCGGGCAGCCCTTGGCAATCACCTGACAATGGAAATATGCAAATATAACAAATATAACAATGTTAGCCAGCCCCATCTGCAGGTCAAACATCCAGCACAGCGGCAGATCGGGCAGCCCTTGGCAATCACCTGACAATGGAAATATGCAAATATAACAAATATAACAATGTTAGCCAGCCCCATCTGCAGGTCAAACATCCAGCACAGCGGCAGATCGGGCAGCCCTTGGCAATCACCTGACAATGGAAATATGCAAATATAACAAATATAACAATGTTAGCCAGCCCCATCTGCAGGTCAAACATCCAGCACAGCGACAGATCCGGGCAGCCCTTGGCAATCACCTAACTATAGAAATATGCAAATATAACAAATATAACAATGTTAGCCAGCCCCATCTGCAGGTCAAACATCCAGCACAGCGACAGATCCGGGCAGCCCTTGGCAATCACCTGACAATGGAAATATGCAAATATAACAAATATAACAATGTTAGCCAGCCCCATCTGTAGGTCAAACATCCAGCACAGCGGCAGGTCTGGGCAGCCCTTGCAGGGATCGACCTTAACGGGCGCAATAGGCGCATTTGCGCCTGAAGTGTATGGTTTGCGACCACACGCTGATTTATAGTCGCCCGAAATGCGAGTGGACATCACATGGTGTGTAACACAGAGCTCTGTGTCAGAAGGTCCATGACCCAAATAGTCCCACCAGTGAAACCCTCCAGAGTCGCACTGCAGACTCGGACAGTGGCCGTGGAAAGATGTGTGTTATACTCCCCATGTGTAACAGGGATCTATTGTACCCTGTTAGTTATTTGAAATGTATTATCACTATAGCTGCTGCTTCAGCGCTCTGCCTTATTGGTCATCATTTAGAGCCCGCCTGCCTTCTACAGGCCATGCTGGACTCACATAGCAGGAAGCACCCTGCCGGGCTGCTGTGGTCTTCTTATCTGACCAATAGTCATAAAGATGCTGCTTTTGTTTGCCACTAGTCTTTTCCTCACTCTAAAGTTAACCCTTGTACTGTAAAGATGTGCTGTTAACATGTGCTTTAACTGACTTCTGGGCTTAGCAACTGTACCTATCTATATGGGCTGCAGCAGCAGCACACCTTAAGGATCTTACTAGTCGTAGTGGGATTATATTAGGATTAGCTGAGTCCTGTATCTACATGTTAGTAAGTAATAAAGCATACCGTTTATATTGTAATCTAGCTTCTATTTGTCATTCTTAAACCCTGCATCACATAGATTGATCTCCTAACCCTTATTGTAAGCAACCCATGGTTTTAAATTCCCTCCCCCTCTCCCCTTACTGTGTGCATTTTCCTGTACTTTCCCTCTCCTGTACTTATTTTGTAATCCCCACTCTTCCTCATTTCTTCCTTACTTTATTTGTTCATTCTCTCAAGTTTTGCATTCCCAGTATTGTTTTATTTCTTTTTCATTACTACTAATATTAGGTTCACTCAAGTTATATAAGTTAGGAACTCAGACAAGACATACAATTCGTAGAAGTACTAAATATCTCAATTTGATGAGACACAAATATTTAATTTTTTCAAGATTTTTTATAAGATTGTTTATATATGTTTAAACTTTGGAATTGTGTTTATATTGCACAGAAAGTGCAGGAGAATGCATCTCAGAGCATCTAGAATCCAAAATTTTCCTGGGGCCTTAAGCGGCCCCTGGACCCCCGGCCGCTAGTGGCTTCACGCCTTCGGCGCTCGCTCCGCGCCCAATCCGGGCGCCTAGCTTTTTGGGAGAAAAATCTTCTAGCTGCCCTTCGGGCACCTAGAAGATTTTCTTAAGGGTGAACCCTGCCTTGGCAATCACCTTACAATAGAAATATGCAAATATAACAAATATAACAATGTTAGCCAGCCCCATCTGCAGGTCAAACATCCAGCACAGCGGCAGATCGGGCAGCCCTTGGCAATCACCTGACAATGGAAATATGCAAATATAACAAATATAACAATGTTAGCCAGCCCCATCTGTAGGTCAAACATCCAGCACAGCGGCAGGTCTGGGCAGCCCTTGGCAATCATCTGACAATGGAAGTATGCAAATCAAACAGTTTGACCCATGTTAATTATAAGAGAAAAGGTTTTTCAAGTATTTGATCAAAAGTTGAATTCAACTAAAACCTTATGCATTTTCAAAAAATATTTTAATTAAATATACTTTGGAAAACTGACCAAGTCTTTAGGAATGATATACATTAAAGTTTCAAATTTATCATACATTTTTAGAAGACATATTTAAGAGACTTTGATAGGAACATCAAGATTAGATTTAATTGAACATTTTGTATTTTTCATACAACTTGAACAGTATAATTATAAAAGAGTAACACACCTCTCAGAAGATTGTGTTGTCTTGATAGCCTTTAATATCAACTATGAAATCAAGAATTCAGTGGAAATGAATTTATCATTACACTGACAACAAAAAGTAATTTTTATTATTATCATTCTCCCATTCTTCTAAGTTAATATACCATTCTTTGAGTCAGTGTTTGATTGGGACTTAAGTAGAAAATTGTGAAATGGCTATCTATGACTATCTTACCTTGAATTTGTATCCCCATTCATTATTACTAGTATCTGAATGAAAGAGGAACTGCAGGCGATGGCCACCTCTAAACGTCTGAACTTTAGGCCACTTGTCCGAGCCAACTTTCTGGTCAAAGCGGGTCTTAACACCTCTTGCATCGGTGAACTCAAGGTAGTCATATCTAAATATAACCAGAAATTCTTATAGATGACTGAAATCAAACTATCCTAATACAAATGAATAACTGATGGTAAGTCGACTGAGTCATCAGTTAATTGACTTTAGGCATTTGCATCAGGAGAGCACACATCATCTAACAACTTACCAGATAACTAATCAATAAGAGGACTCATTTTAAAGGGTTTTAAGCACAAACACATAATTCAGACATTTATATTTCTCAAAATAATGCTTCGTGATCAATTTAACATTAGATGTGCACTTAAAATGTAAATGAATTAATCTAAAAAACAATGCTACTGTTTAAATTCCATGCACGATCGAAATTGATAAAAATACCTAGAATTCCTCTTCAGAACATTTGTTTATGTAATGAATAAACATATTCAAGCTTTGTAGCATTTATACCAAGTACATGATGAAAATAGTACAAAAATACTGAGAACTCAGAATACACACCAGCATTAAATATTTCCAAAAGAATAGACCACTCTACCATCAGTACAGGCCCCAAGAATTCTGGGAGCCCTAGAGCCATAGGTGGGTGAATTAGAGAACACATCCGTATTATCACATACCTCTTCTCTGTTTCACACCTTGGATCAAATTCCACCAGAAACTGGGAGGCTCCTGGACAGGCAAATATCTACAGCAGAAAAACAACAACAATTGCAATGTTCTAACTAGTACAAAGGTTAAGTCAAGTATAGAAACAGTATGACAGATCTCAAACAGCCTGTGGCTTTATTACAGTGGATATCAAATAATTATCACTCTGTAATAAATATGATGAGGAGGTATCCCTGTAGAGAGGTATTAATGCTTCACTTAAAGATTACCAGCTCCCTCCCATCTGCTTATGTGTGTGTGTGTGTGTGTGTGTGTGTGTGTGTGTGTGTGTGTGTATGTGTGTGAGCATGTGTGTGTGGTGTGTACATGCCTATGTGCAGGAGTCCAGCTGACCACTAGCCCCATAGCCAGAGGCTACAGAAAATGGTGTTGCACTATAATAACATTCACCTTTCTGGCCCTGCTGGCTAGAAGAAAAGTGACATTTTAGGATCAGCGGAATATCAAGAATATGAGCTGGTGAAGAACAATATTTGATAATCAGTTAATCCCTTTAGTACAGTTCAAAAATAAAACATAACAGTTAAAAGATAGCTTACAACTTTGAAATAGTTTTTGGGAAAGGGCTACAGTGGTACTGCAGTAGTTAGGGCTATGAGATCTTGGATGGGGCTAGTCCTGCAGTCTAGCCAAATTTTTTTATCCTAGGTCTGACCCCACGTGTGCCAGGTGTGTATTCAAGGCGTGAAAGGGTAAGTCTAGCAGCACCTACCTGTGTCACATGCTGATTGTTGTCATAATTGTGTGCAGATTCCACCTCCCATGTTCGCAGGATTACATCTTTGTTCTCCAACTTCTGCCAATCACTACTATCCACCTAAAACCACAAGAAAGAAATATCTTTAAAAATACCATAATCCATGTACACAAGTACCAAACCATCAATGCGAAAAAATACTTCATTGATAAATACTGAAGTACACTGAACATGTAACTCCTCTGAATCACCTCCCACCGAATGCCAATATCCGTCAAAACATTAGCACAAAAATAGCAAAGACATATTGTAGAATATGCAGAATATGTACCTCTTCTGAAACTTTCCTGTCAAATAAGATCAATAATCTTCAAGCTATCAACATTTGAATCAACTTATTTCTGATCATTTTTAACAACCACAATTTCTTTTTTAGCTGGACATACCTTGGTGAAAAACTGGGTCAGTCTTGGAGCTACATTTCTGATTTCCTGAACGAGAGGACGAAGATTCTGCAGCAAGTAAACCCGAGTGCTACTCGTGCACTGATCTCCTAATATGGTCAATACCAACACCTGCGAGGAAGAAAAGAAAACAATGATTAAGAAACAGAAACAAAAAGGCATAATACATACAGAGAAGAGTAGGGATGCCATGATAAAGAACGAAACTGCTCAAAATGAGCAAAGTGATGCAATCATGTGGTGGCAGAGATTCAGTCATAGCAATCGCGATAGACCGGATAGATGTGCCGGAGATTATTGAGGTCAAATCCTCCTCCACTTACAACGGGCTAGTTGCGACTTAGACCCTATATGGCAGAAAATTGAAGATAATCAAAATTCTGAGTCAAAAGATAAAATTATTCTGTATGTGTTTCTAACTAGGTAATCTGTAATGAGTTACTTACCATTTGCCTGAGTGCAGTGGAGAGGAAGGAGCTTTCCATCAGAGGCATAAGAAGCGCCTGCAAATAAAAACAGACCATGAACACACACCTGAATTCCTTTAAAATGCATTATTCAATCACTAACACAATCCAAAGCCTCCTCAAAGAACCAAGCTCTGGAAGAAAGTATCCAATAAGGGCAGGATAAAAAATTCAAAAAAGACTTTTGCAAAAATGCTGCAAACAGGCTATCCTGGTTAAACTGTACTACTGTGGTATACTTATGATTTAACCAGATGCACCACAGCAGCCTCATGCATTCACATGCAATCACTTTGTCAAATCACTGTCAAATCCAGAACTGACCTGTGTTTAAACCAATAGTAATTCATCTAAACTAAAGATCAGTCATAAACAATGTACATACAACCCTATAAGTTGCATTCCCTTTCATATTTAGAGGTACTTACCATTTCTTGATCCTGAAGCTTCCCATATAACTGACATGCCAACACAGCCTTGTTTGCAAACAGTCCTACATCTGAAACAAAGAAAAAACATAGGCATATATATATATATATATATATATATATATATATATATATATATATATATATATATATATATATATATATATATATATATATATATATATATACATATATACATATTTATATGTATAACATTAAAATTAAATTACAGAAATTACTATATAACATGTTAATTTTGTGCTTTGTAATAAAGTGCTCAGCAGGCAGCTGGCTTTGATGCACATCTCAAATTTTGTGCACAGGTTTGAATAACAAGCTATCATGTCAGCGTGTTGTATGATACAACCATAGGGATCGGATGTCCAAATAATGGTGAGCAGTTTAACGAAGTGGACTCCAGTGGTGCCCAAAGTATGCATCAAATAAACTGCCACAATATTAACACTGTATATAGTATCCCAGTGGTCGACTTACATCGTGAGATGACGGCCTGCGCCATGTTCCTCTCGTCCTGCTCGGCGCTGCCCATCCTGTGGTGGCACCAGGAGAGCAGGCTGGTCTGCAGCGAGCACAGCAGGTGGATCAGGTGAGCACTCTCGTCCGTCAGCACCCGGTCACACAGCAGCTTCTCGAACTCCCGGTACGCCACCGACAGCAGCGTCTCCATCACATACAGGATAGGGTCCATGTTGAAGTCCTGCAAGACAGTAGAAGTATGATGGGTATTAGGAATTTCAATTATTTTCATGTTTTAAGCCATATCATTGACACACAAACATCCAAATCGGCCATGTTTTTCAAGTGCTACCAGCTGTGACACAATTGGGTGGCAGGGATCACATCCTGTCTCCAAGCTACCTCTGGGCAGTGCATCTAACAGCAGTGCTCCTGACAAGAGCTCTCTGCACAAGTTGCATAAAAACAAATATATATAACAAGAAAATGGTGAAATCATGTGCAGCAATTGGCTGTAAAAGAAGACACGGTAGTGGAGAAAGCTTACATAGATTTCCTAGTAGTAAATTTAGACAAAAACAGTGGTTAGCATCCATGAAACTTTTAAACCCACCTGTCCTGAAGTACTAGTATGCATATATATTCAGACAACTTCACTGACGAGGATTGTGTCAGGAATCACACACTGCAGTCAGGATTACTTCAGAGTACAGTTAACAAGGTTCTGAAGAGGGATGCTTTTTTAGAAGGTTTGGGTACTTGTGAAATAGGTGTGCATAATCTCTCACACTTCTTCAAAAAAAGAAACAGTCACAATTGATACACCTTTTATCATGCTCCATGCGACTCCTATTGCATCTAGTCTTACTTTCTTCAAGGATATAATATCTGGTAACCAATTTTCATAAATCTCTTATTTCAAGCAGAAGTGATCTTGCAATTTATCAATTTTGGGATTTACTTACTTTATTGGTATACATTTACTAGTCTCAACATGATTTACCTTCATTCAGTTGCTCAACGAATATAAGCACAGGTGTATGCATTAAATGTTTAATATTAAGCCAGCATGAGAAGGGTAAATATCATTCCCTAACTTACAAAATTGAAACAGCTAAGGTTATAGTCAGTCATGACCCCATTTTCACTGGGAAGAAATACATTTCTAAATAGTACTGCAATATAGAGGAAGGTTGAAATCAAAATATCTCAAATTGCAAATGACCCTTTCTTTTATTTATGATAGAATAAATGACATTTTCATTTACTCATTACCAACCTTCTCTTAATGACTTATGATTAATAATCATACTCTTCATTATTATGATCTGATGTACAGACTTTAGCAACCCTAACAGCTAACTTTCAGGGTGAATGGCAATTTTCATAGGTATCTCAACATGGTCTTTATTAATCCACTGAGAATAGACTGTGCAGGATTTTGTTAGTTGTGTTACAACTGAGGTTTTGTCTTATGTCTAGGTCCCTAGGGTAATAACAAAAGTAAGTAAAGGAAAGGGACACACAGGGTAATTGACCTTGTCCAATTGGCATTACACATCTAGACCCCATGGGACACAAGGTAGTAAACACAGGAAGTGACTAGCAGTACTGGGAACAGCAATCATCTTCATTTCCTTTAGTAATTGTGTACATATTCATGAAGATTATAGAAAAGAAATGTCAAGAATACCTTTGGAAGGGGCCTGATAATTTAAAGAAGGAAAGAAAGAAGTCTGACAGGTGCACCACAACATGCTATTTAAGCGCCAGCCCTCTGTTTCCACATCTTGACCATCAAATTCATCAACACCTTGAACTATGTCCATATAATCCACCTGATCACCTTCAGCCACTCTTGGTTCAAAGTCGTAGGGATTTGCATACCTAAACATCTTGAATGTGCTTCAGAGCAGTGAAATATCTACCTCCTAGACAGAGCTACTGGCTTTATCTAATACACCCACTAAGCTGCTTGCCACCCATTTACATAGACTACAGCAGCATGAGTTGACTCAGATCCAAGATGGCGGCTGCCCTGCCTCAGTGGAGGTGCTATTCACTAATTGCAATTTGAGATTTCTCTTTGTGTGGAGCTCTAGGGCTTCTCTGTTTATGACAGATGTTGAGCTATGTTCATGAACTTTCATATAAACCTATGATGTGTTTTTCCCCAAGTTCCCCTTTAATGTTTAGATACCTTGATGATAATTTCAACAATACAGCCCGAACTAGGAATGGGCATTCTTCAAAATGTTCATGATACCGATAGAATATTGATATTTCCTTAACCACTGACATCCTAACAATATTTTTAACGATACTTCCTGCCTCCCAGTGACTTTAATTTGTTTAATTTAGCATAGCCAACCTCAGAAATGTTGCTAGTAAACAACCAATTGCCTTTGTGTGGACATGTCTAGGCAGCAGGACAATTTTACATTGTAAGCAGTATCGGTATAACATATCTTTAATGATACAATACTTTTTCCTTTTCGATACTGATATTTGGTTTCATATCCGGTAGGGGTAACAACTCCCTATTTGTACCTTTGTTGAGCCGTGTGGCAGGTCCAGCAGCCCGCTGGGGTCCACGCTGCTGAAGAACTGGCAGAGGGACTGGAAGGTGAGGGAGACGCTGGCGGCCTCGCTGGTGCCCAGGTGAGTGGCCATCATGTTGAACAGCTGCTTCCTGCGAGCATCCTTGTCAGGGAAAAACACAGCAGCACCTAGTAACAGGCAAGTACTAGAGTGTTTAGTATACAGTGTGCTTTATTGTAAATGATAATTTTGTTATCCTTGTTGTTAGAATGGTACACTGCCGTTGTCTGCGTTCCGCCAACAATACCTGCTGGCTTCCCACATACATCTTGACGTATACCAGTTTAATAACAATGATAACTAATAATGTAGTTTATTGATAATACATTGCAATAATGCAATATCATATTTAGCATGTTAGTAGTATAGTATATTGTATGATATATTATAATCTATATCCGAAGTAACATTCATGTATTTTCTGAAATGTCATACTATAATGTCAATAGGAGAAATAACTACTCAAGTCCCCAACTTCTTTTATTGTAAATGGAAGGAGATTCTCAATGCATAATTAGTGCCAAGTACCATACATCAGTTAAAGTGTCATTTGAAATTTTGTCATTTGACTTATGTCAATGGCAAGAGACTTGGGTTTGGCATTTTAAATATAGCACTCTGAATATTGTGGTCCATAATGCTGACTGCAAGGGCACTTCTGAATCACCCGTAAAATACCTTGATGAACAGCACATCTTAGGGATTAGTGAATAATAATATTTGCTTTAATCAGAACATGTGTACAGACCATCAATGATGACCTGTCTGGCGATGTCGAGCACTGCCTTGCTTGTGTTTGCTGGGGGCCGGTCCACCAGGTCACAGAGGTGCTGGAACACGATGTCTGGGGTGTTACTCTGGAAACAAACACAACGGATCAGTACACAGCCAAAATAATGCTGGGCTTGTAAAGATTTGGGTATTGCCAAGCACTTATACATTATAAATGTTTCAGGGCTAGAAAAGAATATCAAGGAATGATCAAAATAATGCTTCTCATACTTCACTTAATTTGCTTTTGGCTGAAATATTTCACCAAGGAAAACATGTCTGAGCAAGTGATAGGTTTGGAAATGCAGATAATTGTTTAACCCATTTATGCCTGTAGAGCCCAAAACTGACTTACATTTTTGATGATATTCTCCAAAAAAGTAAATTTTTAGAAAACATTTAAAGGAGTAATGTTGATCAGAAGAGAACTAACAAATCTCGCTCATATAGTATTCAAAATTGTGATTAATTCCAAAGTGATTTTCAAAAGTATCGTTAGTCGAGACGACACCTGACACAAAGAATTCCAGGCGTTTAATGAGTTAAGGTCTAAGAGGAAAAATCAGAGTTAATAAAACTCTGACCACCTGGCCGTGTTTTGGCTATTACTGAGGTGTGGTTGAGCTGGTTTTACCTTGTCATCCAGTTTGTTGGCTGTGAGGAAAGGGAAGAGAGTGTGCAGAAGGTGAAACATCTGCACTCGGCAGATCTCACTCTGTGAGCCTCTACTGAAAATAAAAAGAATAATTGTGATTTACAAATTACATGAGGACAAAGAATATCTCACTCTGTTCTCCTGTACTGAAAAACAAATAATTATGATTGACAACTCACGAGGACACAGAATATCTCACTAGAAAAACTGCCAACTAACTACAAACATCAGGATTCTGATAACTTGAATAAAACTTATCAAATTGAGTAATTTTGAAGCATATTTGAAGGGGTGCTAAATTGTAGTAGCCCTTTAAGTGCGCCTTACCTTTCTGTGGATAGACTGCTATAGACTTGCCAGATAAGATCCAGGCTAAGGTCAGACATATCCAGAAAATGTGGCCTCAATATACTTCCTCCTTTCTTACCACTCGTCTGAAAAACATATAAGGTATGACCAAACTTCATTCCAAAACAAAATGTGGTCCTCCACAAAGTACACTGTATCCTTCAAATGATTGCAGAATGCAAAATGTCAAAGGTGTCAGCGCACAGGCTGAAAAAAACTCAAAGCTCATTGCAAAATGAAACACCAAATCCTGTACACTGACAGAAGACGACTAAAGACTAATTGCAAAACAGGTACTGTAGATTCACAAAAGGTTGTGTTGAGTAAATTTTGCAAATTTACAGAAAATCGATTTGTGCGGTTTTTAACTTTGCAAATTGACTGCAACATGGAGTGCCAGCTATACACTTAACCCTTATGCTGCTGGTGGCTAATATGAGCAATACAAAATGACGCAAAAAACCTTAAAAATGACTGGCACCCTGGCATGTGGGTACTCATAGTGAGTACTGACAGCGAGAGCTATTAAACAAATACTAACATGACAGGGTTTAGATGGTTTTTGAGTCCTTATGTTTTGGACGAAAGTAGCCTTAGCATTGGAAGGGTTAAAGTGGCAGCACTAATCCTTGCGAACTTTAATTTTGCATCAGAGGCTAAACGCTAAAAAACGCTAAAAAATAAACTAACGCAATCTTTTCCGAATCGTTAAGGTGATTTGACATTCCCATTTATATATCTTGATAACTCATAAATAACAGATAGTTTATCAAAATCTTGGATAAATAACAGTAAATTGTTTACCTGGTCTCGTGCCAAGTCGGCCAAGAATGACACAGTCCTTATGAAGATGACCTCTTTACTTAGGAGCTCATTTTCTTTAGGCAAAGCAGCCACCTTTGCCTACAAACAAAGGAAATATGCTAGGGATGATAAGAGCTATGTTATCCTTCACCTGAAATGCTTTTTATGCTTTATTACTGTTCTAATATGCATAAAACTGTTTCATTCAGAAAACAACACGTCTAATATAAATTCATTAACTTAAAGGTTTGCTATTTCAAAGACAACTTTAGAATCATATATGATAACTTACATACTATTTTTATATTTTCATATCAGAGACAAAATGCTTGTTTATTACAGTTATTACTAGACCATGGGATTTCTAATTAGGGTCAATTTCAGACTCCACAAACAAATCTTTAACATATGTTACTAACACACTAACTTGGTGCAAAAATGCTGTCAATTCCAATGCCAACAATAAAACAAACAAGCAAAAAATATAACATACCATGTTCAACTCCTGGACTAAAACAGACTTTCTGTGAAAGCCATAAAACTTTATTCCTATGATGCCGATTCTCTCTGCTGTAATCTGCCTTGGCTGGAGGAACTTGACCAGGATATACTACAAAGGGAATTAGAAAGTTGTTAAAACAACTGTAGACCGTAAGTTCCACAATTCTCTCGAATACAGTCTATCAGACAATATGGCTAAGAGACAAATACATTTAAATAGATAGGTTTTAGAACCAAGCATTACCAATTTGTATAAATACAAAAATGCATTGGAAATAAAAATGTTTGTATTTTTGAAACTTATTATGTTATATTGGTAGTCATAGACTAGTAGAATAATGTTATATGGAATTTCTTTAGTTTAAAATAAGTTAGAAGAATTCGAATTGAATCAAGTTCAAGAGTTGTATTTTCAAATGCACTAATTCAACAGTATGATTAAAGAATAGCTAACTAAAACAAAGAGATGAAAACTACATCAGGAGGTTGGTTGTCCTCTAAATATCCAGTAGTAAAATGTTCCTCTTTGCAACAATTTAATTTCCTTAAAGATACTTGTTTAAATTTTTCCCAAAATTTACAATGCCTAAAAAAGCAGAGCAGCACAATTGATCTTAGTCTGTCTGACTTACCTGACCAACTGGACAGACATCTAAAGGAACCTCAATTTCATCCCTGCAACAAAACAATGAGAGGTGTGTGATGAGGTTTGGAGTGCTCTTTCCAAAAACAGTTTTTTGTATCATGGGCTGTCATTACATCATGGCTTTCTATCCTTCCTTTTTCTCTCACTCTCATTTTGGAGCAAACTAGAGTTTAATTTTTCAGATAGAGAAAATGAGAGAGAAAACGTAATAGAGAAAGACTGAGAGACGGAGAGAGAGAGAAATGGAGACAGACATAGACTGAGGAGGGGCAAGAGTAAGGAATTTATAGGTATATTGGTCTCTAATACACTCAAAAATAGTTAATCAATATTAATTTTCAAGCGTATGGAAGTGATAATACAAATGATTTGATGAATCTTTCCTTACCATTCATCCTCCAGGTAGAAGTAAGCCACAGGACTCTCTGGCTTGTTAGCGATTCCTGCCTGCCGAGCCTTGTTGCATAAATTGTACTCCATGGATCCCCAGCCGTCATAGCCCTCAAACTTTTCCACATGCTCCTCAAGTTTGAATTCACCACTGCAAAGATTTTAAGTAATAATTGTATACAACCAATTCCATAAGATATTATAGAAGTGATATCCCAAGAAAAACAGATTTCTTCGCTTCAAACACTCATTCACAAAAGTTTCAGGAGCATATGTACATTTGGTCTGAAACATAGGAAATGACCTTAAATGCAAAGATAAGTATCATGCAAAAAATAGTTTGTTGGGTTAAAAAATCACTCCAAAAAATACTTCTCAAATATAATTCTTTTTGATAAGCTCTGCGGCCTGTCCTAATGGCTGTGTGGTCTAAGGTGTTGGCACTGACTGCTAGGTTCCACTGCCCAGGTTCGAATCACTCTAGGGGCATGTGAGAAAAGTGGCCATTGACTGGAGGTTAGGCAGTGGATTTATCTGTGTACTCCGGTTTCCTCCACCACTTACAACTGGTTAGTCATGACTTAGCCACAACAAAGCAGAAAAAGTGATTATAATCGCAATTCCAAATTGATAAGCTCTGTTCAACAATGTCAACCCAAGTGTGTACTCCGGGGGAGGATAGGTTAATGCACTTGGACAGAATTCAGTTGGATATAATTGATGAGTTTACTATGTGTGAAGAAGTTGTCTTACTCAGCTTTGTAGACAAACACCATCCCACATTTGGCGCCTCTGGGCCCTTTCTCCACCTAGAAAAACAAATAAGAATGGAATAATTTACCATGCTAGAAGAAGAATGACAATACTACTAAAGATGGCCAGCCTGAATAAAGAGTGAAATCTTAACAGTGATGTAATAATATAGTGGAATCTTCTAAATTGTGCACCTGTGTTCATTGGCAGCCACCAAATGGCATGACATGTATTACTATCATTATTGTATTATTGTACAATATTATCATAGTACTAATATCATTGCAAGATTATTCAGTAATACCTATAAAAAACATGCATGCTTGTAGAGCCAAAAAAAATTAAAACACACATATGCACTCAATTTTGTTAACAGCTTTGTGATCTGCACTTTTTTCCAAAAAATATTTAGAGAAGTATTGATTAGAACACAGCCAACTACACCCCAACTAATATGTTGTGAAGTTCTACCTAATTCCAAGGTTATTTTCTAAAGAAACATGGCTGTCCCAAGAAAGGTGACATTGAGCTTTAACACATATGTTTGCCAATTGTAAAGGCAGAGTTACCCTTAAAGCAGTGAACACACAAATCCATTGCTTCCTTACCTTGATCCTGACCTTGGTGATTTGAATGTGATCTTGACCCTTGAAAAACATGTTGACCTTCGTCTTTCCATCTTCAGTCACATAGGCTGCAAAGTCAGGCAGAAGATTGGATATGTATTTTATTACATTCACAATTGTATACACATATAGTGATATTTTGATAATAGTCAAAGCCATATTCTGAGATATATTTCACTGAACATTGCTGTTCCTGTTGAGTAATAAAACTCCTTTTTAATTTTTTTTCAGAAAAAAATCTTTGTGTTGATTTTTGTTCGAATTGGGGACACAATGCATGCAATCCAGTCGCAAATGTGTTGCAAAATACTTTTTTTATGTTTTAAACCAACCTAAGATTCTTAAGACAACCCTTTGACGAGCAAAGTAGAAAGAAATGTGTTTTTTTTATATTCCAATAGACAGATTCTAAAGTTAATTCTATGACCAGCCAGGGAACATATTCTTTTTATTTCAACAAATGGTTTCTTGATTAAATTTTTTGAGAAAGTCATTATTTTTATTTCAACAAACATATTGTTGATTAAGAAATTCTCTGAGCAGCAGCCAGGTGGACACTTACCTACTGTGGAGACCCAGTCACTGGTGAGTATGTTGCCGGGTCCAGACGTCTCGCCTTTCTGTCCCCCATCAGAGGCAACCAGGCGTAACTGAATCAGGTTACCTACAAACACACACACAACAAAGATTGTGAATGAATGAAACAAGTAAAATGTTGTCTAGATTTCTTAAAAGGTGAGTTGTAGGTTGGGATCTTATAAACATTTTATCTTAAGATATTTTCCAAACAAAAATGTGTGGCATGCCAAATCCATGAAACACTGATTAACTCGCCAGTAGAGCTTTAAATACATTCTCCAATGTGGCAGTTATTCATAGAAAATCTCAAATTCAATAACTTCCAAGTGTATTAAATACCAACAGTTGGATTTCTTACTCCAATAGCATTAATTGTGAATACTTCTCCTTTGACTGTTTTTTGACCTACTTATAAATAAAAGGCTACTTCTTCTTTCAGGCTACTTCTACATAAAAACTACTAATGGTTACCTTGTTTTCTCCAGAAGGTGTCTCTGACTGTTAGCAGAGTCTTCAGCAGTCCTCCTATTGGCTGTGGTGGCACACTGAGATCAGCATGGCCTGTGAGAGAAATAAAACACAGAACTTCTAACCACAGTACCTAGGTTTCAACCCCTAACTTTTAGGTATTGGTATCTTTAAAATGTTCATCGCACAATACAATATCAATATTTCCCTAACCCTTATACTGCTGGTGGCTATTTTTGCCAATACAAAATGATGCAAAAACATGACTGTGACAGAAACCCTGACACATGGGTACTCATCTGGGGGTACTCAGCGAGAGCTATCTAATGAATAGCAACATGAGAGGGTTTAGATGGTTTCCAAAAATGTTTGCGTCCTTGTGCTTTGGACAAAAATAGTCTTAGCATCGGAGGGGTTAACGATTCCATACCATAGCAAAATTTTTAACAATACAGCCTGCCTCCTAGGAACATTATTTTGTTAAATCTAGCACTTACTCTGCATGTTCCATTTATACAAACTGCTTTCATGCAGTGACATCCAGGTAACAAAATGCAAATTGATAAGTCAAACAGATATGTCAAACAATTCAAAAGTTTCTTTATCAAGACCTTGGTATTGTACATTAGACCCTGAGTGACAAAAAGAATAGAAAAAAAATTACAATGGCTTTTGGCATTATGCCAATTAACATCAGAACAATACATTACTAACTAAGATAAATAATATTCACAGAATTATCCAGCGCACAAAACCTAATTAAACAATATCCCCCATCCTTAATTAACTGTACACTAGGGCTGTGCCCATCAGCCATTTTTAGCGATCCGATTAATTGACTATTTTTTTTCGATGTCGATGTTTTCGATTCGATTATGTCGCGCGCGTTAGTGCTTGGAAAAGTGTGGTGGGGGCCGGACCAGCACCATGTAAAATACATAGCGTGACAACACTTTTCCAAGCATTAACGCGCGCGATAGTGTCTATCGCAGTGCAGTTTTAATGGCGGCCGCCTTAGCGCCGCGTTTTTTTTTTGAGAAATAAAAGCACACGGTAGGCTCTTGTGAATTTTTTTGGGGGGGGGGGAATTAAACTGTTAGGTAATGGTAGAGTGTATCGAGTTTGTCGCTCGATGTCAGAAGGTGGTGAGTATCGATCATGATACTTAGTCGAGCGCTCGATGTCTTAGCAATCGAGCCCAGCCCTACTGTACACACCTGCTCTTTTCCATCTTTTCTCTCTAGAATGAGTTTCCTGCCTTTTAGTAGAATTTGTATACTGTATAGTACTTAAATAGCATAGTGTAGAATACAATAAATCAATTAACGAAAGGAATGATGTGATGCTTTTATTAGATTATGTTTGGAGGTGTGTCTTACCTTGCATAAGCTGTAGGGCTTTGAGGACCCCACACACATGGCCCCTGGCAAGGTTGAAGGACAAGAGAACATAAAGCCCTTCCTCAGATACCTGCCCATTCTCATCTCTGAAATACAATATGCAAGTACATTAAGGCTGCACAGTGAGATTTAACAAACACCTATTTCATCATTTAGCAATTTATTTTCAAGTGACAGAGTAAAGAAATGTTTTACTTGTATATGAAACAAGATTGGCTACTAGTTTCACAATTAGACATGAAGTACATACCATCAAATGAATTTCTATTCTACAAAAAATCAACCATCACATGATCTAAGTAATTTTGAAAATATAAACATCAATGTTAATAACACTACGAACATAAAAGTAATTGCAAACAAACCATTTGACTTTTTAGTCTATGATGACCTGCCCTGATGACTGTGTGGTCTAGGGCATTGTTACTGACTGCTAGCTGTCTTTCACCACTGCCCAGGTTCAAATCCCAGCTGGGGTATGTGAGAGATTTGCCAGTGATTTGGGGGCTAAGTGGTGGTTTTCGTTGGGTACTCTGGTGTCCTCAAACACTAATAACTGCCTTGTTATTACTTAAATGCAATATGGCAGAAAATGAGACGATATTGAAAATTCCAAATTGTATGATGTGATGTTTGTACTTACAGCACTATGTTTGTGATGAAGTGGTGCATCTCCTTGAGTACGTGTGAGCTGAGGAAGGGGGGCTTCTCACTGGAGGCCGGGCACAGCGACAGCGGCGCCATGTGACGCAGTGCATCCCTTCAAGAAAACAACACACATGTATAAAACAAAACATTCGCATTGCACAGATTAATTTTCATCTAAAATCTAACCTATATCTGACCATTTCACACTGTATAATACAAAACATGCTCATTGCATACAGATTCCTTTTCACCTAAAATCTGACCAATATCTGATCAGTACAAAATTTTATACTAAGTGTTGTTTTCTTATCATATCAACATGTGTGTACTGATTGCACAAATCCTGGGCTTACATTCTCAACACTCATTGGGTATCTTTATATGATAAACATTAACTTTATCATGGTCATCTGAATATTTTCTGTAATATCTATATTGGTAAAAGAATGTCATATATTAGCTAAATAAGGATGTATATCCTATTGCTATGACCTATATATTAATATAAGTGTATAGTATTACAACGCTCTATCTACAATATGTTTATTAATAAAGATACAAAACTGAATAACATATGAACAACTGGTTGAATGAATGAACCTTCATTATCTTTCATAACCTGAAAAATGATGAAAAAATTATATTGAATATCATACTTAGTGTGCTGTATAATGGCAGTCCGTAGGTAAGGTGATGCAGGAATGGAGGCGGTTGCCGTGGCAGCCAGAACCTGGAGGTACCACACAGCAGAGGCGTCAGTGACACTCAACTTGGGGTCCTTTGCAACTCTGAAATAGTTATATTGACATATATACATACATACATGAAGTTTTAAGGTAGAACCCTATTCGATACACGGGTCATTTTTAAAACTTGAATATCTGAAAACTGAGTTTAATGAAGACAGCGACACTTATGCTATTGTAAAGGTTACATCTCATAGTTACAGAATAATTGTAAAGTTATCAATAAATGACTATTTTGAGGTAATGTGACACCCTTAAAGAACATCTGGATGTGTTTCGTTTTTTGGCAAAATGTCAAGACTTACCCTTTACTTAAAAAGGAGAGTCTACCATATGATTATTCATGTCTTTGGTGAGGTGCAAGGTCCTACCTCAACAGGGGATTCGCACGATGAGTATCTTAAAAACATCTTTGAATGTTCCCATAAGCCTCAAAATTACTAACAGCACGTGGTTTACAAAGTAAATGCTGATTTTCAGGTCCTGTCAGAATTCAAGGTACCTGTGACATGACCTTGCACCTAGACAGGGTTCATATCTGTCATATTCTAAAATACAGGCTTCAAAGACTGTATCATTTTTCACTTTCAGCCAAAAAATGAGATGAAAATTTTGGTCAAAATGGTCTATCTCAAAGGAATCTGCATGGTTAAAGCAGACAGCCATGTTGTTCGGGAGCAATGTAACGAGGAAAACCCCAAGGGCCCTGCCTTTTGTGCTCTTGAGGTGACCACAATAGACTGGTGCACGCTCGAGATTTGTGGCGAGTGAACACTGCTCATGTGTCATCTTTTGTTTTGATATCCATTATTAGGGGCCAGCCAAGGACACCACCTAGTGGTGATAATCTTGGTGTACTAGACTATCACCTTAAGGCGAACAAAACATAACACAGATGTCAGGGAGAGTGACATCATTAGAATAGATGAGAACTTTTAGACTTTGTGCATGTATATGAAAAATCTATGGGTAAATAATGGCCTTAGAATTTCACGCTTCACTGTGGTAACAGAAGCATTTAGAGATGTCATGAACAGGTTGAAAAACAACCAGTCCAGTGTGTGACAAAGACCTAAATATTATTTATCAATTATTTTTTTTTCATTCTATTTTTTTATTATTATTAAGAGTTATGCTTGCTGATAAATAATTGTGGTAGTTTGAGAGAAGTTTGAGAACTGTATCATATCAGCCCATTAAATTACCTGTATCCCAATGTTTTAATACCATGTATCCGTGTATCACAACCATCACTATGGCAACGCTTGATATTGATCTGGATTACTACAATACAGAAAGGCATAAATATCAATTAATCATATCATTTATCTACAAAAAAATATGCAAAATACATTTAGGGAAAACTCATAAGGAAAGACTATGCAATCTGAAAATGAGGACATTTAAGGAAACCAAATACTTGCATTGATTGGGAGAAAATGTATCATCTGCAGTGAAAGATATATCAAGGAGGTGTATCCATGAGGGTCACAAAGTAATAGCAAATAAGTCATGATGGGTCTTAATTACACTTCAGTTACCATATTGTCAAATGAAGGCCACAAAAACTGTTTTTCTGCAGGATTGATTGTGGGAGCTTCTTAATAACTTAGTCACAACTTGGCAGAAAATTGATGATAAACGAAATTCCTTTCCATTCCTCTCCCCTCTATCTATAAAGGCCATGTGCCTGGCCTGCTTGTAAAGGCAGGAATTTGTATATTGTAGATACAGAGGGTTTAATAATGCTCTAGTCTCAAGAACTCTTCTAGTAGGAAATGTAATATTTGTATCGTCAAAGTAAGTTTTTTCCGAATTGCAGAAAAAAACACCTTCCCCTCCCCCTCCCGCAAACCTGTATGAGTACAGGTCTTAGACTATAAAGTACTCTATATAACTCTTAGCTTAAAGGGTACTTACTTGGATAGAACTGCTTAGCATTTTCCAAGAGGATAACATCTCCAGTTATGTGGCTATAAAACAATAAGGAATGCAGATGCATTTGACAATTTCTTTTATAATATCTTAGTGCGTATCATTACATAATATCAATCAGTTTTAAAAATCCTTTCAGGATAGGCTACAGGGGGGAATCACACTCAAATCCCTGGTAATAATATAAAATAATCATCAAAGTATTTGTAATGGCAATCATGAGCAAATTTAACTTAATCTATCATTTGTAATCATTACCAAATGTTCATCAACTTTAAGCCCTATTAGTTAGTTAAAACTAGCCTCATTCGGAGATGATTACTACAATAAGAAGTACCTTGCAATGCGTATTTCCTTGATCTCTCTGAGGTTGTGTGTGTTTTTGCCGACAGAGATGGTGACTATCTGAGGCATGTAGCTCTGGTCTGTGGAGGAGACAGCTATAGATAACTGTTTGATGACCACGTTGCTCTTTACGTGCAGGCGTACCCAGTGAGAGCGTGCTGAGCCATCAGACTGCCAGTACACCGACGAGTCCGCATTGGTGATCCTGGAAGAGTTAAGTAAAACACACTGAGAAAAACTACAACCAATAACTACCGCTCCATACTGAAACATTTGACATTTTCAGCTGCTTCTGTAACTGAAGCTAGGTTGTTTCTTGGCACAAATTAATATGTTTAATGCTTGGCCCATACCAAGTAACCAGCAATCACTCAGGGGTGCCTAACCTTTGTGGTCCTGGAGCACAGGCAATTTGCCCTGGAGCACAGCAATGTTTGATGGGCTTCAACATGTGCTAACAGTCAAACCCTTTAAGTGCAATTACATTTGGCAAAGTTTTAGAACAACTCTTAAATATTTCCTGGTGACAATTGTCTGAAATAATTGTTGCAAATTGGCCACTGACGATTGCTTTGCATTAGTACTAACATACCAGACCTTCATACTTGAATGCCCATTTCCCTGCTGCCTGTCCATTCTGAACCCTCATCAGCAGTAAACCTGGTCACCATCCAAATGGGCATCATAAAAGGTTATCTATATAAAAGTACCTTTGCACCTGAAAACCTTTGGGACTAATCTTAAAATAGAAGGAATTTTCTACCAGTTCTGATTTTCTGACGATATGCAATATGATCTAAGCTGTTGAAAGCAACATAGATCTGAACAAGCCTAAGCAAACAAAGGAAACCTTTGGTCCCCAATGACTGGCACCTACCTGTCAGCATTGCACTTGTTGGTAGAGACCTCTAGCAGACTGAAGCATTTAGTGATGGCCCCTACCTGTCTGCATTGCACTTGTTGGTAGAGACCTCTAGCAGACTGAAGCATTTAGTGATGGCACCTACCTGTCAGCATTGCACTTGTTGGTAGAGACCTCTAGCAGACTGAAGCATTTAGTGATGGCACCTACCTGTCAGCATTGCACTTGTTGGTAGAGACCTCTAGCAGACTGAAGCATTTAGTGATGGCACCTACCTGTCTGCATTGCACTTGTTGGTAGAGACCTCTAGCAGACTGAAGCATTTAGTGATGGCACCTACCTGTCTGCATTGCACTTGTTGGTAGAGACCTCTAGCAGACTGAAGCATTTAGTGATGGCACCTACCTGTCTGCATTGCACTTGTTGGTAGAGACCTCTAGCAGACTGAAGCATTTAGTGATGGCACCTACCTGTCTGCATTGCACTTGTTGGTAGAGACCTCTAGCAGACTGAAGCATTTAGTGATGGCACCTACCTGTCAGCATTGCACTTGTTGGTAGAGACCTCTAGCAGACTGAAGCATTTAGTGATGGCACCTACCTGTCAGCATTGCACTTGTTGGTAGAGACCTCTAGCAGACTGAAGCATTTAGTGATGGCACCTACCTGTCAGCATTGCACTTGTTGGTAGAGACCTCTAGCAGACTGAAGCATTTAGTGATGGCACCTACCTGTCAGCATTGCACTTGTTGGTAGAGACCTCTAGCAGACTGAAGCATTTAGTGATGGCACCTACCTGTCTGCATTGCACTTGTTGGTAGAGACCTCTAGCAGACTGAAGCATTTAGTGATGGCACCTACCTGTCAGCATTGCACTTGTTGGTAGAGACCTCTAGCAGACTGAAGCATTTAGTGATGGCACCTACCTGTCAGCATTGCACTTGTTGGTAGAGACCTCTAGCAGACTGAAGCATTTAGTGATGGCACCTACCTGTCAGCATTGCACTTGTTGGTAGAGACCTCTAGCAGACTGAAGCATTTAGTGATGGCACCTACCTGTCAGCATTGCACTTGTTGGTAGAGACCTCTAGCAGACTGAAGCATTTAGTGATGGCACCTACCTGTCAGCATTGCACTTGTTGGTAGAGACCTCTAGCAGACTGAAGCATTTAGTGATGGCACCTACCTGTCTGCATTGCACTTGTTGGTAGAGACCTCTAGCAGACTGAAGCATTTAGTGATGGCACCTACCTGTCAGCATTGCACTTGTTGGTAGAGACCTCTAGCAGACTGAAGCATTTAGTGATGGCACCTACCTGTCTGCATTGCACTTGTTGGTAGAGACCTCTAGCAGACTGAAGCATTTAGTGATGGCACCTACCTGTCAGCATTGCACTTGTTGGTAGAGACCTCTAGCAGACTGAAGCATTTAGTGATGGCACCTACCTGTCAGCATTGCACTTGTTGGTAGAGACCTCTAGTAGACTGAAGCATTTAGTGATGGCACCTACCTGTCAGCATTGCACTTGTTGGTAGAGACCTCTAGCAGACTGAAGCATTTAGTGATGGCACCTACCTGTCAGCATTGCACTTGTTGGTAGAGACCTCTAGTAGACTGAAGCATTTAGTGATGGGCTTGAGCTCGTCCCCGCTGTTCAGGGAGCCTTCCTCCTCACTCTTAGCCACAGCTGCAGAGACAAAAAACATCATCACTTACTCATGATTAACAAGGATGAGGGTGATGATGATGATGATGACGATGATGATGATGATAATTATACTAATTGAAATAGTATTAGGAAAATCATCAAAAAGGAATTTAACCCCCGAAAGGAATTTTTTTAATTAAGTACTTCTCAAAATACTGTTTTGTCATGATTCCACAGGTAGGAGACTATCTGTATGCTCAGGCTGAGAATGGGTTAAACAGGTGAATACCTTTTTAACACATTCATGCCTGAAGATCTTCTCGACAAGTGTGGTCAGGAACCATAACACTTATGAAAATTACTTCAGAGTAAACTATATATTTGAAAAGAATATAATGAGTTGTAGGTAGAGTTCTGATGTACATCTCTCCTTCAAAGATCCAAAAATGCTCTTGTAAGAGAGAATTTACCAAAATCATCAGGCGGCTTTGGCTGCTACATGTATGAATGGGTTAAATTTCAATTTTTAGACAGTTCTGGTATCAACATTCTGAGATCCTCACCTGATTCCTTGAGTTTGTTGAGTAGAGAAGTAAGGACTGTGAGTCTCATCCCCACAGTGTTGTTGAAACCCTCCAGGATAGGGAAGGGGAGGGCGGTGCTGGGGGAACGGTTCCTCAAGAGAAACTGAAAAGAACAATGTGGCAATGCTGACAAATATAGTATGACTTTGATAACAGGGTGCCCTCTAAAGAGAGTGGACTGGCACTGATGCTGCACTACCAGGGCACTGGTAAGTCTGATACTCGATAAGTTTTGGATTTTGAAAAACTGAAGTTTTCTAATGTTTCACTATCTTAGATATGAATGAGGATTAGTACCGTTAATCTATATGATACCAAATATCAATATTGAATGGGAAAAAGTATCATATCATTTAAGATTTGTTCTACTGATACTGCTTATTGATATAAAGGTGACTTAACTGCTACGTGGAAATCTCTATAAGATGACAATTAGCTAGTTATAAGCAAAATGTTGTTAAGGAAATGTCAATACTGTATTGCATTGAAAAAATTGCAAATCCATATTCGAAAATAAAAAAACTTTTGCTGTGTTTGTCGTTCAGTGTTATTTTCTTTTCTTCTTCCCCTTTTCAATAAGAATGCCTACATATATATACTTCAGAAGCATGTGACTCACATTCATGATCCTTGCCCCATGCTGACCGATGCCTTGCTTGTCTTCAGAGTACACATCAATGAAGCCTAATTGACAGAAAATATATATAATAATTCTTATTTCTTTTACAAGGACATTACAAATAGCTTGTTATAAAAAGGAAATTCCCATTGACCCCAGGCAACCATCCTTATTTTTGGGTGCCTATAATTAAAATAAACCAACCTAAGATGCTACTAAATTAGGTTTGTGGACTTATTCGTTAACCAAATAAATGAGGCAGAAAAGCCTACAAATATCTAAAATAAGGGAAAACATACTTATATATAAATACATTAAAATATATACATAAATATATAATATATATATATATATATATATATATATATATATATATATATATATATATATATATATATATTTATATATATATAATATTATATATATATATATATATATATATATATATATATATATATATATATATATATATATATATATATAAATATATATATATATATATAAATTTATATATATATATATATACATATATATATAACCTGCTATATAACCGGATAAATCTATATAAAATTTAAAAAGTAAAAGTTGACCCCTCTCAGTCTTCCCATCATGCCTTTACCTGGGGTTAGTGAGCAGGCCTGCAGCGTGCGTATGACGTAGTTGAGTTCGCGATGAACATGCGCTCCGTTGGACGCCTTGAGGGCCTCCAGCATACTGCCCACATCCGCAGAGCCATCCCCCTCCGTATCAAACTGCTGAAAGGCCTCCACACAATCCTCACGCCCCACACTCTTGTTCATCAACACATCACAGAACTGGGCTAGGGTAATCGTCTCCTGAAAACAAAATAGGCATTCATCAATTCATGTGAGCCAAGTAGAAATATGTTTACAAACCAGGCAATTACTACACATGTTAGATTTCATCTTAGATGAATAAATGAATGGATATGTTGTGAGAGACCAATTACTATATCAGAGCTGTCCAAGCCCAAACTGCCTGTAGCAAAATTTGAACTACCTGTAGCAAAATACTTCTACCGTCTGCCACCAGGTGGCGTTTTAATGGTTCAAATTTTATCCACCAGGGGTCATTTAGTTCACAGTTTACACACTAGGGGAAGTTAAATTAAGACTATGACATAGCACCAATTGAAATGTATGTTGAAACTTGAAACACTGAATCCACACATAGTACAATATAGGTTATACTTATCACAGATTTGTATATTCAAGCTTAAGATT
>OZ012685.1:10275134-10387721 GCA_963942565.1 Maea johnstoni | reverse complement strand
TATCACTACTATTCTGGCACTGGTTATAAGGGCAGAGATCCTATTTGATTTCCTCTTAGAAAAAAATGTCTAGGAAAATAATTGGTTGCCATGGAAACCGAATTATCTCAGCTTATTCTGATAAAAGCAATGAAATCATCAGGGAACACGTATTTGCTAGGGTTAGATATAAAAATGTGTGATTTGCATTTTTTTTTTATCTAAAAAAATTATATTATTCAAGATTCATCCCCTTAACTGATGGTGGAGATAAGACAACAGTTTAAAAAAGTCCTCTACGCATCTGACGTCTAATTTATTGGACTACTATAATTTTACATCCCCTCCTTTTACAGTTCTTGCTTCTACCGCCTCTTACACTCTATATTGCTAAATACACTATATTATGCTTTCTACAAGTTATGTGGTATGCTGCTAACCACATAGCCTCCTTGTGTTATTTCAAAAATATTAAACTATTTTGATTATATGGTACTAAAGGTCCATCAGGGTTCAGTTCAACCCATTCATGCATATAGAGGTAAAAACCAGCCTGATTATTCTATCAATATATTCCAAATCAAAGCACAGTTTGGAACACGTTTGAGAAATGTAAATTAGAATTAAATCGAAAGTCTTCAAATATTTTGGTCCATCCTTGAGATGCTAAAATCATTTGACTTACTATGTGGAAGGATTTAATCAATGTTAGTTTTTTGGTTTCAAGGAACGTTTAAAAGAAAGGGAAGCTAAAAAGAGGCAAGCAGTTCTATCATTTGGTTTTGCCCTTTAAAAATTAAATTTAATCCATGAACATAATGACCAGTCGGATATTATGTACTTCACTGGAAGAGGTCTGTTAATTCAATTCTGCTAGTGCCCTATTTCGCTCCAATGATGATTTAATATAAGGATCTGAACATTCCCTATCCCGTTATAGTTCTTGCTTCTACCACCTGTTATATTACCTTTACTAAATACACATTGTTGTACTTCCTACAAGCTAACCACATGGCCTCCTTGTGGTATTTCAAAAATATTAAACTATTTTGATAAAATGGTACTAATGATCCATTCAACACATTCATGCCTGTCGAGGTAGAACCAGCAAGATTATAATATCAATATCCTACTGGATAGAAGCATAATTTGGAATCATTCGATGGAGTAATGAAAATTTGAATCAAATCAACGTCTTCAAATATTTTGGTCCATCCTTAAAATGTTAAAAATATTAGGCACACCTCAACCTTGATTTCTATACACTGCTTACTCATCATTCTTGTAATTAGTACTTGCAATTTTTAATCATAATTTTTGTGATTTGTGAATTACACTCAAACATCTTTTTTAACTCATTAATTAAGGAATTAAACGGAAATGTTGATTTGACATGTGCACTAGCTCACTATTATTTGATCTCCTGACTTCAATTAATGATGTTCACCATAAAAAGCAATGTGAATAATGATACAACCAATATAATTCATTCTAACAAACCAGATTTAACATTACAATGTAGTTGGACAAAAATATCAAAAGACAACAGATATTAATATATTTCAGTTAGTGATCAATTTATTCTGTAAAATGATAAATTGGCAATATACAGTCATCTATAAGATATTTACACAAACACCCACTAGACTTCCAAACAGGAGTGGGTGCTACAGCTGGTAATATACAAGGTTAAGATATCATGAACACTTTGTACAGAAGATGATGAAATGTTTCAATCATTTCACAAATTATCACTTGGAACCAACGCCAATAATTGAGATGATCGGATAAGGACTCATATTTGAAAACAATACTAATCTGAAGTCATTTTGTAAACCATTTTGAGCCCATACTAAAATCAAATAAATGGGCCTTTGTAAAATAATTTGCTTAAATCTTGCTTAACTAGGAAAGACAAATACATATAAGGATTTGATGGTTATTGAATGTAGAAGAAGAATAGTAGAATTGAATCCAAAGAAAAGATGTTCCAATTTTGGAAATATCTCTTTTTTGAGAAGTATCTTCTCTGTTGGTTTGACAATGGGACCTTTGGCAAAGCTGTCAGATCATTTATTCAGCCTGCAAGATCTGAGCATGGACATTTGTTAACACTATCGAATAATACATATAATATAAATAAACTAAGGAAAATATAGATAAACCCTTCATGTACTCAAATGACCATATAGTCATTCAAAATGATCTATCGTTTGAATAATCCGACCTACTAAAGCAGAGTAATAATAGAAAGCATTTGTTTTGTTATTCACAGAATATCTCTAGAGTTCAACACAGGTCAGCAGGGCTAAGGACAGACAATCGTCAGAAGCTAACGGAAGCAAGTTAATAAACATCTAATGTTTATAAGCTCTCTAAAACACACATGATTAAGTTCAGCAATTTGATTGCAATTTCTATATAGATCATCAACTCTGTGAGCTTCAGCAAAGGATATCACAGCGCCCTCTCTACCTCCCTCACCAGCCAGAAGATATCGCCACCAACCTGCAGTCATTTAGTAACAACATTTTCCAAATACACATTAGACCATGCATATATGCATATTTTGCAAAAATGGCACAATTGCAAGAATTATTTGAAAGGGTTTTGAATCCTCTTCTTAGTAGATTATTGTGCTATAAATATTTTTCCCATGTTCCTTGTGTCACAAATAGCATAACATCTGTGAGATCAGAAGATTACATGCATGTGTCACAATTGAAATAGCAGGTGCAGGTTGGTTGAGTAATCAGATAACTTCCTTAACGTATTCTAACTCAAAATTCAGCATTCTTATACTAGTAGAATTCAAATACAATAACATCAACCTCACTTATCTAATACTGAAATGAATTCCGCAGAGGAATATGGGACTAGACAGGCATTCATCATAAAGTATAACATTCTTTCTGTCGTCATCGTTTCCTCGGAGATCTCTTTGTGATTGGCTACGCTTTTCCCGTCGTACACAGAAAGATTTTTCTAGTTTTCTAGTAGAAGAAGAAGCAGCTGGTAGTAGGTAGGTAAGTGCTGGGGAAGGCAGGTAGGAATACTAGCAGTTCTGATAATGGACGGCAGGCAGTCGATTTCGCGCTGGGAGCGTTAGCAGTATTCGGGCGACTGAATCATAGCCATGGGGGTACGTGAGCCTGGGGTCATCATATTATGCTGCAAGAGAGAACAGGGCCAATCAAATAATTGCATGAAATATGCTTAAGAATAACTTATATTGCATGTAAATATTGCATGTAACAATCATAAAATTTTAAGGACAGTCTTTTTCTGATTCACACCTAATCTACAGTTTCCGGAAATTGTTAAGAGGTTGCCTATAAAATTGTTTACTACTACAGTAATGAGAGGGTTAAGTCTTAACAATAAGGATAACGATTCTAGCTGAGTGGATGATTTCAAAGGGAAAAGCGGAAAGCAATAGCAATACTCAACTACTAGAGCAAGCGAGGCAGACACTATTTCATTTTCTGAATATAGATTATGCATGCAGTTAATTATACTTTGCACTAATCAAGTCATGCAAATAGGACCATGGTTTGAGTGATAAATTTTCTTATAACCAAGACAATTGATTTTGCTTTGAACCGATTCACCATTCTGAACTAGACAGGTGAGGTTAGAGAGGACGGAGTTACTGCTCTGTACGCTGTGGTTAAGCGTGGAGTTGGCACTGAAGACGGAGAGCTCGGCCAGCGCGATGTCGTGGCCGGACCACGACGCTACGCTTGTGACGCAAGAAATGCTTCTGAAAGAACAAAGGAAAGCAATGTTAACCACATGAGAATACAGCAGGGAAATGTGTCAATATAAATAAGTGTAGGTATTGTGATTACGAAAGGAGTATGTGTTCATTTACATGCTTTTAAAAGCATTTGTTGTGACTACTTCAGAAATGTGTATCAAGGAGTTTGACATATCTAAATATTCAGAACAGGGTACAATTATTTGTTTTCAAACAATTGCATAAGATATCTATTTGATCAGCAATGTCTCCCACTATAAGTACATAACGATGCAATGTACTGTGTCTTTTGGATTAGAAATGTCCCACCTAAGAGTACATGTAATTTACACTGGACCTGTGAAGGTGTGCTCAATGCTTACCTTTATTCAGTTGCCTAGGGAACTGCTTCTACTGTGCTTCTTCTTGGCACTGTTGGCATCTTTGGTGTTGTGTGGCGTTCCAAGACCATTGGCTTTGTTAAACTACAATGAAAATACAGTAAATTTAAAACACTGGATATGCTCTTACTATGATTTAGAGAGAAAAAACATATGGTCATTAAAACATAAAAATTCCTAGATTTACATAATATGTTAGTAACTTATGTTAGTATTATATAGGAATAATGAACAGCTTCAATAAATTCTCTTATAGACAATTACTTTACCTAAATATATAAGGTAGTTGTATATATTTTTCTCCGCCTACCTGTTTTAATAATTTTCTCTTTTTGGCTGACTCTGGCATGTTCTGTACGTGGGCTTAGAGCTGTGCTAGCGCCACCTCTGTGTCCGTCACTGCCGTGGCCTGCTTCGACCCAGGGCGATCAACAAACGTCACGCAGGTATTGAGTGGAGCATCGCTTCCTGAGCTCTCAGACTTTTTCTGCAAAATCACAATAACATCATGGTCAGGCACGAGTCAAAACAGATGCAAATCCTACTAGGATCTTAAAAGGGCTTTGCATTTAGTCTTACAACACAAAGAGTCATCCACCTTAGCTATCAATCACTACCAACACTAGAAGGCACTTAAGATTTCATTATTGGGCAACAGTGACTCAACTCCCTCTAAAGGTTCATGAGTTTACCATCAGGGGGGATGGGGGAGGATAATTCCCTTTGCGAAAATCATCAAGGGTGTCTGGGATGGGTTTCTGATTGAAGAATAACCAGGGAGATACCATCAATCAATGACGGTGGGTCTGCCCACTGAAAAGAGTTAAACAACACCACACAACCCTCCAGACCACCACACAAATGGTGGGGGTATGCTAATGAGGTGTGAGTGGAAACCAATAGCATCCAAAACTCATTATGTCATAGTGATTATCAATCGCCAAGGCTGATGAGCAGTGATCAACTCACACTAGTGAACATTAAAATAGCAAAACTCCCCCAAAAATCTTGATAATCTGACTCGTGGTGCTTAATTTGTCATCATTTTGAGAGACCAGTAAATTGGAGGTAAGGATGGCAGATCACACTGAATATTTACTAAGCTGATGTTCCCAGCTCTCCTAGAAAAGCTTCGTCTGGATCTAAGACAAATATGAAAGTAACTCAAAACAGCAGCATAAAATAACAAACCATTTGATGGAGAGTTGTTGATTAGATACCGATTAACATTTCTCCTTCAAATATTTTCCCCAAAAGGCTGTGGTCCCAAAGATATAGCTAAAAGAGTCAGGCCTTTTTGTGTCCAGCATGTTTGTGTTCAAAGGCTGATGATAATGATGAAAAAAAACAGGGGGTAACTTGGGTAACAACACATGTTTAGTCCTCTTTGAAATCTGGGTGGAAAACACAACACAGATGACCTACTTAAAAGCTACATTCTACTGTACAGCCACCTATTGTTTAGTAATGGTATTACTAGTATCCCCCAGTCTGAGAAACAGACAATGCCAACTGGTCAAAACATGCCACTAAAATACATTTGTAATGGATCACTGTTAATTTTGAGGACTCCTTTACTGTTGTATCATATTTTTGGGGGAAAGGTTTCATATAAAAGACTTACCAAATATTTGTTGGCTTGCTTTTCTAAACAGTCGTCTAATGAGTGTGTTTTTTCTTCCATGTGTTTCCAGTAGTTGTCAATATCCTGAGCAAGGTCTAAAGGCACCTGGATTATACCACAAAACACATGAGTAACAGCGAAACAATAATTACATACATCAATGTGTCATACGAAACATGAATCCACGATGGGATATGAAACTTTAAAAAAAAAACAGGTATAGAAAAGTATATATAAATCTAATAAGCATAAACCACATCAACTCTGTTTTACTAGAGACAATACTATTCATATGGAATATGTATTAGTTATGAACTTTAATATGATAAATACTATTAAAATAATGACAGTACAATTAATATATAATATGTATTAATGAATTAACACTAAATTAGACAGGGGAGAATGTTTCTTCTTTTTTTCCTCGTATTATTTTGGAAGGGGATGGGGTGGCATAGGAGTTGAAACTAGTAGAACCTACCATGGATACATCAGCAGCATATTCGATCATGAAAGCCACTGTCCGTGTGATGTTGCTGGCCACAGCATGCAGTTCACTGGCTCCCATCTACAATACAAAAACAGCAAGAACATCAGCATCAAGTCAACTCTACATAAACAGGTGATCTCTCAAGCAATTTAGACATGATTACAGATGAAGCAACTGAAGTCGCTCTTAGAGATGCTCTTATGAGAGGACTTATTTGCCCGAGAGTTCCTATCAAATATCAGTCTCCAAAGGAAGTTGTAAAACCACCAATTTATTTATTTTTCAATTGTATGATCCCTCAAAGATCAGATACAAATGCTTCTAAAATTTCCTTTTCCTAATACAAAACTTAATCATTGCCAGAGTCAACACATAAACAAATCCATGCATACACAAGGCACAAAATATGTTCAAAGACTCCCCCATTACAAACAGCAAATAGCTAGCTTGCATACACTAAGTATCAGTCAATACCCTAAACATTAAGGTGAAACTGATTCATAATTTGCCCTATAATGATTAAAATGATACTTCGATGTTTTGGTTGGAAACATTTATTTATGTAGCCCTTCTGGTTACTGGCAGGGGGCATGTCAGGGGTCGTGACCTTGGAGGCCGGGTGGATTAGCCGGGTGGATTGGCCGGGTGAGCCTCCAATGGTCAACATGCATTTGGTGGTAAATAATAACAGTAAATCACCTTGACAACACGCTATAACAAGCAATATTGACCGCCGGACAAGTATTTCTGTTCAGTTTCTGTTCTGGCTGACAAGTGGAATTATCAGACGCATAATATGTTGGGTGATAGCGGGTCCAGTTAGAAGTTTATTGTTGAAGAAAATTGGCTCTGATCTACAGGGAATAAAATTTATTCATTAGAGCTTGGAGCTGGGTGGCGCACCACACCCCACTCAGGCTATGAAGATTTGGGAACCTATAGCCCAGCAGTCCTCTTTAGTTTCTAGCTGATGCCTGACCCCTACTGAGGCCGGGCAAGTAAAAGCATCACGGCACTTGCCCCGCGCGCAAGGGCCTCAAAAAGTTAATGTCAAGGCCTGATATATATATATACATATATATATATATATATATATATATATATATATATATACATATATATATATATATATATATATATATATATATATATATATATATATATATATATATATTAGATGAAGAAAAGAATGGATATGTGATCGTATGTCGCAAGAGACCAATTACTATATGCGCTATAGTGAAGGGCTGGATACGACAGGGGTTTGAACCGGGTTTCTGATCTGGCATCGGCGCGAGATCACGAGGACCAATCAGGGCTCTCGTATCGTTTACATTACAGAGAAACCTGTGCGCCACCATCATCTCAGCATGCCCATAGCACAAATATATATATATATATATATATATATATATATATATATATATATATATATATATATATATATATATATATACATATGTATGTGTTTGTGTGTGCTTGGGTGCGCACTTCTTCACCCTTTTCTCTCATAATCAGGTCAACTGTGACTGTCCAGACCATGGCTGAGCCTAGTCGAAATATCACCTAGACTAGGTGTAACCTAGGCTCCTACTCTTTCTCACTGGCAGGAAAGATCTAAGGTCCTTCAGTGCAGCATAGCGGCGCCACTGGTCTCTTCAATCGGCTGCAGATTAACACTCTCCACACATACCCGACCTGACCGCAGTCACCCCAATCTCAAGCAAAGGGCGCGTTTTTTCAACCTTGACCACATTCATGCCTGTGATACCAAACATTGACCTGGTTAATTAAGGCATTCTCCTGTGTTCTGAGTTATTTCAAAAATAGCCAAAAGTGAATTGTTGGTCAAAAACCAATTAAAAATCAAAGAACGTCTCCTTTGCAAGCCCTATTAATGCACGACTGAAATTAAGTTTATTTTGGTCACAGGCAATTTCAAACTTAATTTCTATATAAATATATGTATATTTATTATGTATCCAAATATATTACAGCAAAGGAATTTTAAGTGGTTGAAAATGAAATACTACAGAAACTGTCTGCGATGTGCGCATAACAGACAGACACACCACTAGCAATCAATAACTACCATTCCCCGCTCTACAAGAACCAACCCTTGGTTTACTGCATAGAAAACAAGGTCCAGTGATTTGCCATAACACCACTAGATGGCAGTGCCAATATAATTCACGAGTATGCCATTTTGAGAATTTCAGATAAACAACAATTCAAAATTTTAGTTTAATTGGCGTTATATGAACCTTGTATTACTGCGCACAGGCATACCACACTCGTAATTCATGAGACAGTTGCTAACTCGAGTGTGGGGCCATAAAACCGGCCCAGCGACAATGCAAATGGCGACCGAGTGAGTATTTTGGTGCACACGATCACTTCAGGTGATGGGTACCATTGCAAGCGAGTTAAAAGCCCCATCCCAAAACACACCTCACAGCAGCATAATCATATAACAAGGTGTATCTCCAGGTTCCTGAGTGTTATCAGGGAGAGAATATCATAGTCAGCCGTCTGTAGTCAACCCACATTCTAATTCATTCCAATATTTACAGCTTTTCACTCAAATGACATAATCTCATTACTTACGCAGGTGATGGTAACTACAGGTTCACAGTTACTTTAGGGATATCATTGACTATTCCCAATAAGAAGTAATTTTTTGATCTTTTACTTCTAAAGATTTTTACAGGCCATAACACTGAAAATTTTAGTAAGATCTCTCCTGTGTGGAGGCATGGGAAGACCATTGATAGTAGTGGACATGCCTCGCTGGTCACTTCTGAGCACTGGAAACAAAAAGAAAGTTGCCCAAAGATACACCTCGACGATCTCAAGACAATGGCCTGTGGTCAGGATGCTATAAATAGGTGCTAGCTATGAGCTTGAGAGGTGGTGTGGAGATTTCCAACTAAAATTTTCAACGTTATGGCCTGTAAAAATCTTCAGCAGTAAAAAATCAAAAAAACACTTTTTATTTGGCGTAGTAAATGATATCCCTTAAGTAACTCTGAACCTATAGTAACCATCACCTGCGTTATTAATGAGAATATGTCATTTGAAAGAAAAGTTGTAAATTTTGAAATAAAACAGAATATGGATTGAATAATGACAGGTGGTGATGATATTCTCTACCTGATAACACTCAGGAACCTGGAGATACACCTAGTTATAGGATTATGCTGCTTTGAGGTGTGTTTTGGGACAGGGCTTATAACTGGCTTGCAATGGTACCCATCACCTTCAGGCATAAACTGTGTAGAGTTGGCAGCATGATATGAGTTTATTTTGTGGTATGCCTGTGGGTATGGTTTCAAACAAACCCATATTGGACTTCAAAAACCTTACTGTTGCATAATTTGGTTGTCAAATCTAAACGTTTGAAAGTTGCAATTTTCCCTTTATTTTGATCAATATTTTTGTTTGTTTTGCACTGGGAGTAGAATAGAGGGAGATGAAGCTGTGCCTGCATCAAATTTCGCTGCCTCGTACTATGAGTCATATATAACATGTGCACCCCAGCCGTTGACCTCATCTCCTTGGAAACCTATCTGACCTAGATTTGATGCTGCAGTTTTAAGTCGGTTTTCATCTGCATGCTTCAGATTTAAATTCACGTCTGCAACAGGACAGATGAACTTCAAAGCACTATTTACCACTGTATCTGAGACAGACAAAGATGGGAAAGTTAAGAAATCAAGGTCCCAGAGCACATGTCTTATGATACGTATCTAAAACGTTTCTGGTCGTGTCTCAACAAGCTGCAGAAAACAAGCATTTAATATAATGAAATTGCCGCGAAACCACTTGCGCATGCCTGGATTCCAGCAGCATCCGGCCAGCCTCTTTCTGAATAAAATCAAGTGACCAAAACTACCCGAAGCTACGCCGCGTAACTCGAGGCGAACATGCACTAGGTGTTAGTATGCAGTCCCTATGAGGTTGCGGTTCAAGGGGATCTGTATCTCTGGTTTTGCACTATCCAGCAGTTTAATGTTATGGTTTTCATGCAGGTTGGGTTGTCTTCGTGCTCTGCATCTATGCATTACATAGACCCTCTGATATGATGGGCATACAGCCTGATACAGGCTGTATTCTAGGGAAGTCGGTTAACACTCTTTAAGCCCCTACTGAAGCACCTTAACTGGCTTAAGGTTTGCTTGAATTTGAAATGTTGGCATAACTATTCAGTCTATTGCCAAGAGCTTATATGAAGAGAACATTCGATCGACATTCGTGCTAACACTTTTCCAATTTCTGGCTTTAAGTTATGCAATATAAAAGTAGATAAAAACTGCTCTATTGACGACGTCTGACATATATTGTTGTTGCCCATAACAAAAAGTGGGTACTATTAACTATACTATACTATACTAATACTGTCACTCGCATGTTGCTTTTTTCCCCCTTGCATACCGCCAGAGAGGGACATTACCTAGTTGTACAAATGAGTATACATGTTTATGATCCCACATTCTAATGGGAGAGTACCTTTGTGATGCCTAATATATTCCCTATCCGAAGATCTCTCAGGCAATATATGCTTTGGAAACACAGGACTCGTCAGCAGGCCGCCGCCATGACACCTCTCGCTCCAAGTATCACATGACACCGGCGGACCAATTGCATCCAAGCTTTGAAGAGGTTCATGCATATTCATGATGACACGAAATATCCCATATGTGCTAGCTACAGTTATTTTCGTCGCGGATGGTAGCGACATCTATCGATCAATAAGTAAACTATAAATGTCATAATACAAGACACTCCTGGTATGAACAATATTTTTCTAAGAAATTCATGTTTATGATGAGTTAATATTTGTCACTTTAGAAATAAATGAGAAGAATACTTTCATGTTTTTTTGTTTGCGGGAATTCTCAGCTGTCACCGTTATCATTCTGATCAATTCCTAATGGTAGGTCACCCCGTAAATGTGGAAAAATGGTTGAGATTTTCCAATGTTATGGCCTGTAACTTCACGTTCAGTAAGGAATCTGAAATTTACTTCTTATTTGGCCTAGTCAATGATATATCTAAGGTTATTCTTAACTTGCAGCGACCATCACCTGTGTAACTAGTAATATTATCTCATTTGAGTGAAAAATTGAAATATTGAAATGAAATAGATTATGATTTGACCAAGGACGGTTGGCCATGCATATCTCTACCTGATAACACTCACGAATCTGGAGATACATCTTGTTATATGCTTATGCTGCTGTGAGTTATGATTTGGGATGGGGCTTTTAACTAGGTTGCAATGCCAGTGGTACTATACTCTGAACCATGACACCTACTGAGTATTGGACAAACTAAAATAATTTATTACAATTTACCTGACACCACTGTCAATTTTGAAAAGAAATTGTTATCAAAATATATATTTTTATTGAATATATTCCATTATGACTATACCTGCCCATTTTGAATAGTATCCTTAGAGATGATTTTAACACTGAATCTAAGATGTGTTTGGTCATCTAAGATATCTATGGAATTTAATGATTTCACATACTCTCAGAAAATGTGTACGACCATTCAAATGTATACAAGAGATTTCCTTTGCTAAACAATATTTCATATGAGAATGGTCATATATAGTACTATTTGGGTAACACTTTTTTACAATTTTTATGAAAATATGCCAAAAATGTCCTTTTATACACATTTAATTACTTGCAATTGTGGTTCGAAAATTAACACGATAACATTTTCTTTAAATCAAACTCAGTAATACTGACTTTTACCAAATTTGGGTCAAAACTTGTTTCTTGAATTGCTGCTTGATTTCACCCCATAGTTCCTATGTAACAGCAACAAATCATTTCAACATGACAGATCAGTATTTTAGGCATTGGCAGCATCTCCGAAGTGATAACTTTATCAAAGAAAGAAAAGAAACCAATTATTGAGAATGAGATGTTCATGATATTATTTTTTTCATAAGTCTGTGAAGAAATCGATGACCCCATGAAAAAAATAGTTTTGAAGATCACTGTGCTTAGTTCTTTACTCGTGCAAAGTGTCACAAGGCCTTAACTACACTCGGACCCATGTAGACTCATTTAACATATTATCTCATAATTTTCACAGAAATAATACTTATCTGTTATACCGTTCGACATGCACAGGCGCGGTCACCCAGCCAGATCTTTAACATATTCGTATTGTTTGATGGCAGAGTCATTGAAGATGGCGATCTAGTGGAATTTCTAACCTACGACTTCACGCTTGGGAGCAAGGCATCGTAACCACTAGGCAACGGCGAATCCATTGGCATATAGGTCAATTGTAAATATTTACTAGCTCATTAGAACCAGTAATGAGCCTCTAAGAAGATTAATACCATGGACTCTCTGGATCATCTAACCCGTTTACATCACGAAATGCACATATTATCTGGCACGTGGAAATATATATTGAAAGCAAATCAATATTCATTGTATTTTACTTGAAGTCTTTATCCGTGTTGTTTAAATAATTAGGCCTAAATATTTATTCCAGTATTGCTTAATTTGGTGATTTCTGGTCAAGGTCTTCAGGCCACGTGTGTATCCTAGAAGGAAACGAGTTCACTGTTTTACATCTGAACTGTGAACACGGTGGTCGCACATTTTCAAACATTAGTAAACAGGAACAAAAAATAATATTGATAATGTTGAATGGTGCTAACTATTGCTTTTTTATCTATATATATATATATATACGCGTTCGCTGCAAATGTTAAAGGGTACAGGACTAGAGGGTACCAGCGAACGAAATTAACAGATGCATTCTTTAAGTTTTCATCTCAGTCGCCCAAAGTGCTACTTTTGAATAACTATTATGATAAAAGCATTGCTTGATGAATCACCTCCAGGGTAAGTGTTATTCGAATCCTAAATTATATTTCTCCATCAAATATTTTCTGGGAAAGCGTTTATCAGAGAGATATCGTTACAAAAACTCAGCATGTTTTGGCTGGTCCAGGCAAGGCATGAGTTAACGTTCTCAAAAGATCCTTCACGGCATAAAGTCGATAGCCGTCAAGGTCTACTGCCACGGCACACACTCGCTCACTGACGGTAATTGTAATTGGACGTCCTGGGATTGATGTCACTCCAATACTTCATTTGGTAACAAAACACGTTCCCTAACCAATGACATCAGATCATCTGGAGAGAACAAATTAAGATTGTCGGCAGGAAAAAATGGAATGGGACAGTAAAGGGCACTTTAGCGAAGATCAATGACATTTGAGGGTTTATTACAAGTTTTAAGTTCCTCATAAACATGCAGTATTCTATTCAGACTCCTCTGTCTCTGTTGCTTTTTGAGAGGACTCTCATACGGCCACGTGGTGTCTTCAAGGGCTGTCCTATGATGGCACCTTCACAACTGGAAAGCGATTTGGACTACTCGTAGAGAAGGAATTTTTGTCTACTTTGGGGCATAAATACCCATGAATAAAACACAATTCCTATTGGCTATTCCCACGGGCGCCATATTTGGACAGCCCAACAATTCTGATATCGCACGTCACGCACAGAATGCGTCACCGTTGTTGGCTCATTGGCATCACCGTGAGCCAATTGTTCCTTTCAGTATTTTCTTTTTCAGTATTATTCAAAATTAAAGAAGCAGAAATATGGTCCCAAATTCGCAAGCTATGGGAACGAACAATCTGGCATTCGGTGAATCATTTTCAGCCTGGGGTTCTGGTTCTTATCTCGTTTCAATGTACATGTATATGTAGCTGTTGAATGCTATATGCGGGATGCTTCTATAAAAACGACCAGTGGCATTCAAAACACATTTCTACTCAGTTAGAGAGTCCCGTTCCAGATTTCGTGCACTATTTTAAACTTGTGTTTTGGCTTCCGATCAATATTGCTCCAAATATTTTCGAAAATGCTCTGCTTCCAAAAAATGTGAAGAAATAGCCAGGACGGTTATAGAAGCTACACAAATAAATGGGTTAAACATAGATAAATGGTGTGTAAAACCTTCTAAGTGAAGGAAAGCATGATAACGATTAGGCAACTATATGCAGACATTGAAGATAGATGGTTTGGATTTTCGGGTATACTCTATATTCACTAACATAGCCAAGGTGACAGAGATAATGGCCATAGTACGCAGACCAAGCACATGCATTGTGGCAATTACAATGTGGCATATGTAGCTTTCTGATAATATAACATATCAGTTTTAGATACATATTTTAGAAAAAACAACATAAGCCTTGATACTTTAAGGATAGACACCAGAATTAAAATAAATAGTGAACAAGTGGACGCCCAATAAAACAAACACTAAATGTGCCAAAATAAATAATGCTGACTGTTCTGATTTCATAAAATAGGAGCACTTATTTTATTTTGTATTTACCGTTAGTTATCTTCCTGGTCAAAATCACCATTCTTACCTAGACAAATGGCCAGCACTGATTCGAAGTTTATGTGTCTCTTTGATAAGAAAATTAAAACTGGCATGAGCTTTGGGACTTGTCGATACTTCTGTATTTCAATGATATTTACCGGCGTAATAGTATCAGCTAACGCAGGTAGCAGAAAGTGACACGCGTGTGGGTTGCTTTTGGATATAGGATTTCGTCCTTCGTTAGTTTCCCCTAGACAATGCATGCGTGTGGGTTACTTTTGGATATAGGATTTCGTCCTTCGTCAATTCTCTCCTAGACAATGCGTGCGTGTGGGTTACTTTTATATATAGAATTTCGTACTTCGTTAATTTTATCTTAGACAATGCAGGTGTGTTGGTTAATTTGGCATATAGAATTTCGCCCTACATTTTTTTCTTCCTCCTAGACAATGATATGCGTGTGGGTTACTTTTGGGTATAGAATTTCGTCCTTTATCATTTTTTCTCAATCGTTACTAGTCATTCCTCGATGGTGTAGGAATAAAAAGAACCCGGAGAAAACCACCGACCACTGGGAACTTTTCTATAAAATAGGCTAAGTGGGATTCGAACCCAGGACTTTTGAGAATGGTGAGAGAAACCATTAACAATACTTATATGTAGCAAAGAAAGGCACTGTTGTAACCAAACTGTTTATACTATTCAGCATTCCATTATATAGGTCAAGCACAAATTTTCGTATTCCGGACGTAGGTGAAAATTGTTAGTCATTTAGATGAGCAGGAAATGTTCACTGGAAACGATAAAGTTCTGTATGTATATTTATTGACTATGGCTCTCGCCACAAAAGCATATATTAGTAA
Source organism: Maea johnstoni (assembly GCA_963942565.1). Lineage (NCBI taxonomy): Eukaryota > Metazoa > Annelida > Polychaeta > Spionida > Magelonidae > Maea > Maea johnstoni. Next base: position 10,372,243 of record OZ012685.1, on the reverse strand, counting down.
ATACAATATATCATAATGTGCGACAGCGCACCAAGTATCATACACACATAAGAACAAATTAAACAATACGATGAAGATGCTGTGCTGTTACAAATATAGGGAACTTGGGCTTATTCCGAAATGTTTCCACGGAGCAGTTTTTAGACGGTTGCATGAGATATAGTTTGCATTAGTAGTATGCTAATCGTTATCTTTTGATCAGCATAGATGGCGTAAAACGGGTTTCATCGTCACAACCATAAACACAATAAAATAATAAAAAATGTTTTCTACATGTCAACTTGAATTTGGAATTTAGGATGTCATCACCTTCTCGGCATGATTACGTCTTATCGTGGCTTAAGCCAGTTGTGAGTCGCGGAGGAAAACGCAGTACCCGGGAAATCACTGCCTTCCATAAGTCACTGGTAACTTTCTCACGCCATGACACGCAACTGGCTTGGCGATACACTGCTCACGGTATATACACTTGTGCTAGTATCGCGCCAACACCCTCAGAAGTTCAAGATTCAGCGACAAAGAATAAAGGATCGCCACGAACCAATGCATTATTAACGACTCAGTAGGTACGATTTATGCTGTCTTATAACGGGTAAAGTGTTTTATCATGTAGAAATGGGGCCCTTTCCGAAAGATCAGACAACGCTTACGATCATACATCACACATGCATTGATCCCGGGATACTTAATATAGATATAAATATATAGATGTATAAGGTCCATCCAGGTTTTACGACAAAAAGGAGTGAATTTCCATGTAAGATCAATATCATGTGAAGGACGAAATGAAAATCAATTTGGAGGTGGATCGATCGACTCAAAAATTATTCTTTTTAAAATTTTCATAGATATATAAAATTGCACGCACATATAATGTAACAATGGTCTGAGTCCATAATTCTCATAAAAGTGCAGACACAGGAAGAATAAAAACGTCGACTGCTGAGTGTCTCAAACGAAGACAAGCCAAATTGTTCTTTCTTAACCCTTAAATTAGACCAATACAATAAGATGTAAAAAATGACTGACCCCCCGCCTCATGGGTACCTATCTAAGAGTGCTCAGCGAAAGCTATCCAATGAATACCAACATCACCAAGTTTTGATGGTTTTCAATAATCTTTGAGTCCTTGTGCTTTCGACGAAATCAGCATTAGCATTGGAGTGGTTAAACGTAAGCAATTCATGACACCGGCGGCCGTACTTAGTCCATATATTTTAGAGGGCATACCTGATGACGTATATGGCATGACTGACAGTGACCTTGACCTTGATTTCAACGTCAAAAAGTGGCCATTTGAAAGCCTAAATGTAAATCTATAGGTTCGGCACCAATATCAAATTCTACCACTTTCAATGAAAGTGTTTTTTAATGATATATGTGGGCAGTAATACAGTAGCTTTCACTTGTAAACATGGGCACCGTGTCCCCAACTGGGGGCACTCTACTTTCATTAATCCCAGATAGTCCCCTTTCTCTTGAAAGCAAGAAAAAAGAGCTACTCGGTGGGGTAATTCAAATTCCCATTCGTGCTTTTGGCCGCTAGTGTAATATATATACAAATATATATGTATATATATATATATATATATATATATATATATATATATATATATATATATATATATATATATATATATATATATATATATATATGTATATATATATATATATATATATGCATATATATATATATGTATATATATATATATATATATATATATATATATATATATATATATATATATATATATATATATATATATACATATAAATATATATATATATATATATATATATATATATATATATATATATATATATATATATAAATATATATATATATATATATATATATATATATATATATATATATATACAGAGAGTCTTCCATAAATATACTATGGGATTCAACCATAATATGCAGAAAAAGTGACGATAAACAAAGTCCAAAATTCCAACGTTTTATGAGCAAACTTTCCGTCCATAGTCTGATGAGTGATGGAGGGATACTCGTAGGCATACTTATTGAAGTGTGCAATAAATATCATTTAACATCCACTATATGGCATCACACTCAATCTATAACTCATATGCATATATATACATTTACGAATGTATTGCGCTTGACATTGGCGATATGCTGATCTTTATCTGTCATTATTACGGTCGCGGAATGTAACAGCTGCAAAAGTTCCATTGATAGCATGGAATGCATTTGATGGGTAGTCGTTGTTTGACTGGGGTCACGAAGTGCCATCTTTATTGGTTGTCCACCTAAATATTGTTTTAGAATTCGAAATGTAGTTATTGTCCCATTATATATAGGACATCGGTCGACCTTTTGTTGGAAGCCATTCCGAATACCCATTGCGTACATAATTCGCAGGCGTGCCCATTTTCCTCTGAAGCATATACTCATAATAAGATGCATCTTTAAACAGTTCACTAAATGTTTTTTTTGTTTGTATAAACATTTCTTATCAAATACTTTCCTCAATATTGTTCCTTTTGTGGATTCTTTTTCAAAGCTATCATATAATGTTGTAATCCAGATGGGGACAGTTTGTTTACCTCACGTATATCCTCAGGTCCCTATTAGCCCCTACAAGTAGTAGGTCTAGAATGACCAGACGTCGTGTGGGTCATATCGGAGTAGATTTGGATTTGGTAATTCGTTAACCGCCAATTTTCTGGTGACGAAATGGTCAGATTTCCACCGTTGTTGAACACTGCATAGTTCTGTGTATGCAGGCTTGCTTGCTCAGAACTCTCGCCGAAATTGCACTCTTTACCTTCTCCACGATCGAACTCCTACTCGAGGTGAACACAGACACTGTGTTGCCTCGATGAATGGCACTTTCTTGGCACTTTGGAAACAGCCGCAAAGTACTAGAGTAAGAGGTGAGAATTATCATTAATCAAGTCTATCAACATGTTTTATGGATGCTATTTTTCTTGTGTTTCATGATGATTAAAACTGTTAAAGACAATGAATTATTTTTCACTGACACCTCTATATATGGACCAATCACAGTGGGTAGATTGCGGTTTCCTTTACACCCGTTACTGCTCCTTTGAAAGGTTATTTGTGCTTGTCGTGCAACGCCGGGGATACAACCCCAATTCAAGGATGGGAGAATAATCAACGTTAACTAGCCAGGGGCATTGTGGCACGCTGAGGTATCATACTTGCATTATGTATTCGTAATCAATCAAATCCGTTTTTCGAGGGCAACTGGGGAACGATGTTTACTTTAGCGGTGTCGCGTAGTCATAACAAGGGGTCCTTGGTAAGCGCGCGCGGGGAACGCACTCGTGGAATGAACACCGCGCAATTACTCCCCGACGCCCGATCCGTAATGAACTCGCCTCCTTCAACACTACCTTATCGCATTTTTACGCTCTTCTTGTCCATTTCCATGAATATCTCAGTACACCAGTTCAGGACCCTTATAAACATTTCATGCCGAGACGTTTTGTAGTGTCGTAGCCGTTGTGCGTAATTGTTGACGAGGCTATCAATTGCATGTTTATGATTTTGTTTGCTCATATCAGGTTATCCGACCATTGTGACCAATGTTTACCCTATTTCACAATGGATTCATTATTTCTGTATAAAAATTAAGGTGTGAAACAGGCGTGACGTTGTCCGCTGTCAAGTTACCCATTTGTTTGCTATAAAGAGCAATGTAGCTGCCAAGAAACGAATAAAATCGTCGTTAAGTGAACCCATTCACACCTACATGTACATAGCATAGACGTGATCTACTACTTTGCAATATATCATTGACATAACATTTTTCCCGAAGCATTTCACTGAAAGTTGGGTTTAACACTCTTGATTCAAACATCTTTCAAATATTAATCTGTTCGATGAGTTTTGTTCAAAAACGGCAGACATTTTTATTGCGAATACATGTATGGGTTAATTCAACCACTGAGCAGCATCGTGACGTGACCTCGTGCTCGGGAGGTATGGACAGCCATTTTCACGTCATTGCGCAGGTCATTAGAGGAGGGAGACCCAAAGGTAATAAAAGCACACACGGTGACTGCTATTTTGTAATAATATTAGTTTTCCTCCTTGTAAAAAAGGGATACTGCCTGGTATCTGCGAGAAGCCGGAGGCCGAGTGCGATACGGCTGGCTGAACGCAGATACCAGGCCGTATCCCTTTTTTACAAGGAGGATAACGAATTTATCATCAGTTTTTTTAAATTAACTATACGTTTCATCAAAACAGTTTATGCAACATTATTAAAGCGAGTCACTTCCATAACCCATTTGCATTTTTTCAATTCTCCAAGTTGATAATTATTGAAGGCATTTAATACATAGTTGTTCAAAAACAACAAGTTTCAGTCAATTACTTTTTAAACATATTGCTTTTGTCCTTAAGTACAATGTATGCATACAATTCGCACTTGTCGGAATATGGTTTCAGTAGAACAGTACTTTGAGATGAGACTTACTTGACTGAGATTTGTTGTTTTCCTGCCGTTTTTTCGACCACCTTTATCCTGGTCACCAGCTTATATAATGAGCAGCTATACTGGAAGAAACTTGAGGTCATACGATACACTTATACCGTATTGGAATAAAGAAAGCTATCTATTATGTTACGTGCCAAAAGTAACAAGGAATTGTTAATAGCCGAAAGTAACAAGAATGACAGAAACCCGCAGATTGCCTATAATAACAATTTAATAACACTAATAATGATACACCAATACCACAAACAAGCCCTATCCTAGTCAGACAGCCTTCACCATAATCCTGGTCAAAGATGACCACACTCAGAATTATGTTCAGTCCATCTACTTGACAGTGAAAGTTCCTCGCAGTGCACATTGGAAGCACCAATGTCGAGCCCTGGTGAGTCACCGTTTAGGGGAGAAGGCATAGACTCTCTTTTTTTTATTAAACACTCTGCTATCTGAGATGCTGATACTACGGTAAGACCATGATTTCAATTTCCTTATAGTTTACCATTTATAGTTAATTTGCGGCACCCTCTTTATACTGGGGTGGTAGTATTGCTACATCCGGGTTCATTGCGATGCTTACTCTTCTGCACTTAGAAACCCTTACTAGCATCAATTTCCGCACTAGAGGATAATAAAATCAATTATGTCATGCCATTTTTCATAATCCAATCTATAATAATGTATGTCCACAAATTGATTGACTGTAAACTAGTTATTGAATAATTGGTGTTTGTGACGCACTAAATATTGCCCTAAATGAAGGGTCGGAAGTATTTCTAGAGTGTAACACATACCCTTTGAGAGACTGATTGCCTGATAGGTATAACAGTGTATTTAATAAGATAAATCTCTTTTCAAGAATGGAATAAAAATATCAAGAGGAAAAAGGATTTTAATCAAAAAGATTAATGGATCAGTAAGTTTCTTTTCTGAAAATCTATCCGCAAAACCGACAATTAAGACCTACCGAAGCAGTCCCATTGGCGTGAAAATTCTGGATGATAAATGGCAAATCTGTTTAGGTGGGCAAAGTCTGCCATAATCAATGTGACCATCTAAAACTATGGCACCAAGCAATTTATTCGTAAGGATCAAATTTGATTGATGTGACAATCAAATGCAGTTTTTATAGTAGATGGCTCCTGGTTCTAAGTTATTTGAGGGGGAGCAATTACATATCTAGATCTAGCTGGATATCTCCTACGTGTATGAAGATTTGTCACGCAGAAATACAGTATTGGAAATTCATAGTTTTCATTTCTGTTCTAGAATCAGATATACGAATATATGAATATCTATACTACCTTGTCCCTTTTCAAATCTCTAATAAGGCTGTGCACATTTCTGATGAATTATCTGAATGGAGGATGGGGACGCAGACACACACACACAGACACACACATATATATATATATATATATATATATATATATATATATATATATATATATATATATATATATATGTGTGTGTGTGTATATATATATGTATATATATATATATATATATATATATATATATATATATGTATATATATATATATATATATATATATTATATATATATATATATATATATATATATATATATATATATATATAGGGGACAAAGTAGCTCAGTTGGTTAGGTGTCGGATTGGTAATCAGAGGGTCGCTGGTTCGATTCCCGGCCGCCTCGGGCACTTTGGTCTGTTCTTGGGCAACATAGTTTATCCCATATTGCTTCAGTCTACCCAGCTGTATAATGGGTACCTAGCATAAATAAGGCAGTGCTTAGAGTGTGTGCGCTATATGCTGCCAGTTGCTCTGGAATATCCCCTGGGGGATTGAAATGGTTTCCGTGTGTACAGTGCCTGCTAGGGGAGGAAGGTCGTGTGAGCACTTCGGTGGATACAAGACTCTAAACCGAATACCTTTACATATATATATATATGAATTATTATTATTATTATTATTAGTTATCAACTGTTTTGGAGTATAATACAACTTATATCTCGCAATCAGAGGGCTGTATTACCCGAGGCGCAGCCCTCTGATTGCGAGATATATGTTGTATCATACTCCAAAACAGTTGATAACGAATTTATCTCATGATTGCCCCCTCGACCTCTGCATAGGTAATAAGAATGAACAAACTCGAACACTTTTCAGAAGCCTGGTCTTCCCATATTTCTGCTAAATAGGCCTTCAGAGTTTTTGCTGCATTGTTATTTGCACGCTGAGTGTTTCCAGAAATAACATTCTTTTTCTTCACATTTCTCTCCTCATCTGACAGCTGTGCAAATCTTCTCCTTTTGGATTGATTCGGTTCTAGCGGTAGAGCATTGTCTGCTACAGTGGCAGCCATCTTGCAATGTTTGGGAGATTGCATCATGCACTTAGGGGGTAGGGCGAATTGGGGATTGCATCATGGGCATAATCATCTGATGCTATGCTCAACTCTCCCTACCCTAAAAAGCAGCAGGTTAACAAAAGAATCCTTGGAGGTTAATATAGGATTCTGAGAGGTTAATATAAGATTCTGAGAGGTGAATTGAAGGAAGTTCACAACACAGCTTCATATCATGGGCCAATTGACCAATCAAAAGCCTAGGATTTTGCCAATCATGAGATAAATATATGTATATTGCACAATATGCTTAGTAGGTGATTCGATTCATCAACAGGTTGTTTACTCTAATGCATGTGATCAGTAAATGGAATATCGTTTATTAACTATGGACAGAATCATATTTAGATATTTTGCCTGGTTTGAATACACATTATCTAACCTGTATACTAATATGAATAGAATGATCTGGTATCATCATACCTTAATGAAAGAAGATAACAATGGCAAAGCTCATCATTACATTTGCATCACCTATTTGAGACCGATATATTTTGTGGCAATATCTCAGAAACATGTTGGGATTATATTTAAATTTGATATGAAAGACGACTGCCATGAAGTCCACATATGCCAATATACAACAGAGCAAATATTTTATGATTGAAACTAGATATGCTTCATTAAACATCAATTATGGGTGTACTATTTATATAAATGATTAATTTGCAAATGGGTACGTGAACGTGAGTAAGGAACAATTAAGCGTTTGGGAAAATATATCTCATATTACTATTGCAACTAATTGGCATGGAATAAAGTAATCACCAACTGAGTATACGCAGAGTTGGGTTGACAGTTTTCGAACCACTTAGGATTTACTCACAGGCGTTGGACATAAGTAATTTCATTGTTTCCATCCTTCATCTAGAATCGTATGTAATAGAATTAAAAGTAGATATGTTTGATTTTCGCATGATGATGATTGACTTTACATGATGCGTAACCTATACAAATATGAGGAAATGGATATACTATATATATATATATATATATATATATATATATATATATATATATATATATATATATATATATATATATATATATATATACACACACACACAACAGGATCGGTAAATATTAACTATACATCGAATTTCATCGAGTTTAACTTTTATTGGCATGTTTTGAATTTATCAGCTTGTTTCTCTTTTCTAAACTTCTGACTTCAACTCGATTAAGTAATACCGTTTATCATTTAATTGCTTTTATCATTTTGCATGCCATAATGCCAATTGCAGGAATATGAAAATGGAATCATGCATGTTGCTCCTTTTTCCCGCCATGAATTTAAAATGTCGCGACGAAAGACAAAACTAGCTAAAATGTGTATGCTTATTAAGCAACTGCTGAGGGCCGTATGATCAGATATCTGCATTCTGTGTGGTCCAATCTTACTCTGCATTTAGAAGAGGTGTAATTGAAACATTCTTTAGAAATCCCGGCCAGAAGGTTTTGTGGTCATACGCTGTCATAAAACACTCTCCAACTACAAGCACTCGAATTTATACAATGAACTAAAACTAATTCTTTCAATACTCAATTTCTATGTCTTCTTATATTTTGTCAGTGCAGGTGTATGTTCTGTTGCGGGAAAATGGGATTGCATCTAATAGCTCCACTAAAGCGCCTCTAAACCTTCTTTAGCGGAGAGTTCCGTTCCTTGCATGCTTATCGCACCGCCTTTGTTGGAGAGCTCTACTTGTGCGGCCTCCTAATGGGCCGCCAAGCAGAAAAAGTATACCAGACGTCTATGGCTATTTCCACCATGTTATACACCAACTAATTATCCTACACAGACATTGTAGACGACAGAATGTACCATATGCATTTTATCACCCACGAAAGCACTATATTATCCTCTTTTGACATCTAAAAACGAATCTTCTCTGGTCTCATGTATCGTTCAATGAAAAAGGTCAACTTCGACTTTATAGCAACTTGAACTACTAGTATTTTCCGTGGATAGGGGCACAAAAAGAAAACAAAACTCCAATAATCGCACACTCTTCCTGAACGGCGAGTTCCTAGAATACTGAAACTGTTTTGATTGTTCTACACCGCACTTTGAGTTAGTCGGTGATTTTTCTAGGGTAATACTCTTTCATCCACAATTGATAACTGGCTGTTTTTATTTAAGTGGCAGAAACCGTGATGAAAAACTAAATACCTGTTGGATATCTAATCACGCATATAGGAACATAGTCCTGTATGAAAACAAGAGTCAGACGTTTACTTTTACATATATAGATATAACTACGTAAACCACGTGTACGCCAAATTTGAAGCTTGACGAGGTAACGACTTACAGCCGGTACTGTATATGACCTGATTGCCATATTATGACGCATGCGCCTTGCATTCTGAGCTAGTGAAAGGGCAGGCAATGGAACTCATTTGGAGGATCCTTTTGAAGAGCTTCTAAGATAAAGTAGATTCTAGGTTGTATGATGATTTATTTCCTCTCTGAAAGCCCTTTAAGTGCTATATTGAATTGGGCACATTATAAGATGGCTTAACGCCAAGAATATATCACGACGATGCCTTAGCAACTATGACGAATTAAGGAATGACAATGGAACAAATTTACAAGGCAATCAAAAGCTGCCAAATAAGAGATATGACTAAACGTGGTAAAATGATGACGTTTTCCCCCAATATATTACCAGTTACGTTGAATTGAATTGAATCGAGCCTTATGGACCAGTGTATTAGTTGCAGCTGAAGACATGCATTACAAACAGCAAGGATATTACAGAATCAAGAGGGCTGCCCCAACAACCAAGTGATCCATCAAACTAAGGCTCGGTGAAATGTTTTATATGACATCAATCGATTTTGTTTGATGGCAGATTTCTCAATATCTATCGAGTTATGAGGACGCAAAGAGGGACTTCACTTTTTCAAAAACACGATGAGCAATCAATCACCGTAACAAATGTTGTGTTGTTGCTGGGATCAAACACACATGAACATTATACAAATATGGCACTTGGGTGAGTGCAATATCAATCTTTATTGCACTCAGAAAAATGATATTGCAAGAGGCGCTTGCGCCGAGTGCAATATCATTTTTCAGAGTGCAATAAGAAAAAATATTATATACCTACTGCACATTCTCTGCTGTGATTGGTCAGATCATGGTCCCATGACCACCTTACAAAAGTGATATTGGGGTGCATTATCATTTTCCAACACTCTGACTCAGAGCTGTCAGGTTCATGTGCTCAATTCTCAACTTCAACTCTTGAAAAGGAAGCCAACAGAAGTGGATTGAGACAAGGAACTCATTTTTAAATTAAATAAATAAATCATTACATTTCTTAAACTAATGCATGTGACTTCTTCGGGTAGTTATAGTATTTTGATTGCGATATTACTGAATTAACACAAGAATATATCAAAGCTTAGAAATTTACAATAACCCATACGGTTTGTGATAAAACCTGGAAATGGAAAAACATATTAATAATATTTACATTTTCATAATTCTTTAAACTAGTAAAGTATTCTATTTGAATGAGCAGTAGGCATATAATAAAACAAATATGGCACTTTGGTTTCGTGCAATATCAATTTTTATTGCACTCTGAAAAATGATATTGCACTCGGCGCAAGCACCTCGTGCAATATCATTTTTCAGAGTGCAATAAACATTGATATTGCACTCACCTAAGTGCCATATTTGTATAATATTGCACGAAACCAAAGTGCCATATTTGTTTTATTATATGCCTACTGCTCATTCAAATAGAATAATTTACTAATTTAAAGAATTATGAAAATGTAAATATTATTAATATTTTTTTCCATTTCCAGGTTTTACCACAAACCATTGGGTTATTGTAAATTTCTAAGCTGTAATATATTCTTGTGTTAATTCAATAATATCGCAATCAAAATACTATACATACCCGAAGGAGTCACATGCATTAGTTTTAGAAATGTAATGATTTATTTATTTAATTTAAAAAATTGTTTTACTAATTCCCTTCCTAATCATGATTTTACAAGAAGCCCGAACTCTTCTGAGTTCCTTGTCTCAATTCACTTCTGTTGGCTTCCTTTTCAAGAGTTGAAGTTGGGAATTGAGCACATGAACCTGACAGCCCTGACTCAGAGTGATATTGCACCCCAATATCACTTTTGTAAGGTGCCCATGGGACCATGATCTGACCACAGCAGAGAATAAGCAGTTGGCATATATTAATATCATATATACACACACACACACACACATATATATATATATATATATATATATATATATATATATATATATATATATATATATATATATATATATATATATAAAGATAAATGTATATATATATATATATATGTATATATACATACATATTTACATATATATATATAAACATAAATATGTATATATATATATATATATATATATATATATATATATATATATATATGTATACATATTTACATATATATATGTCATTCCATGCCAACTCACTCACTTTTTTCCCGACCCATCTCCGATTTTTGTAAAATTTGGCAGACTTGTTGACCCTCCAGAGAGACTAACACACACTAAGTTTCAGCTCATTATCATCATTATTGATGAAGCTACAGCACTTCAAATATTTCTGGAATTTTTCAAAATTTTCGACTTTGGGACACAAAATATACTTAAACTCGAAGAATAACCAACTGATTCTTAAAACCGTGGTACTGTTGGAAAGAGGAGACAATTTCCTTTCCAACGATATGTTACTTGATGACCTTTTGAGACATTAGACCTTTCAAGGTCATTTTCTGTGACCTTGACATTTGACCTACATTTTCCGAAATACCTATCCTTCAATTTTCCTGAATTTTGGGGAGGAGGTGCTTAGTGATGTAGGTAAAAGGCATGTAAAGTTTGGTTGTGGAGAATTGGGTATTTCTTATTAAAAAGCAGAAAATAGTATTTGGTGTAAGGGTGCATCATACGAAAACGGACATTTCAATTTCATAATGCACATGGCATGGTAAACGAACTGCATATCAATAGCTATTTGTTTTCAAAGACAACCTCAGGCCATTTTACATGTATGCCAAACATATCTGACTCCATCACTGCCTTTTGCCATTTTTATGTAGCCAGTTGATGTCACTAAAATCCCTGGGCAAATTCACTTGTAATCAATCTTTGATCTATATGAAAATTTGTACAGCATGTACCTTAATGCATTCTCAGTACAGTTTTGGTTTCTCTACAGAGCAAACTTTACCTCATCATTATAAGTAACATCTTTTCATACCTAAGGCCAACATTTGATGAGTGTATCCAGTATGATTCTATGCCTTAACAACCTAAACTTTTTGAGATTCATCTGAGTTTGTTATTAAAAGCGTTTCACCAACAGCTTGTGTTCCCCAGGAATATGGTGAAATGCAACAGTTTCTTGGTGCAAGCTACAGTTATAGAATTTTCCAGTTTTGCTTTTATTATTTCCTCATGTTTTGTAATATCGTCTGCTGAACAGAAGATGGCTGTGATCCTTGTGAGATTTTGCTTTGCCCATTCATACAGGTGTGAAGCATTCTGGATTTGAAGGTCAGCTGGTAGCTGCAAACTAACTCTGGATGCAAGTCTTTTGAGGGTGCCTCCAATTCCATCACATGGTCCTTTATCTTTTATATGGGATGTTACAACGAAATGCCACTTTGCAGGTATATTATAATCTTCAGCGTGGTAAGCTAACTTAGCAAAGTTTTGTGGTTTTTATACTGCAGAGCAGCACCATACGAAAAAGTAGAAGATCTTTGTAGGTTCCAATTTAGTTTTGATCAAAGAGATGTGTCTGTTTAGTAAATAGCTTACCGCAACAAGGCATTGACATAAGTAATTGCCTGCTTGCCCTGGCAAGTGATTTTTTTAAATAGGACTTTTGGGCAAGTACATTTAAGTTTGCACTTGCCCGAAAGGTCAAGCAGATTTTCTGAACACTACACATTTTTCAAATAGAAACATGCAGAAATATACCCAGAAATATTCAGCAAAATGCAACACAATTTAAAAGAAAATGGTTTTCAAATCATTAAATCCATGACAAGTAATACATGCCATTCTAGCATGTTATAACTTATTTCGGGCAAGTCAAAAATTACTTTGGGCAAGTATAAATCATTAACTACTTGCCCAGCATGGTAAGTTTGCTCTGAATTTTATGTTGGTGCCTGCCAACACTGTCATGAACTGAGCAATCTGATACCTTTACAGAGCTTACACTTTACATTTTGTTTTTCTCCTAGTAGTATGCAACACAGGGATGAATGGTTGCTTGGAGATTGAATCACTAAACTATAATTTACACTGATGTCACTGCGTACAATGTCTTGCTCCTCCTCCATTTCATTCTTGAGACCGCGCAAAACATGGAGAAAAAATAAAAGCAAGACTGGAAACTCAAACTCAGATGAATGTCAAAAAGTTAAGGTTGTTTAAGTATAGAATCATCCTGGATATACTTAACAAATATTGGCCTTAGGTATGAAAAGATGTTACTTATAATTATGAGGTCAAGTTAGCTTTGTAGAGAAACCTAAATTGTAATGAGAATGCATTAAGGTATATACTGTACAAATTTTCATATAGATCAAAGATTGATTACAAGTGAATTTGCCCAGGGATTTTAGTGACATCAACTGGCTACATAATTTATGGCAAAAGGCAGTGATGGAGTCAGATATGTTTGACATACATGTACAATGGCCTGAGGTTGTCTCTGAAAACAAATAGCTATTGATATGCAGTTCGTTTACCATGCCATGTGCATTATGAAATTGAAATGTCCGTTTTCGTATGATGCACCCTTACACCAAATACTATTTCCTGCTTTTTAATAAGAAATACCCAATTCTCCACAACCAAACTTTACATCCCTTCTACCTACATCACTAAGCACCTCCTCCCCAAAATTCAGGAAAATTGAAGGATAGGTATTTCGGAAATGTAGGTCAAAGGTCAAGGTCACAGAAAATGACCTTGAAAGGTCAAATGTCTCAGGAGGTCATCAAGTAACATATTGTTGGAAAGGAAATTGTCTCCTCTTTCCAACGGTACCACGGTTTTAAAAATAAGTTGATTACTTTTCGAGTTATAGTATATTTTGTGTCCCAAAGTCGAAAATTTTGATAAATATCAGAAATCTTTGAAGTGCTGTAGCTTCATCAATAATGATGATAATGAGCTGAAACTTGGTGTGTGATAGTCTCTCTGGAGGGGAAACAAGTCTGCCAAATTTCACCAAAATCGGAGATGGGTCGGGAAAAAAGTGAGTGAGTTGGCATGGAATGAATATATATATATACATAAATATGTATATATATATATATATATATATATATATATATATATATATATATATATATATATATATATATATATATATATATATGTATATATATATACATATATATATGTATATATAAAGATATGTATATATATATATATGTATATATATATACATATATATATATATATATATATATATATATATATATATATATATATATATAAATTATATATATATATATATATATATATATATATATATATATATATATATATATATATATATATATATATATATATATATATATATATAAAGGTAAAGGTAAAAGGTATATATATATGTATATATATATACATATATATATATATATATATATATATATATATATATATATATATATATATATATATATATATATATAAATTATATATATATATATATATATATATATATATATATATATATATATATATATATATATATATAATATATATATATATATATATATATATATATATAAAGGTAAAGGTAAAAGGTATTCGGTTTATAGTCTTGTATCCACCGAAGTGCTCACACGACCTTCCTCCCCTAGCAGGCACTGTACATACAGAAACCATTTCAATCCCCCGGGGGATATTCCAGAGCAACTCGCAGCATATAGCGCACACACTCTAAGCACTGCCTTATTTATGCTAGGTACCCATTTTGCAGCTGGGTAGACTGAAGCAATATGGAATAAACTGTTTTGCCCAAGAACGACCAAAGTGCCTGGAGTGGCGGGGAATCGAACCAGCGACCCTCTGATTACTAGTCCGACACCTAACCAACTGAGCTACTTTGTCCCCACATATAAACATATGCAAAAATAATTTCAGGTTGTTTTTGAGGGAATACAAAATTGAAAAATAGTGTTGGGGTTCCCTCGTGTTACGTTTACAATGTAAGTCGACATGCTTACGTCGATTGTTATTACATATCGCCAAAAAGTAAAAATGGAAAGTAAAAACAATGATGATTGATGGTCATGTAAACAATCTTTAAAGAAATTATCCTTCCAAATTACATGGGAAATAATCATTTCTAAGGTGAGTTTTACAAATGGAATGCCTTCTATGTTTACACCGTTTATTACATAATTGGTAGATAATGGCCGCCATTCCGAATTCTTTTTCAGCAAGGGCAGGGTCACTGTATAACTTTTTGTGCTGTACAGTGATCCGCCACGTTCCTTTTTTGGCTGATTTTTTCAGCAAGGGGCTGTATCACCATGTATACAAGTGTTCTTGGCTGAAGAGTGATCTGACCCCTTTTTTGGCCAAATTATTCTTCAGCATGGGCATTAGAGTTGTTTATTGCTGCTCATTGAGCACAAGAAGTATTAAGAACGATGAGTTATGCAAAAGATGTGGTGCTATTGAAACACACTGTGGCATGCCTTTACTACCTGTCCAGAAATAAACAAAACACTGGTGCAATGCTTAACATACAGGTTCACTTGTTACCGACACATGCGTATTTTTAATAATTCATGATAGATCAACTTCATACAAAGATCTCTCTTTAACTATAGTTACTTGATGTGTCTAACTTATGTATTTTTAATGTCATAATGCCAGATAAACCACCAACTTTTGGAAGACATCAGTGCTCTTTCAGGCCGAGGGGAAGAATGCACATCGAAAAATTCATGTTCCAAGTCTGCCCCACTTCTTTCCACTCCATCACTTCTAGATGGTTGCTTTGTGCATGATACGTGAAAGAAATCTGGTATTATTTTCAGCAGTTTGCAACCTTTTCTGCCCATATCGTCCTATACATAATTCAATGACACGTTACAATTCATGTCAAGTCTTAAGTGGAGCGGGTTGGATATTAACCATTCAGTTACTTTGCCATCAATCATCCAAAGTTGATGGAACTGTCCTATTGGGGTGCATTTATTGTTGTATCGATGCACCTGCCACTTCAGGACAATTGTTTTCGATGTTCGACAATGGTATCATTGAAACCAGGTTCCGACTGACAGGTGTATGATTGATGCTCTAATGAACCAGAGGATCAGTCTATTCAGAAATCAATTTCACCTCCAGCGATAGCACCATGAACTGATGAAACCCAATCAGGAAAGATCAATTTCCGCGTCACCGATAATTGCACAGTTAAAACATTAGCCCATTTGGGAGCATTGCATGCATTTCCGTTAAGCACAAATTTTGGACCTTGAAATGAATATATGAAATAACCCATATGTTATTTGCTATTATTACTACTATTGTTATTATTATTATTATTATCATTATCATTATTATCATTATTATTATTAGAAGTAGTAGTAGTAGTAGTAGTAGTAGTAGTAGTAGTAGTAGTGTCACCCGCCTTGTGAAAATGGTATACGGTCAGATGCGTGGAGAAGCCAGCTGTACATGTATTGCACAAAGCTGGAGGCTGAGTGCGATATGGCTGGCCGATCACAGACATCGGCCATATCCTATTTTCACAATGGGGATTACGCATTTATCAATTTTCCAGCTCCCCCCCCCCCCCCCCCACTTTTCATTTTGTAATACGATAAACAGAAGAAGAAGTTCGTAGTCGCTTTTCTTATGAAAACTTGCAACCAACGCTAAGTCCACATCGACGTATTAGCCATGACAACAATTGGAACTGCGTAGTTCCTGTGACTAGATATGTCTATCGGGATATTCTACGCGCAAATTCGATAGGGGCCAAACCTTATTTTGGGATCTTAAACTTCTCTTCAATTCTGATATTTTTGCGTTCACCACAATCAAACCTCAAAGTTCTTGTTGAATCATAGAAAACACTATATATATATATATATATATATATATATATATATATATATATATATATATATATATATATATATATATATATATATATATATATATAAATATATATATATATATATATATATATATATATATATATATATATATATATATATATATATATATGCATATATATATATATATATATATATATATATATATATATATATATATATATATATATATATATATATATATATATTAATATAAATATATATATATACTCAACATTTATTCATTTTATAAAATACCCGGACAGACCGGCCATATTACAAGACTGCATGCCTAATTGCCACCTAGGGGCCTGGGCTGGCAGGCAACTGGTTATCGTGTATTCACCTATATTGTATGTGTGTAGAAACACGTATATAGTATGTGCATATATTTTCATATTTATACGTATATGTGTGTTTTTATGAATATGTATACTAGTATTTGTGTTATGAATAGTTCAGAACATGGGTTGATGACCTTGCTTGCTTGCTACCAAAGAACTCTTTAAGATTTCTGGTTCTATTGGATTTGGTATGAAAAAGTAAGGAAAATTCCACAAACAAACTAGGAAACATAGTCAACGAAATAAAGTAAAATTGGAATCCATTTTTGTAGAATCCTCACTATTGCCATCACAAACCTTTGAGTTTTCCATTCTCATACAGTGGTAGATGATTTTGTACTTAGTTAACCCCTCCATTGCTGAGGCTACTTTCGTCCAAAGCACAAGGACACAAAGATCTTTGAAAACCACCTAATCGCTGTCATGTTGGTACTCATTGGGAAGCTGTCGCTGAGTACTCTCAGATGAGTACCCATGTGCCATGGTTTCGGTCATTTTAAAGGTCTATTGCATAATTTTGTATTGACCAAATTAGCCACCAGCAGCATAAGGGTTAATGTGAAGAGATGCTTTCAAAACTTGGCCTTAAAACTAGGAAACACGATACACACCACCAGTTGCGTGTAGGTTTAGAATATCAATCCACTCTCCAAGGTTGAAAAACGTAGAGCCAGCACAGAGAGGATGAATGGAAATTCGATATCAGTAATGCATTTACATCAGCGGGAAAGGGTTCTTAACTAACGCCGGTGCCAGGATTGCCATTTTCTCCTTGATTTGTTGGTTAGCTTTGAATGATGCTTTTCTGCATCAAAGGAATTGACGCCAGTCAGATATCGCACTGAAGGACAATAAGCAACCCACGGGAAGTGATGAGTCATGACTATCAGAATGGCATGCGTGGTCCATTTGCTTTCAAAGATACAATTAGGTACTCCAGTGATTAATGAGCCAAAAGCGAACTTGTGCAAGGGAAGAAATAATGAGATTTATCATGTGCAGTAAAGGCCAGACTGTCACAGTTATGTGTTGGAAAGACAATCTTTATACAGAACGAAGCGCATTCAGCGATCTACTGCCATTTTAGTAAAGCTCTGAAAGCTTATGAGGATACAGAACGGTGTTTGAAGGTACTGTAGGCATTTCTTTCTTGATTTACCCGATTTGGTACTCAGACTGACTGCCACATTGAGAAACATGAGCTACCCTTCCTTAGCAAGTAATGCACGGGCGCAGTAATTTCAATATAACTTCCTACTGGTATTTGAATCGCTTATATACAATACAGGCATTTAATTCCAGCACCAGTCGACTGGACGTCCACCAGTGTTTGATTGTACAAACACCCATAGATAATATATCAAAAAATAAGCCAAGCACATCAATGACCAACGCAGCTTACGAATCAAAGCTACTACCAGTTGTGAGGTTAGGGACCTGTGGCCGCATCCATGCCCAAGAAACTGAGTGGCAATCGGCATGCGGTTGTGTATCTTACGCAGGCTGTTTACCATTAAACTTTTGGAATTACGTGAGAACTTTTATACATATTGAAGAAAGATGTCTCCAGTCAATTTTCAGTCATACATACAATTTATAAAGTGGTACTTGAACAAAATATTACATTTTGTTGTAGTCTTAACATCACATAATATGAAACTAGCTATCTCTGGATGTACGTGTGTGGTTTTAGGTCATTCACACCCCAGCCGCCTGACCCCAGCATGCCCTAGTATGAGGTCAATCAGGTATCCTAATCGGTCAGCAGGGAGTTCTGCAGGTGAAACGACAGGGTTTCTTTGTAAACAAGGTATACACTTAGTTGCTTCTACCCACAAATAAAACGTATATTATAATAATAATAATACATGAAAGAGGATGAGTGAAATATCATTTGACGGGAGCGGATGATGTAGGTTAGAAATACAACTCGAAGTGTTTATTCTCTCAAGTAACTACCCTCCGCCCCAAAAAATAATAATAACAAATGATAATAAAAAATGATAATACTGATAATAAGGAAATGACGAAAAGGTATGGAGGGAGGATGAGCAACTAATATAGGAATAATTAGTGTAGGTCCTTGTGCAGGTCTCATGTTTTGCACACAGATCCACACGTGACAGTAAGTAGGCTTGCACCAGATTGACTGCATAACTGCGCAAGAAGCACCTGTAACAGACCACCTCATTCAACCTCTGAAGCTATCCTCCAGTCGTCACCGGATGCCCTCAGCTGCCTACATTGTGTACGACTGGAGCATGCTAGCATATATGCGTGGCTGGTCCTAAGACGTCACAGACACACTCCTGCGGTGTGCAGGCCTGTAGACACACGAACAGCAGGCTCCTCTGGCATGGAATCCACGCAGAAAACCCATTTCTCATCCCAACTCACACCTTTTACACGACGTGGAATAATTTACAAACATGTCCCTAAAAGGCACCTGTATTGTATTTGCAAATCTTTAGTTTATTGTATCATTCCAACATCCTTTTGACCAGTGCTTTGATGTGCTGTGCCTGTGCCCTGTGTTGATTGATGTATTGCGATTTTGTTAATGTGCAAAGTTCAAAGAAATTGAAACAGGATAAACAATGGAAATGGAAAACAATCCTAAAACATCCAAAACAAGCTATCAAATTACAGATACCTCCTCACACACACACACACACACACACACACACACACACACACACACATATATATATATATATATATATATATATATATATATATATATAAATATATATATATATATATATATATATATATATATATATATATATATATATATATATATATAAATACACACACACATATATATATATATATATATATATATATATATATATATTTATATATATATATATATATATATATATATATATATATATATATATATATATATATATATATATATATATATATATATATATTGTGAAAAGGTTTCCATTCTCTGGAGGCAAGTAGAAGTGTGGATGAGAGAACTCTTTCGTCAACCAAACTGTCAGAAAGAGAAGACTTTCAGTGCAACTAATTAACAGAACAAATTAGTGTGTTTCCTACCTATATCGGACTTGTGTCCTTTAAGGCAGCCGAGTGAGTGAACCTTGTAGATAGAAATGAATATTGTAAAAGGAAAATTAGTAGTTGTTATGATGTCGGCTACCAACTATACATAATTTTCCTGAAGAACGAGGCATCACTAACTTCATTTGGCTAATATAAGTCGAGTATCGCCACTCTACTACTACTACTACTACTACTACTACTACTATTACACATACTTCTACTACTACTACTACTGCTGCTGCCTCCTTGCATATCTTTGTAAGTGAAAATGAGAGTATTTACACCTGAACATTTTCTATTGACAAATTCAGAGAATACAAAGGGAATGGATACACAAAAAACGGACATAAGTAGAGGAGAACAGACTAGAGAAAGAGAAAGATATGGTATTTATGCTGAGTTATCTATACTAAAAACTATATATATATATATATATATATATATATATATATATATATATATATATATATATATATATATATATATATATATATATATATATATATATGTTACTGGGAAGTTATGATTTTTTAGCATTGGATGGTATCAAATAAAACGATAAGGGGTTTTAATTGAAAAGGGCATACTCATGCAACTTATATTCATCTGTCGCCATCCGGCCCACGTCACTACCTATCTGCAAGTTTCATAACTGACAGTTGGATTAACTTCAATCAAGACTGACCTACATTTCACCTAAGCCTATTTATACTACACTCACAATCTGTGACAGAGTGGGATTTTATTCTAAGAAGCAATTTCAAGGATGATTGCAAACCCACGTGCACAAAAAGAGGCAATTATCCTATTTAAACGACCTTGATTAACTTCCGAACTATAGCATCTGAGACCTTGGGCAAACTCATTTTACAAATCGGCTCGCCGGATTGATCACATTGGTACACTTGCCTTCGTGCGGTGCAGGCATAACAAGGGACTCTTCTATCCATCGTTTGAACGTTGACCTAGGTAAACCCAGTCATGCCTACAGCGACCGAAAATGTGGTATATCTGCAAAAAATCAGTGCATATTTGAAGGAGAAATTTGGCCTAAAACTGTTACACTACTTCTAAGGCAAATAGATAAACAGATCATATCTCGTGCATATCTTGTGACCCATCACTTTTAAGTGAACTCTCAGTCGTGACAGAAGGTTAGCATTCCATGATACTTGGAATATTTTTACACACCCTCAGTTTTCAGAATAAACTGCAACAGTTTATTCATTTTCTTTATTTCTTAGTATCGAATCCTGCACAAATTCTTTTCTGACAATTAAGCAAGCAAAGAATACATCTTTTGGGCTGATTATGATTTTCCTTATTCTATCAAGTCACCATTATGTATGTGACTTATATGAAGCCTTGTAATATATTATTCAGGACCTATTATGGGTGTGATAATTCTACATTAATTTTCCTGCAAAACCATGGGCTCCGTTTACCTTACATGTATGTATGTAATATACTTGACATTTAAAATGCTATTTCACATTTTCATCTGCTTCTTCCTCCTGCATTTCTTTGGGACATTTTGGTCAAAAGTTTCATTCTATTGTCATTCATGTAAATGTTTGAACAACTGCACAGTTCATTTTCCATCAAAAGCAAAATAAGCAGCAAATTTGGACATTTATTTTTTCACACATTATACATCACCTAATTACATTTTAATTTTAAGGCATACTATTCTAAAAAATTCTCTCAACCATTCTAAGTGTAGCTCCTTTATTTTCGAAAGTCTCTCTTCCAATTCCCATTTATAACCTCCACACAAGAGACATCTAACATCACGGATCTCTTTTCGTATTTCCAATATCTTGTTCATTAAATTCTGCTTCTGCATTTTATAAAACAGCACCGGGTGGAACAAGGCATTACAGTCACACACAGATAATGTGTGTGCGTGAGTAAGTGAGTGTGTATGTGTGTAAAATGTGTGGGTGTGTCTCCCAACGAGGCTGTTTGATGGAGCTTACTTTGCTCAGGTGCAGACTAATAAATCACATTTCAGACATTAAATTCCAATGTATGATTCATGCGATTGTCATCGATGTAGACGTTTCTCACCGTAACAAATGCAATTGGATTTACTCTTTTCTCTTACATTTATATTTCAATATTATAATAAAATGAATAATTCATAATAAGAGATATGATTGTTTAAGTTTTGCTTAAACCTGTTCAATGGTATATACTGTGTTGAGTGTATCTATGTTGCAAATAAAGGAGGTATCCAGATAAGTAATGTAGCATTGATATGAATTCTAAATCCAAACACCTTGGTAAAAAGAAAAAAATGTTTATTTCTGATATACTAGTAACTATAACGTTACAGATAACCATACTGAAAACTTTCTTTTTCATGTTTTGCTTATTATACATAAATGACTACCAATATTGCTGGTATTGAACGAATATAAGTTAATGGAAGGGATAGAGATTCTCTTTTAAAATGAGTAGTGCCTCGAAATGGTGGACTTTGATTAAAGATTAGCTCTCTGAATGTCAGTGCATATAGTCAACTCCATGTACGCTATGATCGCATCACCTTCTAATCCTCTTATCTATCTAAGGAGTTCACTGGTACCAAAGAAGCCACATCAGTGTCTGAAATGGCTATCTAGCAGAACATCCATACCGTGTGAGCGGGCAAATAGGTCGCAGATAAACTATGGTGGCCTGTGGATACAGGGGAACGTGTATGCCATACTATTGTCAAGGGAAAAGAAACTAGTGTGTGACCAAACGTAATTACATCTCTGTAAACAGCTGGCCTTATTCGTAAGGCACACAAGTGCATGAGATAACAGGGATGGTCACTATAGCTACTATTTTATGGACGAAGTTTGTTTTTGAATTATTTTTGATTGCACTGTCGTGTGAGAAATAATAAATATGTTGTGTTGTGGAAAAGGATGAAAGAATGAATAACCATCATAGCGCAGTTAAGCATTACATCATATAATGTATAAGGGACTTTACAATAAAGGCGTTTTATTCCTGCACCAGTCGACCGGACATCAGCCAGTGCCTTGCTGTACACCCATACATAACAAGTAAAAAAGCCCAATACCCATAATTCACGTGGCTTGCGACCCAAAGCTACGTTCAGTTGTGAGGTCATCCATGCAACCATGCCCAGGAAACTTGGTGACAATCGGACCTGCGGTTTTGTTTTATGCCTGGGCCCACGCACTTAATGCAATATGGGCTCCGTTTTTGATCCAAGCATGAATATGGCAGTCAAATCAGCAAACTATCACCTTCGAAACATCGGAAGGATCAGAAAATACTTGACTGCAGAATCAACTAAAAGTGCTGTCATATCCCCTGGTAACCTCAAGATTCGACTACTGCAATGGACTTCTCTGTGGAATACCTGAAGAGCTAATATGTAAGTTCCAGAGAGTACAAAATAACGGTGCCAGGGTGGTCACTCTCACAAAGAAACTCGACCATATCACTCCAGCACTAAAGGAACTGCACTGGTTACCAGTCAGGAAGAGAATTGAATTCAAGATTCTGCTCCTGGCGTACATGTATTTGCATGGAACTGCACCCTTTTATCTGAGGGAATGGTGAAAGAGTATGTCCCACCACGGACACTGAGATCAACATCCAAGAACTTACTCTGCGAGTCAAGAACCAACATGAAAACCCATTAGGTGCCTGTGCCCCAAAACTATGGAATCAGCTACCAAATAATATTCGGGCAATCTTCAAACGACAACTGAAAACACATCAGTTCAAAGATGTATTTATCAAATAACTATGTGGATATCAACACCTATCCCTTGACAATTGAATGGAATGCGCCTTTGAGCATATCTATATGAAAAGGGCGCAATATCAAATGAAAATATTATTATTACTATTATTATTATAAACAATGTAGTAAAAAGTGTACCTAATTTTGTTAAAAAGCATACACTAGCAGGGCAAATAATATTTTTAGGACTGCTTCTTTTCAAAATCTGCATATCTACTATAACATTACAAAATGGAGAAATTAATAGAACTTAAATATTTTTATTGATAAAACAAAATATGAATAAATAAAGATAAAAACAAAGGAACCCCCTTGGCTAATATATAACTGGCAAAAGGTTATCATAATACCACGCTTAACTCATAAAAGACAAGGAAACCAGCAAATTCAGGCAATATGAACTGAATAAATTGGAAGTCAGTATGCATGTAATTTTGACAAAACCCTGCAGCATAATGCATATGAAATAGGAAATAGTAGAATATACCATTTAATAAAGGCACAAGGGCCCCAAAACAATGAGACAATAGGAGTACTGTGAGACATTCCACTTCCGCTGTCCAGAGTATTCGGCAGACCTGAACAACAATTCACTTATTAAAACTATCGCTGTTTGTGCAACAGAAGAAATATGTTGGCAAGAAAGGATACTACTCTTTAAGTTTTGGGACGAGTTGTGGTGATTTCAGAATAAATACTGTTTTGTTATTCAAGCCCAATCGTGTGTCATTCAGTTCACACACTTCCTGTCACCATGTGAGAATCTAATAGCTGCTGGGATGTGTCTGTTTAGGAAGTCGCCACTTTGTATTCCACTAAAGACGAGGCAATTCAGTGTGGTGGAAAGCAGATAACACAGCTGGCCATGTTGTCTCCACGCTGGTCTACCTCTGCCCATTCTAGCGCCAACCTGCCTCTAGGCATATCTACCAGCGTATATCACACCATGTACAATCAATAGCCCCTCGCACCCCCCCCCCCCCCCCCCCCCCCCCCCTCCTAAAAAACACCCTCAGTCTGACATTGCGAATATGAGTCCATGCACCAAGTAGTGCAGTTTAGTGACATTTAACCGATTTACATCCGAAGTGCACACGTTTTAATTTTCAAATACGACATCAGTTAAATTAACAATTGAATCCTAAAAGCATCAAAAACCTTCAGTCAAACAATTCTCAAAATTATATTTTTTTGTCAAGATATTTCCAAAGGTATCCGATCACGTATCTGGGACATGTCCTGACGGCTGGGTTAAGGGCTGCTATTGATATTTGCTGCAAACCTCCCATGGGATAATCTAGGCTTGACGCAAAATCAGAGTCAATACTCCAAAATGAGCCTATAGACACTGGCCAGTTGTGTCACCACCGAAAGCAGGGGAGCAAACTGACTAGGGAATGCAGAGTCTACACCATAACCACTTGTTTCCAACATTACACCTCCACGCCCATGTTGACACAGAAATACCATTAAATTCCTCATCTGCGACCCGTATTTGTTCAACCACCATAACGTTTACTCCGAAAACATCGTTTTGCTTAATGAGTGTGCTTATTATCAGACGCCGTGTACTGCGAACGGAGACATGTTTTTGCTTTAATGGGAAATGTTCAGTCACAAGTTTAATGACATTCTATCAAATCGTGGCAACTACCTAAGTGGTATAGACTCACATGCGATAGTAATAACACGAACTCTTTTGGAAATAAAGCACTTTGACCTGACATTGATACGACCTTATATGTTGACTATGCCAAATAAAAGAATGCCTGGGCAGGATCTTTTGCAATGCCTTAATCTGGCTTATGGAGTTAATTTGTGAATATAGATCCCTTTTGGAATGGTTATATATGTTAAAGCCTACACCCCCATCCGTTTCATAAAATCGACTTTGAATGTCAAGGTCATCGTTGAGCTTAGTAAAAGACCAACTATTAGAGAATCTCCTATGTGCTTGCACTTAACCAGTAGAGGCTTTTGGCCTTTTTCTCTAAATCAAATGTCGCCAAAACATGATAACTTCATGATCAAAACAGGATCATTATTGGTTGGCTGAGGCCGCCTGGGTTGAAGCCAACCAAAGGGAATGCAGGTCTTAGCTATAGATCAACAGAAGGCTATCTGCCCAATGTCAATCCCTATTACAAGCGAGATACATGTAGCTTTGCCTATATAATAGCCTACTCTCCCGAGATACACTTTGGTCCCTTTGTTTTATTTCTCAATACGGACTAAGTGATTTTGTTAACTCTAGTTTTTTTCTAGCCACAATGTTTTCTATAAACATATTTGATCAGGACAGCGAAACTCCTTTGTTTCCTAGTAACGTAGGTGACTTTGGCGGGTTTTTTAATCATTCCAAAGTAGAAACTAAGAGCGCACAGTTGTCTGTTCTTAAAGTGGAATTCGGTGTGTGCGAAAATTGTTTGTGATTTCTAGTTAGCCAGTGGTATTCCAGCGGTACCACCCTGGCCGTTTTCCTCTACCATTTAACACTGGACTGGAAAGATTAACCGTAGTAAAGCAGAGAAAACACGAACTTCTACATTCTTTAAATATCTACTATTGCCAGGAGCAGTGTTGAAAAAACCTTGGAAATAGAACTATAGATATAACGAGCTCCAGACATGAACGAATGCACATCGACGGCATGTTCTTAATTTGGACCTAAACACGTGTGATCGTGTCCTGATAACCAAGTGGTCTCAGTATAGCGCACTGACTCCTTGCTGTCTCTCAATACTGCCAAATGTCCCCGGGACGAATCCGGCCAGAGAATATTGCAAGATTAGGTGGTGAAGGTATTCCTATTTCCTGTATCACACCAAAGAGTCACTCGCATTTTTTCCACATTCACTCCAGTTTCAATGTTTGTGTCCCAAAGTAGGTGTATACTAGTCCCTGAAATAGACATGGAAAAGCATCAAGTATAATTTGTTACACGATATTTTGAATTCAATTGGATTTGGCTAAATCGTGACTACCTTATTTGCAGCTGTGTTAGAGAAAATTGCACAATATATTCCTTGGATTAGTCTCTTGGCAGAGGAAACGTATTGTCAATGCTATCACGCAATACCGTGTTGCATGTAGCTAGATGCAGAATGTGTATGTACCTAGTTATATCCAAGATGATTTATCCCTGACTTGTCGCTGCCATGGAATGTCACTTTGCATTTCACAGAAAGTACAAACAGGACGTGGTCTACAGATAAATTAAATACTGTAAATATTGCAATCAATTGGATACCATATTACGTGTCTTATTGACTTATTAGATTAAGTTAGGTTTATGTATTTGTGCTATATTCTATGAGTGAATGAATTGACCTTCATTGACTGCATTTTAAGATTATTTTCAAATACAAAATGGACGAGCTTTGTAAACATAAATGATACGTCAAAACCCAAAAATTATAAATCTTCTAACAGAAAAACAGCATACATCTAACGCTAAGCTGCAGCTGGTATCGTATTTTTTAGACACAATCACAGGTACAGAAACACACACAGCCATGCAGGAATCAACATTACAAGGTTCGCATCCTTGGCATATAGGGCTGGCTAGTAGACTAACGCAGAAATGAATATGTACACGGAACAGTAGACAGGTAACACGAACTCAAATGTCTTAAAATTGTTCAGAAAAAATATACAGATCAGAAATGTCTCCTTCTTTAAAGTATCAATATGAAGACAGAATGCGAGACTCAATCTAGACATGAAACATTTGGATTAAGTCCTCAAAATTCTATGGACAGTTAGAAATGAAATGAAGCATATCTCTGAGTAAAACATTCAATTCATTTTACAAGCCGTACTAGGGTAACTTGATATTACAAAAACCTGTATACAGTAACATTGCTTACTCAGGGGTCTTAATAACACACATATGGTTAAACTATGCCGGCCTTCATTTTTGTTAATCTATCTACCTCATATTTCCCAGATCTAGAAATATTAGCATCAGTACCGTAACTAATGAGTAAGATCCTTAGTAACTACATTCTTTTAAAGATTGGCAAGCGGTATCATAAAACGCATGGGGGCACTGTGTTACTTTGAAGTATAACTGACAGCCATCACTGACATATCCAATCGAAAGAAAATTGGGTTTTGATTTACATATCAGCATAAAGAACAACGTAACAAAACTCCTTTACACTGCAATTTTGGATTTTTTTTTCTATTTTAAGACAATCACTGCTATTTGGCCGAATGTACATGGATAACAAGGATGAACCAACAGAAGCTAAAATCACGTTGTTGGCTTGTATTTCTTCTCGTTTAATAATATCATTAACCCATTAAACCCTAGGAGTTCAACTAGATATTGTCGTCTGAATTTATTATACTTTTGACAGTAACTTCGGAATTGAAAATGCTTTTCCAAATAATTATAAATAAAGGAGATCTATTGTCAGTGTTTTGATTAACACTACTCCTTCAAATATTTTTACAAATATACTTTTGCTTGCAAGGTTTCATCAGCTTTGTCAGACTATTTTGTCGCCTGTGATTTCTGATGGGTTAATAATAGGACGATGTGTGCCATCATTATCCGCAGCAAGGAAGTATACCAGTAGCCTTTCTGGAACGGCCTTGATTTACCTAGGGAAGAAGAAAAGGAAACATCCGTAATGTTTCGCATTACATCAATTAGTGCTACCTGTGTCTTTTCTACAACGTACGCTGTGAGATATATGGCCGGAATGTGTAACTAATATGGCAGCAATAAGATACGGTGGACTTCAATACGGATTTGTTCCACGATACTGGTCTATGCTAGAATAAGATTAGCATCACGGGAAGCATTTCAATAACATGGCTCATGTAGGTCAGGTGTAAATTCAGCTAGTCCTAAGAGTATTTTTTGTTACGTGGTTTTCATCTCTATTCTTCCTCCACATTCAATTTGAAAAAACTAGGCGTATGCTATGCAGAGTAGATATTGCCTGAAAGGTCTTTAGATGATGAATACATTAGGCATAGAGAATTCTGCCTGTTTGAAACCCTTTATGAGATTTTGTTAAATGTGGTGTCTTACTCCGCTTAGTGAGCGCCTAGATTGATTATGTGTTAAAAGGTATAGGATTTCATATACAGTATGTAAAACAAACTCCATATGACGACATTGATGGCATTTGAGATGTTATTCTATATACTTCATAGTGCAATGGGAGTACATACAGTAACATCACTATCTCGTTAAAGAGGCTAGGCGAGAATCAGACCGAATAATCCAGAGGTGTACAATGCCAGTTGATATCGGAGACACAGTAGTCTGATTAACACTTGGACACAATAACCAACACGGATTAACACTTCCCCTCACACATATTCCAAGGTATTAAGTCAACGAGCCCGGTGGCATTTTCCACAAATGTTACAATCTCTGATATTAGCTCGTGGTGACTACGACTTCCTTTATTACCAACCAGGGAGACATTCACCGTATTAACGTCTAATCTTCATCCGTGTCTTAAATATATAGATACTGTAACTATGCTTGCATTGCAATTTTCTGCAATTAAGCAAACCGAGTCCGCAGACAACTTGCAATGGAAAATTCATGACGATTCTCGGCTTAAGAAGATTGCTTTCTTTGATAATTAAAGCAAATGCTTCCCACAGACAGACCGTGAGAAAATAAGCATACCCAAGGATCTACTTGACTCTAGTCTAAATAATACAATTATGTTTTAATATTTATTATGCCGTAAAGCAGTGCTGGGTAGTATTTATGGAAATCATTCCCCCCACCTCCCTCCCTCCACCCCATGCCATGCAAGATAAGTCAGCAAATAGGGAGAGGAGAAAGACCTCATTCGCACATCACTGTCTGCAGTGAATATAAAGTCGTCATACCAAAGTTGATGAAAACTTTCACTTGGAAGCATATTTTGTTCAATATAATGTCAATCGGACTGCATCTTACAACGCACCTCCTTCAAATATTTCAAAGCTTATGCATTGTAAGCAAGTATTATAAACAGTATCAGAAATCCAGATAGGGCCCCGTTGAAAGAGGTACTGGGAGGACAGTATGATTACAGAGAAGGGGGGAGGCAAGTGTTGCGGCAAGGCGCTAAAGGCCGCAGGAGGAATTGAAAGTGGCAGTGTAGTAAGGATCCGTGCGCCCAAAAAGTGAGTGGCGGGCGCACGGATCCAAGCCCAAAGTACAGGTGGAAGGTGCATGGATAGGGCACTGATGATCACGTGGGGACGTGTGAAAGGGCAGATAGAAGGTAGATGGGTGGGAGTTGCATAAAGTAATGCCTTATAGTTAAGTGCTGGACTCATGTCAGGAGTACCACATAAGCCATCAGCGCGGGCTCACGTGGGAACAAGGACCAATCAGGGCTCTCGCATCGATTACATTACTGAGACACCTTATCTCCACACCAGCTGGGGGTGCCCAAAGCACCAATTTCTGGCCTATTATAATTAGCGGCTATTAGTTGACATTAGTTGAGGCTTGCATGTTCATGTTGACCGGCTGGTTTCGAATCCACTTGTGTTTGGTGATCTAAGGTAAAGTCATGTGCAGCAAGTGTGCATGCAAGTGTCCTTCATCAACAGATATAAATTAATACTTACACCCATTAAACTTCACAGATCTCAATTTTTATATGAAGGCTAGGCATTACTTGCATCCATTAAACTATATATTTTCTCGAAGAAATTCCTGACTTCACAACTGTGGAAATGTTTATTATAATAAATCAAAGATAAAAGATTGTTTTTAGTCTAAGCCCAACATAAAGTCATCGGCCCTTATAGCGAACGGCAATTCAGGCAGACGTCTTTTCTGGGATCAACGGTTTTGACCAACAATTCATTTTAGCAAAGTTAAGTAAAAAAAATAATAGAAATAAAGCCACAGTTATTTTGAGTATGAAATATTTCTAAGTACCACACGAAGCACTGGGCGGGTGGAAAAATAATTGCACGATCGAGAGATGGAATCGAACCCGCGATCCTAGGATCGGCAGTCGACTGTACGTGCTATCAATCAGGCTATTCCTTCTATTGCGTGAGACGGAGTGAAAAGAGAAACATATTGATGAAATCCCGTAACTCTATTTGGGATCGTTCCTAGTATTCCGAGTCATTCTTGTCATTTACGTGACTGACAACCGTAGTAGATCTTTGTTAGGTACATGTACCACTAAGCCACTTTTATCAATGACCCCACACATTTACATACGGCCCGAAACTGATTATGACCTACCTTCGTCACCTTTGGTAAATAACCAAATCAAATATGGCGCCTGTTGTCTAACTACTGCCAGACGGCTCGCCATCACCCGAATGTCGTTAGAACCCAATAAGGAGCGCCAAAATAGCTGAAAAATTGTATTTGATCTTTTAATCTAATGCCTTTTCAAATAAATAAACAATAATAACTATATCAATACGCCTTTACATGTCGTTAACTTTGTGGCATCGCCAGTTTCGCAATCCAATTTTCCTAGTGTTATGAACTTGCTATTCTGAGGTTCAATTAGTGACATCTGCTGCCGTTTCACTTTTGGGGGCGCTACGCGCTGCATGAACATTTGCGTCCAGACAACACAGCGATGTTTAGGCATGAAAGGATTAAATGTTATGATTAGATTCGGACTAGCTTTAATTGGTTATTGGCAATGTATGAGTTGCATACCATTTGTTCTAAAATTAAAATGACCAGTAGGCAAGGAAGGACCTGTCTGTGAATACAGTGGTAGGGAATATAAACTGCATATTTTTTTATCGGATGTCTTTAACATGCTTGTGTTTGTAACTTCGGTTACAGGACTTTCCCTTGTAGTTTAGGTCAAGTATTTAGTTCGAGAGACGAGAGTTATGGCACGGCTGTGTGGAAATAAATATTTTGATTTTGATCAGTTTGTTTTGTTCTTATTGATTTTCAAATACTTCTCAATGAACTATAAGTACATGTACAGTATATAAAAGTGTAATGCTTTTTAGGTAGAGTAAAGACCAATTAAGGAGCAAAATGTATTCACTTTTTCATACCATTATCATAAAACTCTGTGTGAAACATGAACATTTTACATGCATCCATATTTTGTGAAGAACACGCGAACTATTAACGCGTGAACTATACGTATATAGTTCAGCTTATACACTTCTAATGTGACAGTATGACACAACAACGTTGACACAATTGTCTGAAACACTAGTTTTTCGCATAACTTTAAAACGTGACCATTTATATAATACAGCATCTGCAGGAAGGAAAAAAACATAAATCAGAAAAACTTCGATGTAAATTCTCGACAGGTCGCTGACTTTATTACGCATACTCAACGGCTGGCTGCAGGGGCTAATGCACTATAGATATAAGTGTGTCTGGAACAAATTGAATCTTGCACATCCATTTCCTTTACAGCCCCTGTTAGTTGACCTCAGGTACAAAGCATCAGGCATGCGCGCCATTTACATACTAAGGGAGAATGTGGCGCGGCCATCATTTGCGTATTCTATATATGGTGAGATAGAACAATTATCCAAAAAAACGTTAAAATGGTTATTGCAGTTTATATAATCGTTGGTAAAATGTTGGAATTGCAATTAAAGCCAACGGCATATATAACTGCATGTGATATTTAATAATTGAAAGATATGTTTGGGAAATAAGTGTGGTAATTATCTAAACATGACATTTTAATTGGAGCAGGTCAGATATGAACCCATATAGATTGATTGCAAATGCCACAACCTTGCTGCAATAGAACAGCTCATATAATTCCCATGTTAATACCAAGTTGCATGTAGCATGCAATAAATGATTTGCTACTCGATTAATTACCACACACACGCAAACACACTTACATACATACATACATGTCCGTAAGTAAAGCAGGTGTGTGTACTGATATTAATAGTGTATAAAGGTACATCATATTATTATCTAATTGCACGACATATTGAAAGTATCCAAATAAGGGCAAAGTGATTCTCGGTAGGACTAGTTGTTTTCCCCAGCCAAAGCGACTGTGGTACAGAGTGACCCTGCATAACACAATGCATTAATAAGCAAGTGATACATGGATAAATCGACGAAGAGTGCAATTTCATTCACCACTCAAGTACCTTCGGCTTATGGATTATATCGCATTACTGCCATAATGTAATACGGTATAAAATGAAAAGAAAATAAGGCTATTACTATCGGCGGGAATTTGTAGAGCATTATAGTGACTTAAATGCATCTTCGCATTCATCAATCTAGTGATATTCTCATCTAGTTTGCAGAGCAGGGCAGATGTGCCAAAAGGTAAGAAGGCTCAAATGTCATATGTATGATCATATGGCCTTGGTGCTCCTTCTCACAGGGCAGTTGAGTCATATCGCATGGGTGAATGTAATCATTCTATAGGCTAATATCGAAAAAAAAAAAAACATGACGATTAACATAGCATCTTGGGTGTGTCATAATAAATAAGCAGATGTAACTGTAATGAGATCATTAATTCGTAAAAAGAGAATACCAACATTTGGTAAATAACGCATACTTACGTTGTCAGGGGCGATGCATATAGTGCTACTCATGAATATGATAATTGGTGTTTTTGTGTAACACATTTTTTGTTTATCATGTCTTGCGTCAGAATAGAAATCACGAGTAAGAATCGATACAGAAAATCAAGGTGGTCTGGCTGAGGATGGCGTATAGGAATCAACAACTATGGTGCTATCTAAATGATTGTTCTGCTTTTATCTACAATTATTTGATATGAAGTAACTTAGACTCCTATAACAGACAACATACGTGCGGTTTCTCTTATTAGCAGATATTTGATTGAACCTCGTTTTTTGTTCATTTCTTAGATTGAAATTCAAACGAGCAGCCATCTTTATATTAATAAGATGATTATTATAGCTAAACTAGATATGAGAAATAATTCCGTCCACTAATTGGATGAAAAGAAACTGGCGTAATACCTAAAATCCCTTGCCTCGACTAATCCTTATTAGCTGGATTCAATATTGTTAAGATACTCAATAATTATTTATGTAAATCTCGAACAAAATTAAATGATAACGTGTGTTGACATTCCTATGAAATTCGATCAGATTTATAAAAGAATAGGCGTCAACTTACTCGTGTCACGGTCCTAGCTTGCTTACGTCATCAAAACACCTACGCCATGACGTTAACCACATCAGACGACATGATAACTGACGGCTCTTTCTACAGACTGAGGCATGTGAACCTATGGAGATTTCATGTAGGTATTAAGCAGACCGGTCCAAATATTCTCTCGTTTAAATTAGAATTTATTTGGGGCCACATAAATCATATAGAACTTCCGGATACCAGATCCAACCGGTGTTAAGATCCCACCTTTATAGATACTGTAAGATCCCACCTTTTTTAACTCATTTGAATTAGAGTTCATACATCACATGGCCTTTAAACATCTCGTTCAAGACAGGACCGTTCGCCATTGTCGAACACCAAATACAGCATTTTACTTTTTATCGGTTCTTTTAAAATAAACCGATAAAATTATTGAAAAATATCTATCAAATGATATTAATCTGACTCCAGCCAATGGCAGGCGCATGACACAGTTCCATTATTTAATTGTGCAACTTCAGTTCTTCAGAATATTGTTTTACAGAAACAGGTATAATTATAGTGTCGGAATATTTAAGGTGGCTTGTGTGGTTTATTCGTGAACGTAGTTCTTTTTTAGATCAATATTGATTTAGTTTCAAAGCAATGCAATCTTGAAGTTTTCTTCTCATTTTCGACAAAAAATCAAAAAGAAATAGTCATAGAATTTGAAAGGAGCAAAATATTTTTCAAAAATAATATCCTTCTCTTTGTATTGATCTTTTTTCCATACAGGATTTGATTGTTATTTGAGACACCCGAACAAAATTACAACAGGCTACTATTTATTCCATGGGTAATAATAGGTGGTGCCATTTTTACTTTTACCGTTGTTTTTCATCTCCATTAAGGCTGGACCTATTTCGCTTGCACAACGAAATTGATTTCTTCGAGAATTCAACCATGGGGAATTTGGTTAAGAGAAGTATCACATCTATAACCTTAATTTTATGAAATTGACCAGATTTTGATATTACACGAGTGCAGATGGGCGGGATTGGTGATACCAGAATGGTATAGTAGAGGCACCGCAAACAGACTGATCACTTGCATAATGTTCTGTTACTGTCTGTTACCCAATCTCAATACAATAGCGTGGGGGCAAGGAACCTCCCCTACATGTACTTGTACTGCAGCTGTGTGTGCTATTTTTTTGCAATCAGTGATAGAAATCTGCAGCTGATTATGAAACTTTAAACACCTGTAGTTCCTCAAAATCAAGATGGGGTCTTACAGTGACCGGGCTTGGTGACCTGCTACTAATTGTCTTCCATATAGCTACATACGGACACTTATTCAATCAACGATAATTGAACACCTGTCCGCTTAGAGTATACATATACCTGGCTCTCAATTCTGCCTACACACCAAAATAGTTATGAACAGCGTGGCTACTTAATTTCCTTCAAATGATCTGTGACGCTCGATCTCAGTACATTACCAGGTCTTCAATGGGGTTATCTCTAATGCAGCTGGTGGCTAATTTGGCCAATACAAAATGATACAAAAAACTGATCTGGCACATGGGCACTCATCTGAGAGTACTCAGCGAGAGCTTTCCAATGAATACAAACATGACAAGTTTAGATTGTTTGAATTAATCGTTGCGTAATTGTGGTGCTTTGGATGAAAGTAGCCTCAATATTGGAAGGGTTAACGTCAGCACGCAGGTGCTATGATGACGCAAGTCAGCTAGGAAACGCTTAATTTACTTTGCTTTCTCTTAATCAGCAAAATAAAAGATTTTAACCAGAATCAAATTTTAAAATTCAATTTTATCGCAAAGTATCTTTTAAACTGTGCTTGTCAATTTACTCGCTCGCAATTTCCATTAACGAGTATTGATTATTTGTTTGTTATTAATAGCCAATTGAAAGTTTCAAATTCGCCATGCAAGGGGACCTAGGCATATACAATGATAATGTCATTTAAGGAAACACGTACTGGCTGAAAAGAAGAATTTTGTGTCCCTATATTCATTTCTTCAATTTTTACGATATAAATATTACCAAAAAGTTGAGATGTTATGGTAATTCATAAAGATGTCTATCATATTTGTCTGCACGAAGTTCAACCCCCAATCTTATTTCAGCACAACATGTAAAAAGTTTAAAATGTATACTTATAAAAATGTAATTCAAAACCATTATTTTATGAATGTACTGTACTTGTGAATTGAATCTAAAATATCTACAGATAAGAACTGTGGAGGAAGAGTTAATGCTTTTTATGCCCCCATTGTGATACATAAACACGTTTTTGTTGTCTGGCGTAGAGTGTTTATACCGTATGAATGGCGGTGTGTTTTGGACATTAATGTACATATCAACTTTTCTATTCTTCCCTCAAAAAACTGTGAATCAAATTCCACAGCAGGGAGACTAACCATTAAATAGACGAGTTGCAGCTAGTCTGGATATTTCTATTAGCCAGACGTCAAATCCCTGGCGACAAATTATGGCACGCTGTCTAAGAAATTGATGTTATTAAGTTGTCTGTGTACTGTTCTCTTTATGTCAAATGCAGCGATGCATCTTCATGTACATGTACTTCACACTATTGCTGTAGATACTAGGCTTATCATTTTCAGTATACACGTACTTGGTATCACATCATTAGCGCAATTTACTGTAATTAGTGTCTAGACGCGAGGTTCGGGAACCCGCCGATAGGCGGCTTCAAACACGTCGAATGCCTTTGTGGAACGCCTTGGATTTTTTCATTACAGAAAACTTGGTTCTTCCAGTTATGTATGATAGCGTCCACTCTGTTTTGGTCAAACAGCATGGATACATTCAATGGACTAATTGTACTAAGAATACACTTTTAGGAAATTAAATAACCTTTTTTAATCAGTGAAATTAGCGATTTTACAGTTTTGATGACGTCACAAGTAATTGGTAGCTAATTATAGAACGCGACGGTGGCGACGCGTAGCTAAAGCGGCGTTCATTTACACTACATACCTGTAGTGTAAATGAACGCCGAACACGAACACGGTACAGTCAACCTCCCCCCCCCCCCCTCTCTACTACACCCATTCTACTGCCGACACATGGCATCCAACCCTAGTTCCGCAAAAACTCTGTATAGCACTCGTGTAGGGTGAATGCACTCTGCTACTGTGGAGCTGTTTTCTTGCTTGTCCGGACATTGTTCTTTTGCAATAAAGCGACGCTGCTTTGCCTTAAGCCTAAAACACACTTGAGCAGCGCGACGCAGCGCAGCGCAGCGCAGCACAATATAGTTTGGTCTTAATACCTTAGACCTAACACACTGGAGCAGCGCAGCGCGACGCAGCGCGTCGCAGCGCGACGCAGCGCAGCAAGGTATTCTCTGGAGGAATATTTTGCTGC
Source organism: Maea johnstoni (assembly GCA_963942565.1). Taxonomy (NCBI): domain Eukaryota; kingdom Metazoa; phylum Annelida; class Polychaeta; order Spionida; family Magelonidae; genus Maea; species Maea johnstoni. The sequence continues at coordinate 10,334,531 of OZ012685.1, read as the reverse complement.
GCAGCAAAAACGCTGCAGGGCTTCAGCCAATCAAAATACGGCAAGGCAATGGTTATGCCGTAATAACCGGGAGATTGCCGCGCCCTTTCACCACGTGGTCGTACAACGTGCACATGGAGGAAGAGCTAATTGCCGTTGCTAAAGTTTATCCTTCCATGTATGAAGGCATGAAAAACAGATTTATCATACACTGAGAAAAGCAAGGTTTTAACTAGCATTAGATGAATAAAGCAATAAGTTATTTGGGGGGGGGGGGGGGGGGAAGCTTAATAATGATGTGTTCTGAAATTATTATGTGGAGTCATATTTACACAAGGTACAAGCCCTGCGGGGAGTTTGCTGGCAGTTACATTGCATACGGAGGAACGAGTTACATTGAATGAAAAATATGAAATTATATAAATGTCACTGGTTCTTCACTGGCAGGACAACACTAGAAAAACGATGCAAAACTAATATCTTCAATCATTGATCTGTGGGGGTTAACAATCAATAATGATATCTGAACCCTTTCCCTTCCCCAGAGGATACTTTGTTCTGCTCTGGGATTGGACATGTTATAGCTCTCGCAATAGTTACCAAAAGGCCCTACCATCCAGGTACATGGAATACCTGTCTAATAAAGGCATACTTTGGGCTAATGTTAAATGGTGGAAATGAAAAAATAAAGACGAAACAACAACTATTGATTTATGAATTTATACTTACTAGTAACTAGAAATTATTGCTGTATATAGCCCTTGCTATCGCTACCATGTATGATGCCATATTTTCATAATCAAGGGGTCTAGAAATAATCAAATGATTGCTCACGGTGCCTACATGTACTTCATGAATATATCTATTGTACATGTATGCCTGCACAATTTCATACATGATTTAATCAAACAAAAAAAATCCAAAAAAAACAATGATTTTCCTGTTTCTGCATATCTACCCTAAATGAGGGGTCACTCAGTACAATACACATCTTAAACATTTGTCTTCGATGATTTCACTCGACAAGGACTTTATAAACTGTCAAGAGTAATTTGAATGATAAATAATACTAAGAAGTTAAAAAAATATAATGAGATGGTCAATAGGTGAGTTTTCGCTTTATGCTCTAATAGCCATCACTAAAGCTACTATGTACATGTACGAAGCCAATTCTTTAATACAAAAATGTGCAAGGGGTCTAATAATACATCAATTTTTTCAAACAACAAGATTGTTCTTATCACGCCCTTTCCAACATTTATTTTAAAAAGGGGGAGTTTACCTGTGCTAGATTATGCATAAAGTGGTGACACGCTTAGAGTATTTAGGTAAAAATTAAATGTGGTTAAATACGATGCTCTTAAACTGCCACTGGGGTGTTCATTTTATTCTATAAATGTGAAAAATGAAATTATTTTAAGTTATTTATCCTTGCTAAATAGAAAGAAAATCACCAAAGAGGTGTTAATGTTAGTGTTGCAAAAGGTTTATCTAAAATGATACAACTGTTGGCAAAGCTAATTTGATTATATAAATATATATATATATATATATATATATATATATATATATATATATATATATATATATATATATATATATATATATATATATGTGTGTGTGTATATATATATATATATATATATATATATATATATATATATATATATATATATATATATATATATATATATATATATATGTGTGTGTGTATATATATATATATATATATATATATATATATATATATATATATATATATGTATATATATATATATATATATATATATATATATATATATATATATATATATATATATATATATATGTGTGTGTGTGTGTGTGTGTGTATTTATATATTTACATATATCTGTAATATATATACAAACGCATACACTCAAAGTATCTATTTGTTGCAGTAATGTTACAATTAGAGGCCCTCCAAAAAAAGTATCTTCATCATACAAATCCCAGAATGACCTCAAACATATGTAAAAGAATACTGAAATCCAGTCAATGATCGGAATGCATATAAAAGGATCCCAGATTTTTTAAAGGATGTCACTAAATATTTTTGAGATATCTTGCAGAAAAGTTAGTCCTGAGCAATATAGGGATATTGATACATAACAGCCGAAAGTAAAGTTTGAAATATATCAAGGTTTAGCAAAATCTAAGTGCAATGGACCATGAATAGAAGTGGAGAGCAGTTTGATTTTAAAAAATTCTGAAATGCATTTTGCTGTTCAATAACTCAAAGGTTACTAAGACCTAATCAATTTAAGCTTTTGCCATAAAAATGGATCACTGAAAATTCGAAAGGTTACATGAAGCTGTTCATGAGGTACATGTACCCCTAAAGCACTGATTTCTGGCCAAAAAAGCACCCTTATTTTGATAAAAACGCTGACTTTTTCCACTAAATAAACACCCCTTATTTTATCAAAACACTGACATTGGATGAACGGGAACAAGTATTTTAACTTAAGATTTTATAATCCTCTTCGTGTTTAGCGGCAGCAAGTGGCGGCAGCAAACTCGGAAGCCCAGTCACTTCGGGAGTCAATCGAAAGGTCAAGCGATTCTGTTCAATTTTTTAGGCCACATTGACGTAATTTTAAGGAAAACGATTTAAAACCCTATTTGGGCTTTTTTGGCGCTAAAATTTTGCTGCAGCTTGCTGCGGCAGCAAAACGCTGCTACAGTGTGAATTGCTCACACTTTTGCTGCGCTGCGTCGCGCTGCGCTGCGCTGCGTCGCGCTGCTCAAGTGTGTTTTAGGCTTTAGGCCAAAATGAGTGCTCTCGAGAGCGCGTTTGAGATTTGGCGTTATTGTGTGTTTGCTCATGATCAAGCTTTTTCCGCCAAGCCTTCTGAGGAAAATGCTCAACAACAACAACAACTACCACTACTGCTGCTACTGCTACTACTACTACTGTCACTACTTCTACTAGCCTACTACTACTACCACTACTACTACTACTACTACATGTACTACTTCTACTACTATTGTACTACTACTATTACTACTACTACTACTACTACTGCGGCAGCTGCTGGGCTGCTGCTCCCACTGTTGCTATCAAAGGCCGTGATCCACAGATTGGTATACTAAAATATCCCCGCTGAGCTTACCAGGTCATCTGAACATGGAAATTCCAGTCATTAGTTGCCATCTTAGTCTAATTGTGCTGAACAGACGGGATTTGCTGGATTGGAGCATTCGCGAGAGCACACGCATTGCCAGGGAGGCAGCTTAATAGTGCTCTAATCAAGAAGCGCGTTGGGAGATTACTAAACAAGCTTATGGTACTTTAGGGTCACAAGTCAGTCGAACCTACTCCGATGCCTAACACAAAATTTCTCTCTCTCTCTCCCTCTCTCGCTGGGATCGTCATTTATCTGTCGATGCAACGTACATACATGCATACATACATACATACATACACACATACATGCATAAACATATACATACATTCACACATAAAAACATACGTACATATATGCAAAGCATACATTCATACAATACAAGCGCTTCGTGCAATATCATTTTTCAGAGTGCATTATAAATTGATATTGCACAAAGCCAGAGTGCCATATTGGTTTTATTATTTGCCTACTGCTCATTCGTAGCGCTGACAGGAAAGTGAAACCATTTCAGGGCTCCAGTTTGCACAATTCACATCTTTATATTCTTTCTCCTTCAGATATGTACAGAATTTTCGGTGAGCCCTTTCATTGGCCTTTCTTGGTGTTTTTGCGTCCTTTGAAAACAAAATATTTGTTGCATCATCATCACTTAAGCTGGCGGAGCGTAATTTGTTTTTAGTATTTTGCTCCATTCTGACAGCCTGATCAATTCATTGGAGCAGACGTAATTTGAAAAATGGAAGGAAGACTAGGCTTATTGTAAAACATAATTTGGGCTGATCACAACATGATTATTCATCCAAAACAGGGTAAATTTAATACGTAGAAACCTACTTTTTGCTGAAATAATTGACTTAACTTCAGGAGGTCAATTAGATAATTTAAATAATTATCAAAATGTAAATATCATTGATACGTTTTTTCATCTCCAGGTTTTACCACAAACCATTTGATTATTCTAAATGTCTAAGCTGGAATATCATTTTGTGTTAATTCAGTTATATAGCAATTTATATACTGCAAATACCTGAAAAAGTCACATGCATTAGTTTCAAATATCAAATGATTTTTGTCTTCAATAAAGATAATAAAGTTTGTAATTTTGCAAGGGTCCTTTCCTAATTACGATCTTACAAGAAGCTCAAAGTTCCCTGTCTCATGTCACTGCTTTTGGGTTCCTTTTCAAGTATTCAAGGTGAGAATTGAGCACATGAACCTAACAGCTATGAGTCTGAAGGTCGGAAAGTAATATTGCACCCAATATAAATTTTGTAATGTTGTCAGGTGACCGTGATCTGACTAATCACTGCATGGAGCAGTAGGCATATGATAAAAGTAGTTATTCTAATCCAACCCAATCCGTAGAAACTCTATAAACTTTTGGATCTTTGGGGAAATCTCTGAACCCTGCTGTCGGCATAACGTTGGAACGTCATCATTTTTTCTTTGTCAGAGTCAGTCAAAATCCTAATCTCGCAACCAAAGGTGCATACTGAGATCACTATTGTCTAGAATATTAAATTACAGCACAGCTTGGTTAACCCTTTTTCGTTATGCTTAGGTCAACAGACACATCCGGAGCTCTTCTACCATTTCCAATCTTTTCTTTCACACACGTGTCATCATCTTCAAACAGTCTAGCCTTGACCCTGAGATGGTCATTCTGGCACTTTATCAAGGCCCAAACTGAATGTTCTTATTTTAGAATAGGTATTCATATTTAAGTCTACGTTCACCATAAATCAACGCGGCGGACCTCTTTGCATTGAAAACGAAACACCATTCCAGGCTGAAATCAAAGACTAACTGTTGGACCTTGTCAGTTTTATTCTTGGAAAGAGTGGCAGTTGGCAAATCGTCCTTTTATCTATCAGGACAGCTTTTATTCCCTTAGATCATACAGCACAAGTTTGAATCTTCCAGCTGCACTATCAGATCATTCATAAAAGCGAGATATTTTAGAAACAAAAAAAACCCAGATGGATCCCACATAGCATATAATACCAGTCTGACATCACACCTTCTATGCGTACACGACAAAGGTAGTTGCAGTATGACCTACACATAACTCTCCACGGATGACCTCTATTCACAAGGTCATGCACTTTTACAAACAACCGTTAATCCAAACTGTGTCAAATGCCTTAGAGCCGTTATGGTTCGACTCCAAGGCATAAACATGTCTCCTGCAGTACCATGTAAGAGTGTATGCAGGACCGGCCTATGCGGTAGGCGCCCTTTAATTCACTAATCACGTTACTGTTTTCCCACCAAGAGCTAATCCTGTTCCAGAGAAGTAGTGTTATTTAATAGTGTTATTTAAGTTGATTACTAAAGCTGCACTCCCACATTTGAGACCTGTTTAAGACCTGTTCAAGACCTAGGGTTTGGCTCAGGTCTGCATTAGGTCTTGAAGAATATGCAAATTTTCATTTCTATTTTTGTATATCCAGACCATGAACTGACTTCAACATGACTGCTAACTGACCTGTCAGGACATGTTTATGACTGACTCAAGACTTGAACAAGACCTTTTACAGACCTAGTCCAGACCATTCCAGACCTGCTCACGACCATTCAAGACCTATGCAAGACCTACTTGTGACCTACCAGACTTCTAACTGACTTTTAACAGACCTCTATATGACTCGAAAATTTGATCTTAATCAAAACCTATACCATAGTAATATAAACACTTAATATCTGGGAATCTTTACTACTGTACCAGTTATAATAGACTTCAGAATGATATTATTAAGTGTTACAGGCTCATTCGTACACACACCTGTGTACCGGTAATTGATATTTCAAATGACAAGGTAATAGGGAGTGGTTCATTCACAGTTGCTTGTAAATTCTGGTTCAGTTGCCTGGATATGTCACCATTAAGTTCCTAGTGATGAGTGTTTTCCCTTTTTTTGACTTCTGCTTATAAGTTATTTAACCTATTAAATCCCCTGAAATGGATTTTTGCCTCCATATTATTCTTGGATAAATAATTTGAACATCTGCGCTTGACTAAAACATGCTAAAAGTTGCTCTGTTTTGTATAAACTTGCATATTTATTCAATTTCTTGATGGAATAAATCATATCTTAACCCTTTTACCTCTGGAGCTTGACATAAATGGAAATATTTGGACAAAAGAAAAAAAAACACAATATTTCGAAAAAATGACTGATAGTATTAGTATTAGTTATCCTTGTGAAAATTGTATACATTTATGTCTGCTTTGATTCCTTTCCCAGGCCGAAGTGGGCAGTCACGTGACAATTTCTAGTAAATCTAGGTCATACACTGGTCTGCAGCTGGTCTTGAAGCAATCAGTTAGCAGTCTGAAAAGGTCATGAAGCAGTCAGTTGGAGGTCTGTAAGTTGTCTAGTTGAGGTCTTGAAGCAGTCTAGATGACTGTCAGTCCGAGACTGCTTCAAGACCTTCCTGACCTCTAACTGACTGCTTCGCGATCATCGAGACCTTTAACTGACTGCTTCAAGACCACTAACAGACCCTATAATGACTAATTTCATAACAGACCTCTAACCGATTTTTTTGAACATGTTCAAAAAGATTTGGGAGTTTGCAGACCTGTTCACGACCATGCGCAGCCACGTAGACCTATTACAGACCTGTTACAGACCACTGCAGACTATGAGGTAGACCTGTAACTGATCTTTTAAGGACCATTTCTAATCCAGGTCTGTTAGAGGTCTGCGTCCAGGTCTCGAATGTGGGAGTGCGACTTAAGGTTATACCTCTATAATCATGTCAAGGTTGCATAAACTTTACCCCTAACAGGGGGACTTGGATTCGTCGCGTAAAATTAGTTGGAACATATTCTAGGTCTATTTTCTCCAACATATATAATATGCTCACATAAATCATCTAAACCTTTGTGGTCGAGCTATACTAGATTCTCAATGTGATCTAGCTCTGGTTCTGATGGGTAAATCTGTAGACGGCATTACGCATGATCAAGTGATTAAGATCTGGACAATCTCTGCCGTATATATATCGAGGATGTATGATAGTAAACTTAAAGAAGGGATAGGCTAAATTACTTTTGGCTGTGACCCGTCAGCTTTAAGTCAATCACCGGACTGTTACCACCAATGGACTATGATTTTAGAACAATCCTGATGACTTGTGTATACCACTTCTAGTGGATTCACGTTTGTAACCAGGAGAACTATATATCTTCTTTCCGTTCTCGTTCTATGAGTATTTTGTTGTTATAATATTTTCGTTTTGCTGTATTGTATTTTTATGTCTGCTGGCATAGTCAATAAATATACATACATACATACAAGCTTTTCATTTGTGTAGTTTATCTATCGCTTCCTTGACATCATCTTTGACAAAAGGGACTTCAGTTAACTCATGAACATCTTGTGCGTAATTGTAATTATTGAACCAAAGTAATATAGAAATTAGTAATTGTTGTTAAAACAAGGATATCTAAAGTAGGTTACAACACATATGAATATCTTAATTTGTTCATGCATACATATCTTTAAGTAGGGGTGTGTCTACTGCAAACGGTTTGTGTAAGCTGTTTCACTTAAGTCTACCAGAGAGAGTTGCAATGATCCGAATATCATTTCTGCAAATGTGCGTACCCAGGTATTTATGTACACTTTATTTCATTCTCTCATTGTCAAATGATACTGTATTACATGTTTCTCATATCTTGTCTAGTATAATCTATTCTGTATGTGTATTATTTGTATCAATCACCTTGATGCATCTAACTAGATATTTTGAAAAGATTTTTGTACTGCGTATGATTTTGTAGATTAATATATCTACTATTGATTAACATACAAATACAAATGCAAATAATTCCACTGATTGGTTAAGGCAGCCTCTGATTTTACCATTGAATGCTCGTAAACTCTGTTGAAATGCGCATATATGGCATTTCCAAATAAGGCAATTTAATACATTTACTCCATGGTTGCACCTAAGGTCTTATGACACTTTTAGAAATTGCAGTTTAATTTTCCTGAAACTTTGCATAAGTAAAGGACAGAGCATAGTGATTTTCAAAATAACTTTTAATCATGGGCTAATTGATTTTTATTTCAGATCTATTTTTTTTAAATGATACAATTTATGTCATGAACATATTATTCTCCAAAATTGGTTTCTGTCTTTGCTAAGTTTATCCCTTCAGCGACACTGTCACTCTCTGGAGTATTGTTCTGCCATGTTGAAATTATCTATTTGCAGTTATATAGGAATCATGGGGTGAAAAAAAGGAATTCAAGAAACAGGTTTTTAATCCAAAATTGGTATAAGTCTGAATTGCCGAATTTTTTTCAACAAAAAAAAGTGTCTAAACTATCTCTACAATGCAGATAAAGAAAATGACAGGTCACCGTGTTACTTTTCGAACCACAGATGGTTAATTAAATCTGTGAAATATAATCTTTTGGCAGATTTTCATAAAAAATGTTAGAAAAAAGTTATGCAATTCGTACTATACATGCTCATGTTTATGTAAGATACTTTGGAGCATGGGAAACCCATTTTATACAAATGCATTATTATACATTTATTATACATATATAACTCAAGATTATGAGGAGTGTGGTCAATACGACCACTCGCCTATCGGGGCAGCCCCATTTCTCCCGTGGGTCTAATATACATGTACATGTAGGAGAAAATTCCGGAAGAACGTGTTCTTATAAAAGGAAGTATTGATTTGGTGTGTAAATCATGCGGAAACCCTATGTATCTCTCATGGTGGGCGTCGTCTGATAACTAATTCCTCATCGTCGACGCGTGCGTGTAACATTGTCCGCAATTAGGGATCACGCGAGTCGTCGCCTCGCTTGTCATGACCTTCTTAGGGGTTTTATAAGTTACATGTATAGGCCACTGGGATGGATGCAGAATCTCGATGAAAGGGACTCGTTCTGGGTGAGAGGAGTTTATTTTAACAGAGAGGTAGATCTACCTCGTTGATTCCAAGTAGAACTAAACACCCGTGAAAATTCTTAGTATCAAAATGTGTATTTTGAGTTGTTAAGGGGATTCGCCGGTGCCCTTGTAGCCCCTATCCGCAACCGGGTTCTGACTTATGTATGACGGAGGTGGGTGGGGTGTTATATGTGATTATGCAATGTCCTGATACGTAGATTACGAGAGAGAGAAAAGATGTTAAATAAGATCATACAAACAGAGTATGCCTCATGTGTATGTATCTCGGAACAGGTGTGAAGAGAATCGCGGAGAAGCGAGTTAAATATTTCTCAGACACGCCTGGTAATACATATCTGGTTGATAGCAATACGTTATTTCAGAATATCAGAGAAGCCAATATCAGAATGGAATAAGCATACCAATACATGCTACAGGTGAACTTGGATATGATGGACTCAATGGGACCAGGAAAATTGGTCTGTCATATGCAAAATCCGTCGTATACATATGACGAATACCTGATATGCATCGTACTGGGACTAAGCATGTCGTCCGTCATATGCAAAAATCCGTCGTACAGTGGTCCGTCATATCCAAGTTCACCTGTGTATTTACAAATGTGGGCTGGTTAGGTATTTTTGCTATACTATATGCAATTGGTTGAAGAAGAACAGCTCTCTAAACCTAAGATTGAAGTTCCCTCAACAATTTGTTGTATATTGCTAGCACTCATTAATCATTCATTTCTTACTGTTTTATAATGTAGTGTCTGTTATTTCATTCGATCATCATGGTTTAGAGAGCAAGAAGAAGTAATGTGATTTCTGCTAATTAAACGCATACCTTTCGGTCGAAATTCTGTTCAAAGCCTGTTGCCAGAAAGTTGAATGAAAGTATAGGAATGAATAGGATTTTCAAAATTGAGGTATTGCTTTTAGAAGGCTAATAGTTTCAAATACAAGGAACTTGTAAATGAGTCAGGAAATAACTTTCGCTAAAAAATTGAAGAAAAAATGACTAAAAGGTTCCTATGATGCTTTTCACTAATTCCAAACAACCGACGATTCAATAACATGGCTGCTTAGCACCCTCCTGGCACAGAATCAAATTATGGCAAGTTATTGAAGAATGTAATTAAAACCTAAATTTCTCCCATGCTATAATAGGCATCAAAATTCTGCAGATGGCTAAATAAAAGTCACCCGCACAATCGTATGGGAGAGAGTGGCCTTTTAAGTACCAGAAACAGAAGGCAGTTCATTCCGAAAACGCTAAGAGAGTAGAATGAAAAAGGTAAAGACCAGGCAGTTACAAATTGCATAAGATTCTACAGGGCTTCCGAAGAAGATTGCCAAGCTTAATGAAAAGACCTTTTCGAATGTGTTCCCATTTACTCCTGTCTCAAGGTGGCAATATACCTTTTTCTATCTCCATGATCATGCAATTTGAATGACTGTGAGGTTTTCTAAGATTTGTTGGCAATCAATGTTCTTTTGATTGCTTCTTCTTGTTAGGATCAGGTGAGATCCGCGTGTTAGAAAGTTAAATCTCTTTGTCTAAGAGTAACACGTGGCAATGTTCTTTTGATTGCTTCTTCTTGTTAGGATGAGGCCCGGGGGGGGGGGGGGGGCACTTGGGTATTTAGGGGGGCGCATACGTTCGTTATCAAAATTAAAAAATACCCATAAAGCACTGATTTCTGGCCAAAAAAGCACCCTTATTTTGATAAAACGCTGATTTTTTCCACTAAATAAACACCCCTTATTTTATCAAAACACTGTATGTGACCGAAGATATTAGGCATATTCTGATGCAGTGCCCCAATAATAATGATGAAATGATACTCCTATATGGAGAAATCGCGGATAGATGTCCTAATGTCTCTAGAGTCCTTAATGACGAACCAGATGAATGCCTCATGATACTAATGGGGAAACCCATCCCATCTATCGGAAAGGATGAGCTGACATGCATGAGATCTATAACTGCCCTTGCAGTGAGTAAACTGTATCGTAAAATCATGAGCAATCGTGCCGGCATTGGCTAGCTTTCCTGGTAAATCTGATATACCATTTACAGCGATGACCCCCGCCTGCCAAAGGACAGAGAATTTGATTTACCCATGTAATTTTTGTATTCACAACGCCCCCGGGCCGAGTGGAGAAGTGTAGCACCCACTCTCTATACCGTGTTGGTTGCTCTAAGCAACTTTTTCTTCAAAAGTCGCTTTTGTTTTCTCTTTGTTTCTCCGCTTTATAGCTATATTTATACATGTTGATAAGAAATTTGTTATTTGTATAATTTTGTATTTTCAATGATATGGTCAATAAATATACAACTACAACTGACATTGGATGAACGGGAACGCGTATTTTAACTTAAGATTTTATAATCCTCTGCGTGTTTAGCGGCAGCAAGTGGCGGTAGCAGACTCGGAAGCCCAGTCACTTCGGGAGTCACTCGGCGTCAGAGCAGCATATATTTCGTGGATTGTAAGGGGATTTTGACCCCCATAATTCGTACCTTGGTACAAAAAAGTACCCTTCTTTTACAAAATCGCGGACATGCGGATGTCTTAAAAAAAGACCCCTTCCTCCGCGAAATACGTAACTAAGGCGCGGCCCCCCTCTGTATCTGAGTGCCCCCCCCCCCCCCCCCCCGGGGGATGAGGTGAGATCCACGTGTTAGAAAGTTAAATCTCTCTGTCTAAGAGTAACACGTGGCAATGTTCTTTTGATTGCTTCCTCTTGTTAGGATCAGGTGAGATCCACGTGTTAGAAAGTTAAATCTCTTTGCCTAAGAGTAACACTTGGCAATGTTCTTTTGATTGCTTCTTCTTGTTAAGATCAGGTGAGATCCACGTTTTAGAAGGTTAAATCTCTTTGTCTAAGAGTAACACGTGGCAATGTTCTTTTGATTGCTTCTTCTTGTTAGGATCAGGTGAGATCCACGTGTTAGAAAGTTAAATCTCTTTGTCTAAGAGTAACACGTGGCAATGTTCTTTTGATTGCTTCCTCTTGTTAGGATCAGGTGAGATCCACGTGTTAGAAAGTTAAATCTCTTTGCCTAAGAGTAACACGTGGCAATGTTCTTTTGATTGCTTCCTCTTGTTAAGATCAGGTGAGATCCACGTGTTAGAAAGTTAAATCTCTTTGTCTAAGAGTAACACGTGGCAATGTTCTTTTGATTGCTTCCTCTTGTTAAGATCAGATGAGATCCACGTGTTAGAAAGTTAAATCTCTTTGCCTAAGAGTAACACGTGGCAATGTTCTTTTGATTGCTTCCTCTTGTTAAGATCAGGTGAGATCCACGTGTTAGAAAGTTAAATCTCTTTGTCTAAGAGTAACACGTGGCAATGTTCTTTTGATTGCTTCCTCTTGTTAGAATCAGGTGAGATCCACGTGTTAGAAAGTTAAATCTCTTTGTCTAAGAGTAACACGTGGCAATGTTCTTTTGATTGCTTCCTCTTGTTAGGATCAGGTGAGATCCACGTGTTAGAAAGTTAAATCTCTTTGTCTAAGATTAACACGTGGCAATGTTCTTTTGATTGCTTCCTCTTGTTAGGATCAGGTGAGATCCACGTGTTAGAAAGTTAAATCTCTTTGTCTAAGAGTAACACGTGGCAATGTTCTTTTGATTGCTTCCTCTTGTTAGGATCAGGTGAGATCCACGTGTTAGAAAGTTAAATCTCTTTGTCTAAGATTAACACGTGGCAATGTTCTTTTGATTGCTTCCTCTTGTTAGGATCAGGTGAGATCCACGTGTTAGAAAGTTAAATCTCTTTGTCTAAGAGTAACATGTGGCAATGTTCTTTTGATTGCTTCCTCTTGTTAGGATCAGGTGAGATCCACGTGTTAGAAAGTTAAATCTCTTTGTCTAAGAGTATTAACACGTGGCTCGATACTCCTGTAGCGTCCTCGTTGTATCATCTCTGCGTCTCCTCTTATTGTTGACTAGTTATTCCATGGAGCATGTCTCCAGTAATGTTTAGTTAGTATTGAATATGTGGTATGACAATTCATGGATACCGATTCTCAGGTCTCATGTATCCAAATATTTTGATGTATCGTATTGTAACGTCTCTTCCATCCTCGCTTAGTATCAGGTGCTAATAAGGTTTGATCAGTTTGGATATCATTTATATTTTGTTTCTATCTCATTTTATTATTTTTTTCTCTAGGGGCAAGGAACATATTTTTATATCGTGTGATTGGGTACTATTTTGTGCAGTCAATGGATATGAAATACGATACAACATGGATCTTAACCATCGCACACAAAATAACCTAAGCTAGGGGCCATGTTTTACAGAACCTGTATTTGGCTGTGACTCTTTCAGACTTGATTATAGTTTACACATCATGTATGACTACAGTGGGATCCTTAAGGTGACAACCAATCTGAGTTTATCACCCATGTAAAATGACCAAATTGCCAGTTCCAAATTAAACTTTTCCCATTGTGGGCAGTGCCACAGGTCGTCACTTTAGTAAAGAGGTTTCACTGTATATGGAATGGATGGATGGTTCTGTATCAAATGCATACATCTACTAGGCTATAACCATTCACTCGTTAGAGAAGGTGCAACAGGAGGGCGTCAGAACCTTCAGATCGAGGCACCCCACTGTCTTCATATCAGCAGAGCATCTCCATGTGATGAAAACTAACAGGATTTGGACTTTTGACATTTACGTCTACAAGGCGATACAAAAACTGTCTTGATGAGCTAGTCAGCTTGTAAATGTCTTTTTCCACTTTGTTTTCATTTCATGTGGGACTCGATACATTGCACCGATCTCAACACGAGATGAAAGCCCAACGCTATATAAAATAGGAATCAGCCTTTCAACAAACGATAGGCCTTTCAATTACTTCAGAAGCTATACGTTTTTCTTTATACATGTTTTTCTTTATTCTTCAATTACATGCCATATCTGTAGATTTACTGTATATAGATTAGATTGCGAATGCCTCATAAGGTACAAGGGGCCAAAGCGTTGCAACTGAATGCTTGGTAACTATATACATTAAACGGGTTAGAACATCACGAGGGGTATGTGACGGAGTTGCCAGTGACTTCGGGTTGTTAATTTCTCCCGGCCATTGCGATTTCTTCCATTATTAAAGTCCTAGTAATGGGTACCCAGGTCATTTCTGGGATGTTATACATCGTGTATTTGTAGATTAAAAACGCATAATAAAAGTGTAGTATGCCTAGTATAAAGCGAGATACAGAGCATAATTGCTCTGACACCCATAAAATACGCCGATGGCGGCAAAACTTGGCTGTGACGTCACGGGTGGCCTTCATGCAGGATGGCGTCAAATCATATCGCATGGAAATTACATATTGACATATTGCTTTGGGTTGCCTCTTGGTCCAGGAGTGTCCAATTTCTACAACAGTTATATTGTTTTAAGGCATTAAAAGTGCTCTATTACTTGATACGTTTTTGTGACGATTGGTCGCATAAAATAGCATTTGTCAGCATTTTAGGGTAGTCCCTACATCACATGAAATTGCTTTATGTAGGATAACGCATGTAAGCTTGATAATAAGAACTGTCGCAGGTTAAGATACTTGTCAAACTAGTGGTTTTGTGAAATGTTGAATAAATGTACTTATTACGAATTTCCAAAAAAATACACAACTATTCCTTTGGGGTACATGCCCCACTCTTAGTTGAATAGATCGACATTGGCGATTCCTTCTTTCACCTAAACTTAAGTCTGTCTGACCCACGCTTAACCGAACGGTCTCTCCTCTTTGATGTACATGCTATACAAACTTGATAAACCTCTTGGGAGTACTAAGTCGAGTTTTATAAACATATTTTCTACCTCAACTCCGCAAAATGTAGATTTTGCCCATTGTGTGCCCATAGTGAAATTGCGCACGACATCGCTCACATTTCAGTTGTACCGAAGTTTGCAATGGGCCAATTTTACAATGTGATTAATGAGCAAATTCAACATTTTGCTGAGTTGAGTCAAAAAAATATGTTTATATACATACATAAACGACTAAGTGTTTATAAGAGGTTTGCCAAGGTTGGATACCAGTGGCGAACACGAACTTTTTGTAACAAAACAAGGAAAAACGGTCAGTCAAGCTTGGGTCAGACAGACTATAGACTGTTCATAAACAGTGACAAAGGACCACTTTTTGAAAAAAGAATTAATGGCACTAAACGGTCTTCATTTATTCATTCATTTCCACCCAACCAGCCAACCACGCCCTCAAAAATACATAACAGTACTGAAATGTACATGGAGCTTAATGTACATGTAGCTCTACATTTCGGCTAGCTCAACATGTCACTTCCGATTTCTCGGGGTTTGCGGTAGGATTTTAACGAAATAAAGATCGCTATTTTCACAATTAGATATCCTTTTTAGAAATTATCATGAAAATTGCGTAATCAACGTTGAAGTGTCAGCGAGGGAAGTCGACCATGCCTTCATGTGACAGTGTCTCCCGAGTGAGACCATAACAAATGCCGTTGTTGTGTTTTACTAGCGATTTCTCATCCGGTTCTGGGTTGATTTTTACGCGACAAAGTTAGTTTGGACCGCACATAAATATTCAATAAGCATATAAAATATGAGGGCAATCGCTTTATTAACGATGAAGCAGCATCGAGGAAAGTATAGCTATGTTTACGAGCGACTATTCCGCTCAGTGTAAAAAGAGATGACCTAAATCTGAGAGGGGCACCCGTGACGTTTACTACTCATAGCCTCGTTTTCAGTCATTTTTCGGCGGGAGATTTTTTTTCTCAAAATTGGCACTTTGGAATCACAAAAAGAATTACTAAACATAACTTTTTGGTTCTTCAATCTACTTTCTTATATTTTATTAGTAATGAAGACCACACTTTTGAAAAGAAAAATGTATCTTTTTTACTAGTTACTAGTACTTTAACACAATCCTGCCAAACTATGGCAGGAAAAGGGATTTGAAACAAAATTCCCAGCATTCTTATTATATATATATATATATATATATATATATATATATATATATATATATATATATATATATATATATATATATATATATATATATATATATATATATTCTTTATTGACTGTAGGCATGCTACAAAAGATTTACGAACAGAAGATAAACCAAATAATAAAGCAAACAGTAAATGAAACAAAACAAATCATAAAGAATTAACAAATTGAACTGATAAGACATATAGATATAAAAACTGTTCACACAAAGAATATTTTCATTCTCCGGGTCACGCGCATTTGATTACCATAGTATCAATTTAGAGAAACTGTCTTATTGTTATGTAAATGTATTAGTTAGAGAAGTGATTTTCGGCTGTTCGATTTCTGACCAAGGCACTTCGGTGTGCAACCCCATTATTTTATGGGTTGAATATGATCTATAGCTATGGTGACATTTTCTTAGAGAAAAAACAGGCAATCAGTAATAAGTGTTGGAATGATGTTGTACAATCTGTTTATTCTGTGTATACGAATGCCACTGTTAGAAGTTTGGAGCATTTACTTGCAATGCCACTGTGGTATAATACAAAAATCATTCCTGAGAAAATACAAAGTTGGGTGGATAAAGGTATTTTGACTATTGGAGATATAATAGATGCAGAAGGTCATATATTCACAATTGAATATATAAAAAACAATTTACAATTGAATTGTGACTTCTTAATGTACAATAGACTAAAAAAAAAGAAAACAGCTTATCTTGGGCAATAATCAGATTTCACAAAATGATAATATTAGACCAAGACTTCCGTTTATATTATATATTATTGAGGCTGGTGGTAAGGGTAACAAAAATACCTATTTTAACTCAAAAATACAGGTTTGAATATTTTAACAGCATTTCAAGACAAATGGTCAGAAAAATTAAATGATAAAATAAGATTGGACACTTTATCAACTTCTTTTAAAAACGCAAAGAGATACTCTCCGTCGGTTTATCAACATTTTATTCAGTACAAATTGTTACATAGGAGAATTGTACATAACAAATTATTGCACAAAATGGGTATTTCAACAACACCAAACTTTCTTTTTTGCAATGAGTTGGAAACTATTGAGCATGTATATGCGGGGTGTCCAAATGCCCTTCATCTATGACAAGAAACAGAAAATTGGGTTTAAAGCTTACATCATCCAAATTTTAGAATCTCTGACACTGAGAAAATATTCGGTGAAAAATACAATAACCACTTCAAACACATTATTATTATCAGTATCAAAGATGTGATATATCAAAAAAGAAAGAAAGATGATAAAATGTATTTACAAGATGTCAAAAGATTAATCTTAAAAAACTTACATATTCTAAAAACCCAAGAATCCCTAAGGAATACGCTATCTAACTTTGATGAGGATTGGAAGATCCTTATAGAATGCTTTAGAAATGATCCTGCTACCAAAAACAGCTGGTACCTAATATACAGTTACAAAATTGTTACCATACTTTGTTAACAAAGGAAATCAATCCATACTGTTGAGACTTGTGTTTGTATATATACAATCTATCTTTTGACAACATACGTGTAACACGAATGAGATTGGATATCTTTTCTTTCTGCTTTTGTGTTTCTTGATGTAAATCTTTGACAATACAAGAATGCTATATCAGCGTTTTATACACTGATGTGTCGTATATGCCAATATTTTTGCATGAATGCCTATGGAGAATAAAAATCCTGTTGCATATGTGTGCAATTTGAAATTTAAAAAAATGGCACTTAGGTGTCACCCTTGGAACCGATAGATAGATACAGATGTAATTACCCCTAAGACACTTGATATTCTTCCATAAATAAAAAGGCCTGCTACATTTAGGAGTGTGGGAAATGTATTGCAGATAGTGAACGAGACTGCGCCAATTTGCCTTTTTATTCTTTATAATCTTTAAGAGTATTTATTTTTACATCCTAAAATGGCCTTTTGTTGTGTTTGGTTATCAATTTATTTCAATGCAAATGCCTTTTGATATGTGCATTTGATATGAAGCATGATTACTTCAACTATCTTATTACGCCAATCAATTTAATTATAATTGCATAATTCCTCTACTCTAGGCAACCATACTCTTCCAATTTCATATAGATTAATTTGAGAACGTTTTACTGCTTCCATGCGTGGGTTTCAATCTGATATTTTCATCATTTGCTAATTGCATCTGATGTAACAAGCATTGTCTGATATTTCAAAAAGCCTGCATCTTACGAATAATTAGAAAGACATGATATTGAGAAATGGAAATAATGAAGCATTTAATATTTATTGAAATGCATCATCAGAATGATTTAGGTTCAAAAAGAGATTATTCATATTACTTTCCAAATAAAACCACCCACAAACCTGTCAGCAATCCTCGTGAAAGAAAGTGAAAGTGAGTAAAAACAAGCCGTACGTTGCCAATAGGGCATCCAATTTGAGCAGGCTTAATGCATCGCCTGAGCACCTGCTCCCATTGGCTGGGAGATAGCGGTGGCAGCAAGTGATAGGTAGAAACATCCTTGGGTTAGACCAGAGGAGTTGAGAGGGGCTTTAGAGATTGACAACTATGAAATACAGTCAGAAACAAGTTTGACACAAATCAGTTGTTTGCTTAGACTAAGAAAACAATTCAAACAAACCAAACGTTCCCCACCATATAACAATTGACACACACACACACATATAATTATATATATATATATATATATATATATATATATATATATATATATATATATATATATATATATATATATATATATATATGTATATATATATATATATATATATATTTACATATATATATAATTATTTTTGTTTTGTTTGCACATTGAAACATATACACTTATACATATGCTACATATACACCAAGATAGAATGTAAATATTAGATTTACATTCATATAACTAGTAATTAATTAGAAAAAGGTTATAAGCAAGATACATAAGAGGTTCGTATCCTAAAATAAAGCCGATGTGGTTAGTACACAATGATTCGGATTGTATTTTCAACTTGTCTATCAACCGTATAGAAGGATTTCTATGGGTAATGAAACGTAAAAACATGGGTCTATCGATGCAACCTAGAAAGGCTTCTGATTTCTGTCTTTCTCTGATGAGGAGGAACATCATTGTATTCCCCACAGTGATGAGGAACATCATTGTATTCCCCACAGTGACATGATGAGGAACATCATTGTATTCCCCACAGTGATGAGGAACATCATTGTATTCCCCACAGTGATGAGGAACATCATTGTATTCCCCACAGTGATGAGGAACATCATTGTATTCCCCACAGTGATGAGGAACATCATTGTATTCCCCACAGTGATGAGGAGCATCATTGTATTCCCCACAGTAATTCAATGGGGATTTCGCTGATTACTTAGAACATTCTTTACCGCCAGTTCGCCAGTGGAAATTGATTGATATAACGGCAGATATTTTAAAATATGTTATTATAAAAAGCATTTATCTGGATGATACTGATCTTTGAAATACATCATTTGAATAGTGAAAATTCTCTTCTATAGTAATGTCGCCATATGTCTCTTGCGCTGCATGGCCTCTCTTCAAAGATGTTTCAAGTATCACTCTAATCAATAACGTCTGTTGGAATTTGTCATGTCATATATGAACACCTGATACAAATGAATCCGACACTGTTGAGTGCCTCCCACCAATCACCGGCTTCGAATAAATCACACTTTATGAGCCTTTGTTCTCTAAGCTGCATAAACCACAAAGGTGTTACCCAAGTATATTGTGTAGAGTGCTCAGCCAAACTCTTCTTGACCTTTGATTGGTGGAAAGCAATCACCTGCGGTACAAG
Source organism: Maea johnstoni (assembly GCA_963942565.1). Lineage (NCBI taxonomy): Eukaryota > Metazoa > Annelida > Polychaeta > Spionida > Magelonidae > Maea > Maea johnstoni. The sequence goes on along the minus strand of OZ012685.1, from coordinate 10,314,642 downwards.
CTACACAACCCGCACGGGGCTGTGGTGTGTGTACTATCATATGTGCTTGCTCGGCTTGGCCTCATAAGACATTGGATGTATCACATGTACCACAGCTTCCTTGCGGTATTTCTATCCCTAAGATGGCTCCAGACTGTAGATGGCGCCACTGGCTGCACGGACTAGCGAGAGATCCCGCGCTGTAGTAGTGAACACCTCGTGAGTAGTGATTTCCCGCGCATGAGCCTGACGGCGGTAGCGGCTGTACTGATGATACTGTAGCTGGCACACAGGTAGTCCAGCATTATAGGCTAGACTGTCTCGCTCTATTGACGTCTGCTTCTGCCTCAGATCGTCTGCATTTTTGCGCTGAGTGTGACGAACGCTTCTTGACACGTAAGTGCAATTTCTTCTTACGATTCTACATGAGACTTCAATTTCAGATTTGCGAATCGATGTCTTAAACCCGCCGTGAAAACCGAGAAAAAGTTATATTTCTCGAGCAACTCATGACCAGGATATTATTAGTCTGCGGTTCAGGCACTGTTATAATGGTTTGTTTTGGATACATATGGGTTCGCTTCACTAAATGCGTTAGTCCATATACATTTTAGAAGTGTGCATTGTTTCTAGATCAACTCATGGCCAGGATATTACAAATATGCTTTTCAGACAATGTTCGATTGTACTTTTTGATTAAATGCATTTGTTTCACTGAATGCGTTAAGCCATAAACAATTGATAACTTTGCATAGAAGTGAAAGCTTTATATATTTCTTCGGTTTTTGCTTATGGATAGTTGATCACTTGCACTGTTGGTATAAAACTTGTGAATTCAAAGAGCCAAACATATATTTGGATACCTGCTGTGACTATTGATTCAAGGGTCGGCTTTTAATTGTAAAGAGTGATCGATAATACCCATTGTGCGCACGAACACACGATAAGAGGGTTAGTCGTAAGAGGAGGGGAATGGTGTTTATCTAGAATCAATATGAGGTGCACGATAGAGAAAACAGCAGCCCTGTAAACGACTTCCCGACCGTTGATTGATTTCTCAAATGCTAACAAGGTCTATACACGTGTTATACTCTGCCTTAATGTGTGTCTGTGAATTATAAGTCATAACGGTGACTTGTAAGGACGTTGAGTCTGTTATACCTTGCTTTAAACATGTAGCAACTACATGTATAACTTGGCGACTTGGAAGGACGTTCAGTGTTTCATCAAATAAATTCTTAAAGTATTAACATACTAGTTTAACGTACCAGCGGAGCATGAGCTACTGGCGATAACATTTTCTTTCTGAGCATGATTTTTCAATTTCTAATGTTATTCTTCTCCCGTGCGGCTACTTTCCACTGGAGTGGTAACCAGACCGTATTATGCAATACCTTCAGGCAAGGTAATTACCCTGTCATAATATAGACACTTGCTAACTCATTAAAGCAGGGTTACTTCAATTAACCTACGTGCTGTAACTTGTGCAGCGAAGGACATTGCCTTAATGGAGATATACATTACCATGTGGCGTGTTCACATGGTCAGACAAACATTGACACATCTTCTTAACCAAGCACTAGTTCGCTAGAAAATCATAAACAAGTTTTTTTCTCTTCAGTTTCAACAATCCCGCTTCAGATATTTCAAACAATAGTCCATTTGGTGAGCTCGGTACGTCAGACTGTGTGTGAATTTCAGATGCAGATGGGTTAAACATCAACCCGCAATCTCTAACCGAAAGTATATCTAAAGCTTGGTGCCACAATCAGAACTTTTCTACTATCTAGAGTAGAGACTCAGCGGAATGCTACTTGTTTTCCATCTAACTGATTGCGTCCTGTTGGCTCGGCTTGTTTATCGCTTAGTCATGCACAAGCGGCAGCTGTGGAATACAGTGATATATAATGTATATTGGCAATATCGCACTAACTTCAATCTTATAAATCTTTCGTATAATCTGGCAGAGTAATCCTGTTCGGGACACCCATAGGATTTGGAGCGAGTAACATGTTTTGCTAATTATATTAATGATAATATGCTATGACGTTGGGTCAGTATGTTTATAAATTATACCCAAGAGATCTACCCTACTCTATCACATGTTTGCCAATATTCAAAACGCTTTTAAGTGTAGTTTGTGGTTACTGTTGAAACCAGACAAAATCAAACATTTATGACATTAGAAAGTCTGGTTAATTTTTAGAGAACACCAAATGAAAACCCATGCAGGAGATCTAGATTAGGCTATTTTCTGTTATACCTGAAGACCTACTTAGTCTCGATCCTATGAAAATCTGAATTAACAGACTATATATTATAGGGCATCATAATTTGTATTCCCAAAAGTGGTAAACCTAGAAACGATTTGAAGAATAGGCACCCTCTTACTCCACTTAATTCTGTATACAAATGTTTTTCGGCCATGGTTACCATTAGACAAGGTTTTAGTCGCAGATCTTATGAATTGAGATCAATCAATATAGCAGATGGGTATATGGGTGAAAATACTCAAGTTTATGATTCCATTGAATACTGCAAGCTTGAAAACAAAACTGGTCTTATCATTATATTAGATTTTGCAAAGGCATTGATACTATTTGACACTATTAAATGGCATCTCTTTGTGAGAGAAGTCCTTTATTTTTTCAAACTTTGGTAGAAATTTTCATAATATGAGTAAACCTCTCCAAAACCCCTCCTTTACAAGAATTAAGCAAAATCCCCCTGTCTAAAGGATATAGGCAGAGGGACCCATCGTCCCCTTATATCTTTGTTTTGTGTGCAGAAGTCCTATGCCATATACTGAGAGAATATGACAGTGAAAAAGGCGTCAAAGTACCTAATTTAGACGGGAGATATAAGAGTCAGATATTTTAGGGTGAACTAACTTGCACACCATTGATTTATTTGACACATCTCCTAAGTTAAGATGGCTTAAAAGTTCAAGTATTGACCTGACTACAAAAATATATTAGAAGAAATTACGAGCAACATATTTTGGTTAGATGATCTTAATGCGTTAAAGAACCTTTGGTTAAAGAACTGTATTTATCAAAAAGTGCAATCCTTCAAACACCGATATAGCTCAGCCTTTTTATTAGCCTGCAAATCAGAGCGGAATAGCATGATAAGAGTTTACTAGCCATATCAGATTAAATCGATTATCTCAAAGTCACATTATCATAAGAAAATGTTTATTTGCATTTTAGTATTAAAATAAACGTCCTTGATTATGCAGACATAACAATGAAGATTTTACATTTGAAATGGAGAGTTATTCCAGACTACTGATTCACACCCACGGGACTCCTTTTTAGACATTTTATCATCCCTTGACAATAAAGGGATTTCAAATTGATATCAAAGACTTGTGCAACAGATTCTATGCCTATTACATTCTTCATGTTATAAGGGAGCAGTCATTATCCAAAATGTTACATAATTACTAGAAAATCGAACACATTTTCTGGTATCAATAAATCATTTTTTAGTATTTATAAATCATTTTCTTGTGTTTGTAAGTGCAGTCATTTATAGATATTAGAAATCGATTTATAAATACAAGAAAGTCGTTTATTAATATTACAAATGTATTCATTAGTATTTGAAAATCTTTAACAATTTCTAGTATTTATAATTCATTTTCTAGTATTCACAAAATCATTTATCAGTATTTATAAATATAAATACACAAACACAAAAATGATTTGCTAGTATGTACAATTCTATCACAATTCGTAGTATTTATAAATGATTTCCTTGTATTTATAAGTCTTTTTCTAGTATTTATAAATTATCTTCTTGTATTTGTAAATGCAGTATTTACAAATATTAGAAAAAGGTTTACAAATACTGTAATATCATTTATACATGTAAATACTAGGAAAAGATGTATTTGTATTTAGAAATGTGCTTGGTTCTATAATGCTAATAAATCATTTTTTAGTATTTATAAATGATTTTCATGTATTCATAAATATTTTTTTATTAATATTCATAATTCATTTCCTGGTATTTGTAAATGCAGTCATTTATAAATAAGAAGTGATTTATACATACTAGAAAATGACTTACTAGTATTTGAAATTCTTAATTAACTATCATAGTGCTTGCCATAATAACTAATAGATAAATGGCTAAAAGATAGTATAAGTACCTCCCACAAAATTTCTCAGCATGCATTGAGCCACTATGTTTTCTGTTGAAATGTTAATGTTTGAAAACTGCTCCAGTTCAAGTGGCAATGTTTATGTGAGCGTGAGTTTTGGAGGTATGTGGTTCTATAGATACACCTGTGTAGATACACTCGTGTTTCTTGCAACCTTATGTGTGCCCATTCGATGGCACATCTCAGGGCCGGTGGGCTGTCTCTAAGCTTCTGACGTTTATCTATTATTCTCCTATCACAGACTACATGTACAAGAGAACTTTTTATAGTTTTGAACTGTTTTATTTATGCATTTTTTTTTACTTTTTCCACTATTAGGCGTTGTACACTGCCCATACTGAAATCATGTCTATTCCATTCGGTGATGTTTTATGTCTCTGTACATAACATTTTTTCTATGTTTAATGAATGGGCACTGCATAATTATGTAAAGTAAATTTCTCTGGCAAGGCCGGAGCAGGGTGCATGGCTGTTTTCTGGTGACGCACACATCCTCTCCTTGTTGTTTGTCATCTCACGCGAGTACGGAACTGACCAAGCCAAAACATTCTCTCACGAGAGCGCTTCATTGGTTAGTAGGTACCTGTAACCCAATTGATTCTCCGCGGGCGGACGAAAATGCCAATTACCTAAACAACATTACAAGTGGCGAAAAAGACAAACTTTATCAATTACAAATCACGGTTACGGATTTTGCATCATGCATTTTGGCAATGAATAGTTGAAATTAACAGATTTCGGTGGTATTATTTGCAACTGTTGTACTAAAAGAAATTTGAAGCTGTGCATGCTTGCCTCGCTGACGTAGTGGTTCAATGCATTGGCACTATTAACAGATTGCTGTCTCCCCCCATTGTCGAAAGTCTGTGGTATGAATCGGGGTCAAGGCATGTCAGTAACTTATTCATCGGTGGTTTCTCAGCCTACTCTTATTTGACAACTATTAACTATTAGCAACTTTTTAGTCAGGGCTGTTCCATTTAAAAGTGTGGGGGGAGGAGGAACGGAGGTTTTTTTGAAGGGGGGGAGGGGCCGAATTTTGAATTAGTTTATACCATTAGAGTATACATGATTTCTGGCCGGTGGGGGAGGGGGGTGTCGAATTTTTAATTACCTTCCGTCCCCCCCCCCCCCCCCCCCCCCCACCACACTTTTAAATGGAACGGCCCTCACATTTTAACCTCAATATGACAGAGAACGTGCGTGTAAACGAGATTTTAAGTTACAAATCAGCCTTTGAAAAGTCGACTTGACGTATGTTGGTATTTGCATGCTACGACCAACACAACTATTTCGTGTTAGATAACTCAAAATGAAACTAGCTAGATATTTGAAATGACACGCTAGTAAAGATCGGGCGAAAATTGAACACAAGATCGCATTCCTGAGAGCCAGCATTCATTAACTATAGGCCATCGCAGACCCAACCTGTTATTTTAGCTAACGACAACAAACCTAATGTAGTGAATATGGGACACGTCTCTTTCCTCGAGACATCGAATATCGGGCTTAGCAAATAATAGCATGAGGTTCTGAATAGGCATATGCTGTTAATAGAAATGGAGTTTATTGGTTTACAGTTGTAAGCAGTCTACTACGCCTACTACATACAGAATGCTCGTTGGTCGAGTGGTCTAAGACTCAGCACTTCAATTGCACGCCGACTCTCACAATATCCAAAGGACCAATCTTCGATTTTGACCATAGACATTAACGGAAATTGCAAGCAACTTTGTGTTATGTCGTTTCAAACGGGCAATCCGGTTTCCTACAATTGTACTCTCTGGCTAGTCGTGATTATTATGCCTTGGTGTAGCAAGTAAAAGAGAGGATATGTCAAACAGTCCTACACACACGCACGTACTTACATATATACATACACTCACACACACACATATATATATATATATATATATATATATATATATATATATATATATATATATATATATATATATATATATATATATATATATGTGTGTGTGTATGTATATATATATATGTATATATATATATATATATTTGTATATATTTATATTTATATATATATATATATATATATATATATATATATATATATATATATATATATATATATATATATATATATATATATATATATATATATATATATATATATATATATATACTGCAAGACATACATCTAAGATATTTAGTTAAGTGATAGCTGATGGCAAAGACTGCACACAGAGCCACCTTGTGTTGATATATAGGAATACACACCGCTGGGATATGTTCAGTCCGAAAACACGTGTCTAACTAGGAATCTCCTGCTGCGGAGAAGGCTAGACCCATCTGTTGAGAACTTGGAGCAAATTACTCTCCTAATCTTCAGAATGTCAATTATCCCCGTGGAGCCAAGATAGTCAAACACACATGTTCAGTTCCACTAATTAACAAATGCCTTTACAAAACCACAAAACATTTGACGATAAGATAGGCTTGCTTGTTTGATTCCCAACGCAATTTAGAGATATATTTAGTCTTATGATTATTCTTTATTATCAAAGCGTTCCGTCGTCGTCCTTACTATGGAATATAAGATAGGCTTGCTTGTTTGATTGCCAACGCAATTAAGAGATATATTTAATCTTATGATTATTCTTTATTATCAAAGCGTTCCGTCGTCGTCCTTACTATGGAATATAAGGGGCACATATCTCCTAGGGACATATTCTACTTTGGGACATAAATGGCATATCCTTCCAAAGAATATAATTGACAAAGTTCAAAATGTACACTACATTTCCCTATAACCCCATTAATGCTTAAGAGATCCAAAGGTTGTCGTGTGTATCTGAGGTACTATTGACAATAACTTTGATAATAAAGACTGCTCATATTACACTTGAAGGAGGGTTGTTGGTATTGATCTCATAAAACAATTCCATCAAATATCGTCCTTACTATTCGTTGTCTGCAAGAGTCCATCAAAAATGTTAGGCTGTTTTTGCCGCTGAGAGCAGTTAAATGGTTAAACCATTGTCCTGATGAAGTGAATGTGTGCTTGTTACCCTCTATATTAAAAACACATTTTCAGGAGAAGTCACTGGTTCCTGCTGACTCTTCTCCAGTCATTTTAGTTATGCTTGCAATGAGATGAAGAACCAGCTCTTAACATTTCCCAACAAAAGTATTACATTACAACAGTTATCAACACTTTAATAGATAGATAAAAATGGTATACCACTAACTAACTTCAAATGTGTGTTTATATCATGGCATACGCAAAGTAAATAATTTTCGAAAATGTGACCCAATCACGGTCGACGAATGACAAATGCGGGACTGTGCTCTATAAATAGCCATGAGCGGCGATAAAATAAGATGCAAATCCACCCACAGAGGTGTAAAAGGTACCTAATTCGGTAATGTGACAAAATTATGAATATTTCTTTCAATGGAAATATTCTAAACTATTTACAATTTCGATAAAGTTAAAGTTGAACAGTTTTATTCAATCAAATAACTTGCAAAAGTTAATTTGGTCAACTACTGTAAGCACATTACTGTACTCCAATCTACCTATATAAGTAGCATCATTGGCAAAGTTAGGCCGAGCACAACCGATGGTTGTTGCGCTTTCCTAGTCTCCCTCACGATTTAACATCAGGTCGGGAGCGCGAGGGGAATGCTAATTGGTGGTGAGGGTGTATCGGTGGTTCGCCCCGATACCCTCCACTGACCTTGACCGTGGTCTGTCGTGTGGACCATGGCGTTGCCAATGTCTATATCTCTATCCTGTCCGAATTTGACTCCCTGCTCTGGCGTGAACGATTGATGCCTTAGACTTAAAACCAAGCGGCGTATTGGTTTCCCTATCATCCACACCTACTTACATGCGCCCTAGCAGCAACTTGGCAGAAAAACTGACCAAAAATGAAAATTCCAAATTCTGGTCTCAGCGTGTTCCTGAGCGGCAGCACAGGCAGGGTCTACCAACTGCAAGATCGCAGTTCGTAAAGAATGCGATACCTTCACTAATCACTACCCTACCCTCGAGAATACTCGTACATTGTAGTTTCATTAAAAGAATTGCCAAACGAAAAAAAAAAGGATTTCTCTAATTCCTCCACCTGTTACAACTGCCGAAATACGCCCTAACCGCAATTTGGCAGAAAAAAACTGACAAAAAATGAAAATTCCTAATTCGGGTCTCAACGTGTTCCTGAGCGGTAGCATAGGCAGGGTCTACCAAGATCGTAGTTCGTGTAGAATGCGGTACCTTCACTACTATTAAAAGAATTGCCAAACGAAAAAAAAATATATTTCTCTAATTCCTCCACCTGTTACAACTGCCGAAATACGCCCTAGCCGCAATTTGGCAGAAAAAAAACTGACAAAAAATGAAAATTCCTAATTCTGGTCTCAACGTGTTCCTGAGCGCTAGCATAGGCAGGGTCTACCAAGATCGTAGTTCGTGTAGAATGCGGTACCTTCACTACCATCGAGAATACTCGTAGCGTTATGAAATTACGAACAAATATGTAAATTTTACTGAATGACCAGAGTTTGTGGGGAATAACAGGGCGGGTACTTTCCAGTTAATTACAAATTTATAAATCAATAGTTGTTTTTATTTTTTTATTTTTGCATTTCCACCATTTGAAATTCGCCCAAAGTATGCCTTTATTAGGCAGATATTACATGTACCTGGATGGTAGTTCTAACGATAAATGTTAAACCATACTAAATATGAAATCACTTAAGTTAAGTTACAGATAGCCAGAGGTCGCCACCTGCGTTCTCTGCCGTCTTTTGTTATTACCCTCTATATTAAAAACACATTTTCAGGAGAAGTCACTGGTTCCTGCTGACTCTTCTCCAGTCATTTTAGTTATGCTTGCAATGAGATGAAGAACCAGCTCTTAACATTTCCCAACAAAAGTATTACATTACAACAGTTATCAACACTTTAATAGATAGATAAAAATGGTATACCACTAACTAACTTCAAATGTGTGTTTATATCATGGCATACGCAAAGTAAATAATTTTCGAAAATGTGACCCAATCACGGTCGACGAATGACAAATGCGGGACTGTGCTCTATAAATAGCCATGAGCGGCGATAAAATAAGATGCAAATCCACCCACAGAGGTGTAAAAGGTACCTAATTCGGTAATGTGACAAAATTATGAATATTTCTTTCAATGGAAATATTCTAAACTATTTACAATTTCGATAAAGTTAAAGTTGAACAGTTTTATTCAATCAAATAACTTGCAAAAGTTAATTTGGTCAACTACTGTAAGCACATTACTGTACTCCAATCTACCTATATAAGTAGCATCATTGGCAAAGTTAGGCCGAGCACAACCGATGGTTGTTGCGCTTTCCTAGTCTCCCTCCCGATTTAACATCAGGTCGGGAGCGCGAGGGGAATGCTAATTGGTGGTGAGGGTGTATCGGTGGTTCGCCCCGATACCCTCCACTGACCTTGACCGTGGTCTGTCGTGTGGACCATGGCGTTGCCAATGTCTATATCTCTATCCTGTCCGAATTTGACTCCCTGCTCTGGCGTGAACGATTGATGCCTTAGACTTAAAACCAAGCGGCGTATTGGTTTCCCTATCATCCACACCTACTTACATGCGCCCTAGCAGCAACTTGGCAGAAAAACTGACCAAAAATGAAAATTCCAAATTCTGGTCTCAGCGTGTTCCTGAGCGGCAGCACAGGCAGGGTCTACCAACTGCAAGATCGCAGTTCGTAAAGAATGCGATACCTTCACTAATCACTACCCTACCCTCGAGAATACTCGTACATTGTAGTTTCATTAAAAGAATTGCCAAACGAAAAAAAAAGGATTTCTCTAATTCCTCCACCTGTTACAACTGCCGAAATACGCCCTAACCGCAATTTGGCAGAAAAAAACTGACAAAAAATGAAAATTCCTAATTCTGGTCTCAACGTGTTCCTGAGCGGTAGCATAGGCAGGGTCTACCAAGATCGTAGTTCGTGTAGAATGCGGTACCTTCACTACTATTAAAAGAATTGCCAAACGAAAAAAAAATATATTTCTCTAATTCCTCCACCTGTTACAACTGCCGAAATACGCCCTAGCCGCAATTTGGCAGAAAAAAAACTGACAAAAAATGAAAATTCCTAATTCTGGTCTCAACGTGTTCCTGAGCGCTAGCATAGGCAGGGTCTACCAAGATCGTAGTTCGTGTAGAATGCGGTACCTTCACTACCATCGAGAATACTCGTAGCGTTATGAAATTACGAACAAATATGTAAATTTTACTGAATGACCAGAGTTTGTGGGGAATAACAGGGCGGGTACTTTCCAGTTAATTACAAATTTATAAATCAATAGTTGTTTTTATTTTTTTATTTTTGCATTTCCACCATTTGAAATTCGCCCAAAGTATGCCTTTATTAGGCAGATATTACATGTACCTGGATGGTAGTTCTAACGATAAATGTTAAACCATACTAAATATGAAATCACTTAAGTTAAGTTACAGATAGCCAGAGGTCGCCACCTGCGTTCTCTGCCGTCTTTTGTTATTACCCTCTATATTAAAAACACATTTTCAGGAGAAGTCACTGGTTCCTGCTGACTCTTCTCCAGTCATTTTAGTTATGCTTGCAATGAGATGAAGAACCAGCTCTTAACATTTCCCAACAAAAGTATTACATTACAACAGTTATCAACACTTTAATAGATAGATAAAAATGGTATACCACTAACTAACTTCAAATGTGTGTTTATATCATGGCATACGCAAAGTAAATAATTTTCGAAAATGTGACCCAATCACGGTCGACGAATGACAAATGCGGGACTGTGCTCTATAAATAGCCATGAGCGGCGATAAAATAAGATGCAAATCCACCCACAGAGGTGTAAAAGGTACCTAATTCGGTAATGTGACAAAATTATGAATATTTCTTTCAATGGAAATATTCTAAACTATTTACAATTTCGATAAAGTTAAAGTTGAACAGTTTTATTCAATCAAATAACTTGCAAAAGTTAATTTGGTCAACTACTGTAAGCACATTACTGTACTCCAATCTCCCTATATAAGTAGCATCATTGGCGAAGTTAGGCCGAGCACAACCGATGGTTGTTGCGCTTTCCTAGTCTCCCTCCCGATTTAACATCAGGTCGGGAGCGCGAGGGGAATGCTAATTGGTGGTGAGGGTGTATCGGTGGTTCGCCCCGATACCCTCCACTGACCTTGACCGTGGTCTGTCGTGTGGACCATGGCGTTGCCAATGTCTATATCTCTATCCTGTCCGAATTTGACTCCCTGCTCTGGCGTGAACGATTGATGCCTTAGACTTAAAACCAAGCGGCGTATTGGTTTCCCTATCATCCACACCTACTTACATGCGCCCTAGCAGCAACTTGGCAGAAAAACTGACCAAAAATGAAAATTCCAAATTCTGGTCTCAGCGTGTTCCTGAGCGGCAGCGCAGGCAGGGTCTACCAACTGCAAGATCGCAGTTCGTAAAGAATGCGATACCTTCACTAATCACTACCCTACCCTCGAGAATACTCGTACATTGTAGTTTCATTAAAAGAATTGCCAAACGAAAAAAAAAGGATTTCTCTAATTCCTCCACCTGTTACAACTGCCGAAATACGCCCTAACCGCAATTTGGCAGAAAAAAACTGACAAAAAATGAAAATTCCTAATTCTGGTCTCAACGTGTTCCTGAGCGGTAGCATAGGCAGGGTCTACCAAGATCGTAGTTCGTGTAGAATGCGGTACCTTCACTACTATTAAAAGAATTGCCAAACGAAAAAAAAATATATTTCTCTAATTCCTCCACCTGTTACAACTGCCGAAATACGCCCTAGCCGCAATTTGGCAGAAAAAAAACTGACAAAAAATGAAAATTCCTAATTCTGGTCTCAACGTGTTCCTGAGCGCTAGCATAGGCAGGGTCTACCAAGATCGTAGTTCGTGTAGAATGCGGTACCTTCACTACCTTCACTACCATCGAGAATACTCGTAGCGTTATGAAATTACGAACAAATATGTAAATTTTACTGAATGACCAGAGTTTGTGGAGAATAACAGGGCGGGTACTTTCCAGTTAATTACAAATTTATAAATCAATAGTTGTTTTTATTTTTTTATTTTTGCATTTCCACCATTTGGAATTCGCCCAAAGTATGCCTTTATTAGGCAGATATTACATGCACCTGGATGGTAGGGCCTTTTTGTGACTATTGTGAAAGCTTTGACATGTCCAGGGCATTATGTTTGATTGTTAACCCACATTAACCACCTGCATTAACCAATGATTAAGATAATTGGTTTCGCATCGTTTTTCTAGGGTTGTCCTGCCACTGAAGAATCAGTGATATTAATATTTCATATTTTCCTTTCAATATTACTCCATTCTCTGAGTGCAATTTAACTGCCAGCAGACTCCCCGCAGGGCTTGTTGTGTATATAACAAAGCAATGTCCTGGAATTACTAGGCTAAGCACAGATACGGCGTAAGGCGATTGGCTTGGCGAAGCTTAGATGAATGCATGGTCCACAACGTTGTCCCATCAGGGCGGCTTTGCCAGGGCAGATGGGCTAAACCTATCCCGCCACGTTATGTGAGAGGAATCGCCAGTCTTGGCACAGCCGCGCCTTAAGAACGTTGTCGCTCTGGCGAGCCCTTTCAATCCTGCCAATTACAGCGTGAACGCCGCTTCGTGCCAACATAGACAAGTTCACGGGTTTCACTCTCCAACGGGCAACAGGCAGGGGACGACACACAGTGGGGGCGTGATAGATAGACCCCGAGGAGGCTGTGGTGTGTGGCTGTTATAAACGAGGTGCTGCGAGGCGAAACCCTGCAACCCCGAGGGATGTCACATATACACAGCCTCTGAGGAGTCCATGTAAACCTGGGGCCCTAAGTATAAAGCCCTTATGTTCTGCTTGCGACGACGCAACCAGAACATAAGGGCTAGAAGCCTAAGTATAAAACTCAAACAGCAGGTGGTGCACGTCCCAGCCTGCGGTTTTATTTGCGACGGGGTTGAGCCCGACGCAACGAGAACATAACGCTAAATTCGGCCACAACCAGGATGGGCTTTGAATGACGTATGGGGTACACAGACGGCACTTTAACTTGTAAAAGGGTGTATCTTCTTCTCGTCATTATCTTTGGAAGACGAAAAAGGGTAAAATATTCGTTAATAGAGGGATAACATTGATTTTAGGGAAGTTGGTGATACAATGATGAGATATCGCCAGAATAGATAGTGGGTTTGCATGAATTTTAAAACTATATGTATTTTGTATTAGCTATCATGCTTTTTCAGGTAAAAAACTTGAAAGGTCGGTTTACTATACATTTATATGAAAATAGTAATACAAGTCAGAAAACCCTTTTAATATAGGAACTTCAATAAATAAATCAGCAAATATGTATGTATGTATGTACATACTTACATACATACATACATTTATATATATATATATATATATATATATATATATATATATATATATATATATATATATATATATATATATATCTTTCTCTCTCTCTCTCTCTCTCTCTCTCTCTCTCTCTCTCTCTCTCTCTCTATATATATATATATATATATATATATATATATATATATATATATATATATATATATATATATATATATATATATATATATATATATATATATAATATATATATATATATATATATATATATATATATTATCTCTTTCTCTCTCTCTCTCTCTTCTCTCTCTCTCTCTCTCTCTCTCTATATATATATATATATATATATATATATATATATATATATATATATATATATATATATATATATATATATATATATATATATATATATATAAATATATATATATATATGTATATATAAATATTTATATCATTTACATAATAATCCAGAATCCATCCTCTGCCACACCTCGTCTTTGATTCGGATGCCATATTGTCAAACAAAATGAGGATAATTGGCAGAGAAGGGGGAATGACTACGATGTTTTTTTGCTAGGCAAAGTACAAAAGCATTAAACAGAGTAAAGCCACTGAAAAGGAATTTTGTAACCATTTTTTAATATTGTGGCTAATTCGTAACTAGACAGATGTAACTGGTGGAGGAAACCTGAGTAGCCCACGAAAATCACCGGCATACCCCAAGTCACTGGCAACTTTCTCACATGCCTCGGCCGGGACTCGAACCCAGGTAGTGGTGAGAGGCAGCTAACAGTCAGTAGCAACACCTTAGCCCACACGACCATCAGGGTAGATCCCAACTCACATAGGCTTACATTGATGGGGTGCTATTTTATCATTTTCAAATTTGTCAAACTTCCGTTTTTATCTCAGTTGATAAATCTTAAACATATATTGAAAAGAAGAACTGCATTACCACTTCTGTGGCCCGCCCGTGCTCGTATCTACGTGCAATGCGCTAAAAATAAAGGCATATGTGCCATCCGTGCATTATGGTACATCTGCGGTTGACCACAAGAGCTCCTCATCATAACTTAGATTAGAACCCTTTTAATATAGGAATCGAAATTAAAGTATTTTCATTATCTTAAGTATAAAACCATTAAACAGAGTAAGCTTACTTTGGTGTGGTGCTGTTTTAATATCATTTTATATCCGTTAAACCTCCGATTTCATGTCAACTAATTAATATAGAACACATATTCAAAAGAAGATGTACTACAAAACCACTTACTACGTTCTTGTATCTACGCAACTACGTGTAATGTGCTTAAAATAACGGCAATTGTGTCGCCCCTGCATAAGGGTATATTTGAGGTTGACCACAAGAGTTAGGGTCTACCTGCGAGCAGCTTTATACTTACGGCGCAGTGGACGTCGCAAGCAGCACGCAACCAGACCATAAATCCAGCACTTAGCGCAAACCTTTATACTAGGGGCTTCGAGGCCAAACTATGCAACCCCGAGGGATGGTTAGCTTCAACATGGTTTCTGAGGAATCTGTGTAGCTTGTACCACAGGGGCTACGTGCAACATTCACACGCCAAGAAAACCGTGGCTGAACTATCTGACCAAGACTCTTGGCCATCACATTCGTGGTCTGGGTGTCTAAAGAATAAAAGCGTAAACGTAGGTGTTATTCCATCCCGGGTATTCCATACACCACATATATTTCGAGGTCTGTGACTGGTGTAAAGCAGTCAGTTTTATTGCAACTGTTGTATATACGAATTATGTTCAATTGGTATAATATACGAAGTCAATTCTAAATGATGATGAAGGAACAAAGTTAAGAAAATGTCTCTACTTCATAAACCGATATTCTTGGATGTCAATGTTAAGACGAGTGCGCCCCTGGGCGGCCCGATATTATACTGTAAAGCCGGTATAGCCGTGATTCAAGCAGACCCATAGAATGGATTTTATTTAAGCCACTTTCGGGTTGCGTATCAAGGCGGTTCAAGCAAAACAGTGATCTGAATGCGCTCTAATCAACCGCTTTCGCTAAACCTAACAATGGCTAGTTTTGCTCCCTACGGCACGGCTGTTAAACCGCATAATGTAACAAGTACGGTTGTAGATGCAAAGCATCAATAGTCAAAAGGCGGGGCCAAGTTATTTATGAACTTGTGAGGGAACCGGATGTATAAAGAACATTAACATTATAGAGGAAAATAATTTATAATGACTAGATTTGTATCATTTTTGTAGAAATAAAACAAATATCGGAATTCTAGGCGCAAGCTGGAGACTTCGAAATCTCTTGGGTGCGAAGCTACTAGGGTACGCATCAGTTTGGTTACGAACCAGTTTGGTTACGAAGTCTCCTGATTTCATTCTATACACATAGTAGACTAGTGGCAGTCCTATAAGCCGCTTCACGCCAACAATAGATGGTGGGCGATACCAGTCGCTAATCCGTGACGTGATTGTGAGACTGGCGCTAGTCTATACACAGAGTACTTTTTTTCTTAGTAATTTTCCTTCCTATACTGAAAAATATACTTTATGTCCGCTTAAAATATTTTATATATTTGAAAACTTCATGCTAAATTAAGATAAGGAAGGCAGGATTTTCCGCGGCAAAGGCAACATTTATATTATAACCAATCAGAATAGAGAATTATATTCAGTCCGGCCTCGGGATTTAGACCACGTGACGTCTGCCCATGTACATCTCAAAACACCTTCCCAGGTAAGGCGGGCCTGATGGCCCCGCCAATAAACGTTACGAAATGTAATACCTACGCACAACTTAATACAAAATCGTTGCGAAATGTAATACCTACGCATAGTGTAATACAAAATCGTTGCGAAATGTAATACCTACGCATAATGTAATACAAAATCGTTGCGAAATGTAATACCTACGCATAACGTAATAAAAAATTGTTGCGAAATGAAATACCTACGCATAATGTAATACAAAATTTTCACGAAATGTAATAGCTCAAGGTACGCGAAATGTAACAAAAAATCGTTGCGAAATGTAATACCTACGCATAATGTAATAAGAAATTTTCACGAAATGTAATCATGTGGACTGGTTTCTAACTGGTCTGGCCATGTGGTCTGCCATGATTGCTATTTTGAAAATCAAACCAGCCTACTGTATATGCTCCCACAAATAGAAAGAATTCACCCAATTTAGCATACCTCATTGAAAGCTCATAAATCTTTGATCGCCAAATACATGCATATACATGCCATCAGTTGGCCCTTAGCTAATTACATCAGGGAAAACCTGCAACGATTTCCTGATGCAAATCAAAGCAAAAATACAACAAGAAAGTGACGAAAGTTAAAACTGTAACAAGAGAATGGTGAAAACTGAAACTTAATCGGTAGATGACAAATATCTACCAGTTCATTATAACATAAATTCCAATTTAGTTGATTATATGAGAAAAAAACAGATTTAAAGGGGAAAATGAAATCTCGACCAGAATGACACAAAGAACATAATCGACCCACCATGGACTAAAATAGCACACCTGACAAAGACATGGGGGGTGTAGCTCATATTTTCACTCATGAATCTAAATAGTGTGTTGGACCATTTTCAGATGCTCAGTTTTTGAAAAGAATTTGAGGTGCAAAGCCTATATTTGCTACTATAACTGACTGATACCTGGAAAATCACATTATGAATTTTCTTTTTTCATATCCCTTATGGGTACTGAGATAAAGAGGTCCAAAATGTGATTTTCGTTCAATTTCTTTATTTTTTTCAGTTTTCAGGCCATTTTTTCTTCCATGCCATTCATATTTGATGAAATGTTTTACTTGATTTATATTGTCTATTCATAGGGAATTCTGGAAAAGTCAAGTTGTTTTTCTAAAAAGGTCAAATTTTGACACAGTTTGTGGGCAAAAGTGGGCCGGTATCAAATTTGTAGTAATTTTTCCTATCTTAAAAACTGAGTTTGTCCATGTGGTGAAATATCTAATAACTTAAGCTTATAATATATTAATCTAACATATATCAGCTACATTTATACCAAATTTTATTTTGTTGTCTCAATTCCTTCACAAAAAAACAAACTAAAAGGCCTATGTAAAAATACAGTAATAATTTCGCACTGGTAGGATTTAATTTATTCAGTACACAGACAATTAAAATATTATATGGTTAATTTGTTTTGTTGATATTTTTAGTGTTTTTAGAGATAAAATGGTCTAAAATCATGTTTTTGTTCTTTTTTGTTAATATTTTTGTATTACTAGTATTCAGGGCGCTTGTTGCATGCACCTCCTAATTCCCATTGGGTGACTAGTTCTAATTGATCTATACTATTTACTTGTAATTGCTTTCTAAAGAAATTCAAGTTTTTAGAAATAAGTCCAAATTTGGTACACCTGCTTTGCAGATATTTGCCCTGTTTTCATGGTTCAATTTGACCATTTAGTAAATTGCCAACTGCCATCACATTGTAACATTTCCAATGTACTAAGATATAAGATAAGCTGTTAATATGTTTAGATGTCTTTTTGGTTGATTGGTCACTTTGAAGTCATCTGTTGTAAAGTATGTAATGCTTATATTACTAAGATGATATTCACTATAGTTTTAGTACTTCAACACATAGAGAATCAGATTTTGAAACCAATTTTGTTTTTGCTTCTACTTACTAGTATTTAGACAAAATGAACCAAAATTGTTTTTTTGTTACTTCTATACAATGTTAAAGGAAATGCATACATGATGCAAATTCATTATTTCATTTTTAATGTCTGTTTAGAGGATTTTAGTAATACGATTCTTTCGATAATAAACTTTGTTTTGCAGTCTAAATTTCTTCATATGAAAAACCTACTTTAACTTCTACTCATAGACTGTAGTGACCGTGTCAGGTCTATCGGTCAACTTTGAGGTCTCCTTATAAACATAGTCAATAAGACACAGCGGTAGTATTTGACAATCAAAAAATCATATTTTGGATTAATTTTGTTTAGAGATAAACAACAATTGGGTTTTTGTTAATTCATTTACTGATTTTTTTTAAAATTTAGAGCACTTTTTGTACTTTGTCATCCATATTAGGTGACTTGTTTTACTTGAGTCATACTGTCTATTTGTAGTTACTGTCAGAAAAATCAAGTGTCCAAATTATTTTTTCAAAATATTGGCCCAGATCAAAATTTGCCTTCCCTGCCCCTGTTTTCAAGGTTTGATTTGACCATGCAGAGAATTGTTAACTGCCATCACCTTTTGATACATGAAAAGTACTATTAAAGGCTGTTAATACACCCAGTTTGCTTTTATGGCTTTCATTCCTTCACCATCAAATTACACTTATGTTTTTGTTTTTCGACAATTATGGCTAAAATTGGTCCATTGGTCAATTTGAAACAAGAGTCTTATCACTAAAAGCTCCTCTAATTAGACATTATAAATAAAATGATTAATTTGCATCATGAAATATGCATTTCCCTTGTTATTGTATGGGAGGAACAAAAATGTTCCAAAAAACCCTAATTTTGGTTCATTTTGTCTGAATAACTAGTAGCAAAAACAAAATTGTTCCAAAATCTGATTATTGATGTACAAACATTATAGAGAAAATTATCTTTGTACTATTAAAATTACATTCAATGGATGACTTCAAAGTGACAAATCAACCAAAAAGAGCCACAGTTGTCAAAAAACAAAAATTTCAGAGTGAATGAACAAGAACCATAAACGAAACTTCGACATATTAACAGCCTATATCAGTACATTTCATTCATTAAAATGTGATGGCAGTGGGCATTTCACTACATGGTCAAATCAAACCATGAAAATCAGGGGCAATATAGGTATGATTTGATCAGGGGCTATATTTGGAAAACAGGTGCACCAAAATTTTGACTGATTTTCAAGTACTTGAATTTCCTTAGAATGTAATTACAATTAAACAGTATAGACTAAGTAAAACTACTCGCCTAATGTGAATTAGGAAGTACAAGTGCCCTGAATAATACAATAATATTAACAAAAATTAACATAAAAACTGATTTTAGCCCATTTTACCTCAAAAAAGACCAAAGACATTGACAAAATCAATCAACAATGCAATTTGCTAATTGTCTGTGTACTGAATATGTTAAATCCTGATGATGTAGAATAATTAATAAATTTATACACAGGCCATAAAATAGATCTGAAACAGACGCTATAGACCATTAGTAAAAGTAGTTTTTTATGTGAAGAAATTGAGATCACAAAACAAAGTTTGGTATAGATATAGCTGATATATGTTAGATTATCATATTATAAGCTGAAGGAACTAGATAATTCACTACATGGTCAAACTTGGCTATTAAGTTTGGCCTAATTACTACAAATTTGATCCTGGCCAACTTTTGCCCACCAACTGTGTCCAAATTTGACCTTTTTAAAAAAACATCTTGACTTTTTTAGAATCCCCTATGAATAGGCAATATAAATCAAGTAAAACATTTCGTCAAATATGAATGGCTTGGAAGAAGAAATGGCCTGAAAATAATGATGAAATTGAACGAAAATCACATTTTGGACCTCTTTATCTCGGTACCCATAACGGATATGAAAAAGGAAACTTCATAATGTGATTCTCCAGGTATCAGTCAGTCATAATAGCAAATATAGGCTTTGCACCTCAAATTTTACAAAAACTGTGAGCATCTGAAAACAGTCGAACACACTATTTAGATTCATGAGTGAAAATATGAGCTCCACCCCCTATTAGTCTAGCGGCCAAATCCTCAAAAGGCTCTAAAATGAGAGTTTAATTACCCCACCGAGTAGCTCTTTTATCTTGGTCTCAAATGAAAGGAGAGTATCTGGGATTTATGAAAGTAACGTGCCACCATTTGGGGACACGATCAGATTTTTTCTGGAACCGGTTAAGCAGAACACCCCAGGATTAACATGGTGACCAATCCCAGTGGGCACAAATATTACCTGAATGTTATATGAATGTTCAATTTTGGTCGGAATATTCTGGACCAATTATGAACATTTCAGCAATGTTCATGTTCTAACATTCCTGGAATGTTCTTATTTGATGTCATATGAATGTTCAATTTTGATTGAAATGTCATGCACCAAAAATGAACATTCCTGCAACCTTCAGGTCTGAACATTCCTGGAATGTTCAGATTTGACATTATATAAACATTAAATTGAGATATTTCCTATTTCATAAAAAACTGAACTGTTATCAAGTGCTTCCACTGCACAGACAACTTCCAATGTTCTCACAAAATCCAGAATCCAAATGATTCATTTAGCATTCAGCTCTGAACATTCTATGAACATTCTCACCTGAACATTCATACAATTTTCATTCTGAACTATGAGGGAATCATTTTTGAATGTTCGTCCAAACATTTCTGGAATGTTTCATGAATGTTACCGTGCCCACTGGGATTTTAGGGCAAACATACTGGAAAAAAGATGGGTTGGGGGTAGAAGATTTGGCCATACAAATAAGAACAATCCACTTCATGACACAAGTGACCACTCATTTTAGAGGGCATACCATACTCTACCTAATGACTCATGTGCCATGACTGACTGTGACGTTGACCTTGAGTTCAAGGTCAAAAAGAGGCTATTTGGAAGCCTACATGCAAATCTGTAGGTTTGGCATCAAGATTAAATTTACCACTTTCAATGAAAGATATATGTAGGGAGTAATACAGGAGCTTTCACTTGTAAGCATGGGCACAGAGGCCCAGGAGTCTATTCTATCACAAATTTGGTTGAAGTGTAATGAAAGTTCCGCTTTTGGATATGAACCTAAAACCCCTTTTAGTAAAAAAGCGAACTTTTTCAGCCCTATTCAGACATGATATAGTTGCAACTGTCAAGTTAGTATAACACTCAAGGGATAAAGATGTTTTACTGAACTGGGCCCATGTTACTTTGAATTGACACAGTTAAACACCAACTTAGTAACCTGAATACATTTTCACACTAGTTGCCATGGCAACTGGCGGCCCCTATTGGAATTCAAAATGGCCGCTACAGAAAGCTATATTTCTGCATATTTAAGCATCCAGATCAGCTAGAAACATGATCCTGGTGTCTACAAGTAGGTTTTCTTGGGCAAAGAATCAAATGCTGAATCAGTAGTTATCATCAAGGTTCATCTAACCCTGATTTTGATCTGGTCACCAAGTTGCAGTATTCTAAATTAACCTAACTACACAAATTCCGACATCTAAAACTATTGTTAATGAAACAAACACATTAATATGATATTTTGTTCTACATGTACAGTATTAACAATTAAGTCAGCTGGTAGTGGAACAGTTAAGGGATGAAAAAGGTGCAATATAACGAAAACAAATTGTAAAAACATTCTGGTTGCCATGTTAACTGGCTGCCAGTGGAAATCCAATGGCCATTAGCTGGATCAGGAAAAGGGCATACTTTAAAGAGTTAGTTCAACCCTAAAGTCTTTAACCTCAAAGAGTTAGTGTTTGGTAAAACGGTTTCATCTGGACTACAGGTATCATTTGAAATGCTCACCACAACCAATACCATCTGGTGGAAGCTATATTCTACTTCAACATCACCACCAAGCTGCAATACTTACGAGTAATCTATAACTCTAAATTGTCATTACCCAATTGTTGACATTTTTGGGGAAAGTTAACCACCAGTTATCCACATGTCAGTAAAAAACATTCATAAATCACCTTAAGCCACCTTGGTGAGGGTTAGTGGCTGGGATCAAAATGTTTCTCTGAAATAAAGGTATCATATAATATATCTAACACATGGATGCCTCTATATCGTTGTGTAGCAGAGGTCTAAATGGCCTTTAGAAATGTAAAAAAGGATTTACACTATTTTGTTGAGCAGTGATGGCCAAAGTCGAAGGATTGGTTACTGAAGAATACCTGTCTATCCTTTCTGAGTATATACCAAATGGCATAAGGCAAGTGAACTTTATCCTATGAACAGGTTCGCAGATAAGAGTACATGCAAATTGATTAAGCAACGTATATATTCCCTCCCCTGTTTATGCATTATTTACGCGATTTATATCACCGTATGATGCAAACAGACACATCAGAAGATAAGGTCAACCCAGGAGCAATCAATGTTTTGTAAATAAAGTCGGCAAATCAGGAAATGACACATACACATACGTACCTGAAGTATAGTGAACGGGCATTTTCGTAAGTCTGAACCATGAAAAAGCTTCGTACAAACTGTTGTGCGCAACAGTCACAGAGTTGATAGCAACATTGCATTGATCACAGGTGTTCTTTTGATCGATATCAATATTTGAACAAGTATGTGTCTGCTAAGGGATATTCATTGATGAAAAGTGCCATTTTGGAAGATTATAGTTCAAAACCAAAGGTTTACAAAAACAAGAGACAAAATGAAAATAGAAACCTTTATCTAGGTATGCACTTTTAAATTTGTATCACTCTTTATAACAAAAAAGAAGGAACATGTTCTCATCTATAGCAAAATATTGTATCATCGAATAGTGCCTGCGAGAAAATGCTTCAATTCCTGTTTGAAAGTATGATCAGATTCCCAAACATTGCTTCTTATCATGTATATAAATTCACTTACATTTTAATCAGGGGTAGGAAATTTGCAATAAGACACAGTTTGCACGATTTGTATTGACTAGCAAGCATAGCCTGTCAAAACATACCAAGTCCTTATTCTGATAGCTAAGATATGCCCATGACAATAGTATGTAACAACACACAGAAACAAGGAGTTAGCGTCGCCTTTTTTCCCCACAATTTCTGAATTACTAAATTTGTGTGATTAATCTAATGATGTAATCTAAGATATGTCTCCATGATACAATAGACATGTGACTGGAATGGCAGTCTTGGAACTTTCTTTTGAATGTGCGAGAAATGGATTTGAAATTGTAAAGAGAGGTACATTCATTTTTCTTGAATGAAAATGGATTTTTTTTCTGTAAAGAGCAATCCAACTTTAGAGGGGAAATTGATGTTTTGACAGAATATAGCTTTTGCAGCAGGAATGGCATACCACAGTTTCTACATAGGATTTCTGGTGGCCATACAGTGGTGTTGATACAATACATTTTGGTATGAGTGTAGGCAAACACTTGCTGCTACCATTGCATCAAATCAAACAGTAGCTTGACATGCTTCAGTTGCATCAGTATATGACTGTGCGCTGTTCCTCACCACTGCCTAGGTTCGAATCCCGGCCTGAACATGTGAGAAAGTTGCTAGTGACTTGGGGCTATGCGGTGGTTTCTGCCGGGTACAAATAGTTGTCTTGCTGTTGCCGTCTTATCAAACCAAACTGAAGAGAGAGAGAGAGAGAGTCCCCTTGGATTAGCTGATTGTGGCTGCTCAAATAGTAGTATCACACAATCACCTTTTCGTCTCAGTTTAGACAAACACTTGTCTTGCTACTACCATTATATCACATCATCAGAGGCTTGATCTGCATCAGTTGCTCCCCTGCATAGCCAAAATGCCAGTTAAACTATTCGTCTCCAGAGCTTTCTTCTATACTTTTGCAATCAATCTTTCATTTTTGTTGAATTCAGAGTTTAAGAATTTCACACAACGTGTTATATGGGCTACCTTTGATACAAGTAAATTGGATATCAAACTGATATGGGTAACATAGCACTGGTATATGCTTTTGTACGTCCAGAGAGAGAGGGGTCCCCATGGAGTATTTGATTGTGGATGCTCATCTAGTAGTATTACATGACGACGTATTGTCTGAGTTTAAGCAGACACTTGTTTTGCAGCCATCATAGTATCTGAGCAAACAGGGGCATGATCTGCATCAGTTGCTATACTCTTCCTAAAATGTCAATTAAACCATTTATGACCTCAATTGTAAGTAATAGAGACATTATCTGTGTGAGCAGAGGCCCTGCTAATTAGGAAACAACAGTTGTTAGAGTGCAACGCAGTTCAAATCATTACAACATACTGGTATGCTCTCTACCTTTACAATCAATGTCTTGTTAGCAATTTACATAATAAGCATTTCACAACATAATTAAATTTGGATAACTTTAATACATCTCCTATTTTGAAAAAATCTCCTATTTTGGGCTTTTTTCCTGCCAAAGTGTCCTTTTTCTGTGGCAACCAGTGGCAATATGGGTGGTGTGGTACTCCAAATTTTATCAAGATGGTCAAATATATCTAATTTTGATGTCACTGAAAATGCTTCAACAACTGCCAAAAACAGTACAACAGCTTGCCTGTGACTAAACTATCGTGTTTTAAGGGTCGTTTTCACAGACGTTGGCACCAATTTTGAAATGCAAATGAGTGGTCAAAATACTGACACCTGAGCATGTTAGACGGGATATTAGAAATCAGCACCCCAAAAAATGTCTTACTAATATTGCCTACTATCTTGTAAGACAAAATGCCTCATAAGAATCATTTCTTTTCAGGAAATGGAACCGGCCTTGTAGTGTAAAAGGTTTCTTAAAATCATGAGAGTTCTTCAAATTCAGCTAATCTGTGTTTATTTAGCAGGAAAGAAATTGCACATAATTTAATAATTACTATGGGTGGTTTTCTATGACAAGCATTCCATGCAAATAATCACTATTTACGGATATCCAAAATTCAGCTGATATCCGTAATTCATTTACCGATATCCGAAATTCATTCATGGATATCCGAAGTTCATTAACTAATATCCAAAATTCATTTACAGATATCAAAAATTCATTTACGGATATCCGAAATTCATTTACGGATATTCGAAATTCAGCTGAATTACGGATATCCGAAACTTATTTACGGATATCCGAAATTCATTTACGATATTCGAAAATCATGTGAATTTCCAATATCCAAAAATCATTCAAACATTGCATCAGCTCCGCCTTTTGAGAGAATTCCATTTTAAAAGTATCCATATGCCACACGTATATTCAAGATGTTAAGTCATCTATCTATAACTATTTTGACATATTTGTCAATTACTTTCCTCCTAAATAGACTTAGCTTTAGTGTTATGGTAAGGTAAATACACGTTTATACACAAATTGACTAGATATACATATTATTTCATAAATGTTGAAAACACGTGGTTTAGAATGCAGACCTAATTTTCCCCTACGTGTGATGTAGGATAACATGAACAAGAAGTAGTTCCCCATATAAGACTGAATATTTATAGAGACTATCCTTTAAAATCATCATTTACTTTAATGAAAGTTGAGAAGGCCAGCATTAATTACTCTCTTTTGTCAATAAATGAAAATATAAACGTTTTTTGTACTATTTTGTTTTATATAAGCAAAGTTTCTATTGGCTTAGAAATGGGTATGAAGTCATTATTCTGAAATTCGCAGTTGCACCTCCTCCAAAGTACCATCGTTGCTCATCAAATGATGTATTTTATTGAAAGAGTCTTCCCACATTATCATTCGTGCTGAAATAATTAGGAAAAACAAAGTTAACTTGCTTGAAAACTACCATTCATCTTCAGAATATACAGGAAGTGGGATTACTTTTTATAGAACTCTCTAGTAGATGAAAGCAGGAAGCGATTTTCCAATATCCAAAGATCAGAGGAATTTCGGATATCTGAAAATCATTTACGGATATACAAAATTCCTTTACCGATATCCGAAATTTATTTATGGATATCCAAAATTCATTCATGGATATCCAAAATTCATTTACGGATATCCAAAATTCATCTGATTTTTGGATATTGGAAAATAAATTTCGGATATCCAAAATTATTTATGGATATCCGTAAATGAAATTTGGATATCCGTAAATAGTGATTATTTGCATGGAATGCTTGCCATAGTTTTCTACACAAAATTCAGAAGTTTGTGAATGGTTTTTGAAAATACCAATATGTATGACATGACAGCGCTATTATGTATGACATAAAGGTAAAGTTGTTAGGTTTACAGTCTTGTATCCACCGAGGTGCTCACAGGACCTTCCTTCCCTAGCCATATATGTAAAGTTCCTTTTAATCCAAAGGGCATTTTTATTGATTCGTGAAATAAAGTGAGAGAAAAAACTATTGTATATTGTATACGTCCAAATCACCTTAGGATATCATTCTTATCAAACTTATTATGTATCTCCTTTCCATCATTGGGGTTATCCATGTGACAATATGTCAAACTGTAGAGGAGTGCAAGGAGGCACCAGCCATTGCCTGGCACCTAACTACGGTGATATTTTCCCTCTTATGTACATGGTATTGCCATCAGTTGACTCTTCGTAAATGCCAGTAAGTATCATTGTTCTGAAAGGTAAGATACAGTATGGATTCCATTCAACTGCGAGCACACATAGGATGAGTTGTGTACACAATCCTCTCTTCACGCCATCTGATTTAGCGTGAAATCTATAACGAGACTGACAGACATTAATCTGTGTTACAGGCACCTATAATCTCGACAATGAACTACCTCTCTTTACAAACTTTGATATTTATTTCATTCATTTCTGAGAAAACTCCATCACGGGTGTGTGAATGGCTCATGGGTATCTAAAAGCTGCAAAGAGAAAAGAGCAGATTCTTATTATACATACCATTTGGGGTAGAGCCATCTGTAGTATATAGTAGAGGAAGATTACATGTACTAACAGGGAAGGGATAGGTCAAAGACGTACTAAATTTACCAGGTAGCTCGAGGGCTGCTTACCGTCTTAACCAGGATAGACCGACCCCAGCTTTTGTTTACTTTTGAAAAAAGATTTTAAAACTGAAAACTGACTGTAGAAACAAGGTTCGTGAAGTTTTCATGATACGTATATTATACTATACTATACTATGCATACAAACTGCCTTTCATACCAAAATACAATCAACCCTATAGGAACTTTGCCGGGTCTGCTGGAAGAGAATAGCCTGGTTTTAGTCGGATTTTAGTTTATTTACATTTGTATCACACACTCATCCTATGTAAAATGGATGGTGTGATTTTCATATTGAGAGAAAGGCTAGTTTAAGTTAGAGAAACATCTCTGAACTGTTGACTATCAAAGTTAATCATAGAGTTCCGAGTTTATTAACTTTGATGAACATCAATTCAGAGGTGTTTCTCTATGACTCAGGCATAATGCCAACACTATACTAGAGGGCAAGTACATGGGTAAACTCTAAATCTCCGCAGACCTCAGGAATTGGCTTCATGGAATCTAACCTAACCCTAGCTAACCCCATATACAAGCGGCAAAAAGCCCTGGGGGGAGGGGGGAGGGGGGCACTTCGGTATTAAGGGGGGCGCATACGCTTATTTTCAAAAATTTTAAATACCCCTAAGGCACTGATTTCTGGCCAAAAAGAACCCTTATTTTAATAAAAATGCTGACATTTTCCAGTAAATACACACCCCTTCTTTTATCAAAACGCTGACATTGGATGAGCGGAAACACATATTTTAACTTAAGATTTTATAATCCTCTGCCTGTTTAGCAACAGCAAGTGGCGGCAGCAAACTCGGAAGCCCAATCACTTCGGCAGTCACTCGGCGTCAGAGCCACGTATATTTCGTGGAGTGTAAGGGGATTTTCACCCCCCATACTTCTTACCTGTGTACAAAAAAGTACCCTTCTTTTACAAAATCGCGGACATGCGGAGGTCTTAAAAAGGACCCCTTTTTCCGCGAAATACAAAAACCGGGTGCGGCCCCCCTCTGTACCTAAGTGCCCCCCTCCCGGGCCATAAGCCCTAAATGGGAGTTTTAATTACCCCACTGAGTAGCTCTTTTTTCTTGTTCTCAAATAAAAGAGGAGTATCTGGGATTTATGAAAGTACCATGCCACCACTTGGGGACATGGTCAGATTTTTTCAAGAAACGGTTAAGCCGACCACCCCAGGATTAGCCTGGTGACCAATCTTAGGGCAAATATATTGGAAAAAAGATGGGTTGGGGTAAAGATTTGGCCATAAAAATTCGAACAATGCACTTCATGATACAAGTGACCCCTCATTTTAGAGGGCATACCATACTCTACCTAATGACATATGTGGCATGACTGACTGTAACCTTGACCTTGAGTTCAAGGTCAAAAAGAGGCTATTTGGTGGCCTAAATAGTAAATGCAAATCTGTAGATTTGGCATCAAGATTCAATTCTACCACATTCAATGAAAATATTTTTTTCAATGATATGTATGAAGTAATACAGTAGCTTTCACTTGTAAGCATGGGCACAGAAGCTCAGAAATCTATTCTATCACAAACTTAGTTGAAGTTTAATGAAAGTTCTGCTTTTGGATTTTTCCCTGTTATGTTGCACCTATTTCATCCATTAACTATTCCACTACCAGAATTGTTAATACTATAGAACAACATATATTTATGCGTTTGTTTCATTAAGAATAGCTTTAGATGTCAGAGTTCGTGGAGTTAGGTTAATTAAGAATACTGCAACTTGGTGACCATGTCAAAATCAGGTTTAGATGACCCCTGATGATAACTGCAGTTTCAGAATTAGATATGCAGAAATATAGCTTTCAGTAGCCGCCATTTTTGACGAAATTCAAATATAGCCACTAGTTGCATGGCAACTAGTGTGAAAACATATTCAGGTTACAAGTTGATGTGAAACATCTTTATCCCTCAAGTGTTCTGCATGCATTTGTGTCATTATCAATGGCTTTGGAGGTCAAATGTTGTGAACTAAGCTTAATTCTAAGTACAGCAGCATGGTTGCCATCTTGGAATCCAATTAAATGATATCTAATGATATCAGCGTTTTCGGAATTAAGTTCTAAATCTCAGAAAACCTACTTGTCGACACCAAGATCGTGTTTCTAGCTAATCTAGATGCTTAATTATGATGAAATATAGCTTCAGTAGCAGCCATTTTAAAATCTAATATGGCCGCCAGTTGCCATGGCAACCATCACATAAATGTATTCAGGTTACTAAGTCAGTAATAATCTTTGTCAATGCGAAGTAACATGTGCCCAGTTCAGTATAAAAATCTTTATTCCCTCAAGTGTCCACTAACTTGACAGTTGCAACTATAACATGTCTGAACAGGGCTGAAAATGTTCGCTTTTTTACTTAAAGGAGTTCTAGGTTCATAATCCAAAAGCGGAAGATTCATTAAACTTCAACGAAGTTTGTGATAGAATAGACTTCTGGGCCTCTGTGCCCATGCTTACAAGTGAAAGCTACTGTATTACTCCCTACATATATCATTGAAAAAAATCTTTCATTGAATGTGGTAGATTTTAATCTTAATGCCAAACCTACAGATTTGTATTTAGGCTTCCAAATAACCTCTTTTTGACCTTGAACTCGAGGTCAAGGAGTATGGTATGCCCTCTTAAATGAGTTGTCCCCTGTATCATGAAGTGGATTGTTCTAATTTGTATGGCCAAATCTTCTACCCCAACCCATCTTTTTTCCAGTTTATTTGCCCTAAAATTGGTCACCAGGCTAATCCTGGGGTGGTCGGCTTAATCGGTTCTAGAAAAAATCTGATCGTGTCCCCAAATGGTGGCACGATACTTTTATAAATCCCAGATACTCCCCTTTCATTTGAGACCAAGAAAAAAGAGCTACTCGGTGGGGTAATTCAAATTCCCATTTTGGGCTTTCAGCCGCTAGTCTATATGCCTTTAACCCCACTTTTCTCAAGAACCGTTCGGAATTTTGAACTGAAATATTTCCTGCAATCTTCTTAAACATAACTTTTGACTCGGTGTGGATAGATGGGCTGTTCTACCAGCTTTATCAATTAGGAATTACGGGTTCTCTATGGCGGCTCCTATACCAGATGTATGTAAATTTTAAGTGTTATGTCCGAATTGGAGATAGAACATCCGAGTGGTTTAGAATGGACTGTGGGATCCATCAGGGAGGGTACCTTTCATTAGTAAAGTATACGGCGTTTATTAACTCCCTGATTATAGAACTAGAAGAATCTAGACTATGTAGTGTTATATACGAGATTAAGTCCTCCCCGGTCGGGTATGCCGATGACATGGCAACCTGTTCAACCTCGAAAAATAAATTGGACAAAGTCATGGACATCGTCCATAAACATGGGCGTAAATGGCGCTACTCTTTTAATGCCAGCAAAAGTGCCGTGTTGATTTTCGGTGAAAGTCAAAAGGAGAGACGGGTAGGGAGTGATGCTTGTGTCTTTAAATTGGGTAAAGAGAAAGTTAAGGAGAGACTCTACTATGATCACGTCGGTATCAAAACGTGTGTTAAGGGGGATACCCATATTCGTACCGATGAGAAAGTTGCAAAGGCAAGAAAGTGTTTGAATATGTCTACTGCTATTGGCATCAGAAAAGGGGGGATCAACATTAGTACTTGCAATATCATTTACTGGTCCGTAGTGTTGCCCACCTTATCTGGTTCATCAAAAAGAAAGATATCGATGCCTTAATGCTTTTTCAGAGGTATGCAGCTAGACGTATTCAAAGACTCCATCCACGCTCTCTTAATATTACAAGTACAGTATGTTTAGGTTGGATGAGCCTTATTAATTATACTAAAGCACGTAAACTGATTTTTATTAGGACCATAATGGTCATGGAAGAATATTTCCCACTTAAAGGTATTTTATTAAAGCGTGTAGAGGAGTATGACAGTACAGACCCCAACCACTCTGAGAGTCCCTTGGTTCAGATTTTAAGATATTGTGAAGAGTTTGGTGTGCTTGAGTATGTAGTTAACATGTGTGAAGGGAATATCCCTAGCAAGAGTGTATGGAAGTGTATGGTGTGGGAAAAGGCATGGAAGGCTGAAAATGATGGTTGGTACGAACAAATGAATAATGACTCTAAGTTAGATATCGCCCACTTAATATGCCTTCTCCCAGCATATTCAGTCTGGTGGTCACTATCAGATAGTGACCACAGGTACATGAGACGGAGTGAAATTATGGTAAAATTGATATGTAGGGCTAGTCTCTTAAAGAATCATGACTGCAGGCTTAAGAATGCAACTTTTGGGGGGAAAATGTGTATCTTATGTCATAATGCTGCATATGAAGACACCATGCATATGGTGTCACAATGTGAGTACCATCAAGTGACCAGAGCCGACATGCTCGAAAGGGTAGATCAAATAACATCTATGGAAGGACTTGATGTCTTCAGTATCCTGATGGGGAAATCTATTGAAAATTGGTCCTTTGAAGAAATGGCACCCATCTGGAAGATATCATGTACAAACATTGTATGTATGTACGGTGAAGTACTTAAATTTCATAGGAAACACAACCTAGAAAACAGAGTATAGGTGGTTCACAAAGTTGTCAGACTGCCCCCTGGTGGTCATTATGGGAATCTAAATATGATGATTGAACCACACCTCTAGTAATAGTAGCTGAGGTTAGATGCAATGTCATGTTTAGATCAGACTCCTAATCGATGATATTTGTATCTCTGTTAAATCCCACCCGTGCTGCCCTCTGGTGGCCATTTATAAGTCATAACTGTGTCTAAGCATTTCCTTTCTCATATGCACCACAGCCTGAACAGTGGTAACCCGGTATTAATGCAACATCACTTGTGTGTTATCTATGCGATATTTAATTGTCATGCTTAAGACTAGAGGCACCAACTTCCATGTTAAACCTAGTAAGGCTAGTATGAGATAACCTCTTTTTGTTTTTTTTCCTGTTTTCTAATCACTGTTTTGACGTTGGTGTACTCCCACTATTCATGATAAGACAGCGATATCTAATCATACTGAATAGTATAATTTATTTGTATCTTTGGTTTGTGTTTTTTGTTCTATATGTTCCATTTATATTTATGTATAATGTACGATTTTGTAATATCCTATATTACAGCAAATAAACGTATTAGTATTATAAAGGCACACATGAGGCAATTTTTGTCAAAATCCGTGATGGTGACCTGCTGACCTCTGGGCCACTTGAGCTGGAATGACCCTATATCTATCTACAAAAGCAATTTCCTAGTACAATACTTTTATTTCATTTCGTGAAAATTTCCTATTACATTATGCATAGGTATTACATTTCGCAACGATTTTTTGTTACATTTCGCGTACCTTGTGCTATTACATTTTGTGAAAATTTCGTATTACATTATGCGTAGGTATTACATTTCGCAACAGTCTTTTATTACGTTATGCGTAGGTATTACATTTTGCAACGATTTTGTATTACATTATGCGTAGGTATTACATTTCGCAACGATTTTTTATTACATTATGCGTAGGTATTACATTTCGCAACGATTTTGTATTACGTTATGCGTAGGTATTACATTTCGCAACTTTATTACATTATGCAGTTTAACACACGGCCACAACAACCAAAGTAATATGAGGTTATCAAAACAATTATTTGTAGTTTTGGTCCCTATCGAACAGCCATTGTCACCAGAAATATGTATTTATATGTCAGGAACGTTGTATCTATCGATCAGCACATATTTTTCAATGCACAGCTAAGAAAACATCACCAAGTATCATAACAAGTGGAATATTTGTATAAGAGGAATAAATGCTATAAGTACATAAGTATGGCGCAGAATAGAATAAAAGTGGTACCCTCTCATAGCAATTTTCTCCTTGAATATCCTCAATATTCTTATCCAATTAATCCTCCGAATAAAAACAAAAGAGAGATAAGTGATAAAGGTATTCGGTTTTTTATAGTCTTGTATCCACCGAAGCGCTCACACGACCTTCCTCCCCTAGCAGGCACTGTACACACGGAAACCATTTCATTTTCCCCGGGGGATATTCCAGAGCAACTGGCAGCATATAGCGCACACGCTCTAAGCACTGCCTTATTTATGCTAGGTACCCATTTTGCAGCTGGGTAGACTGAAGCAATATGGAATAAACTGTCTTGCCCAAGGACAGACCGAAGTGCCGGGCATTGAACCAGGGACCCTCTGATTACTAGTCCGACACCTAACCAACTGAGCTACTTTGTCCCCATAGTTGCCTTTGTCGTCCAAATGTGCCTCATGTTAGTCGAAATGGACATTATTTTACATAGCGTGATCATGAAATGAAAAAGAAACACTTCGGGACATGCTTAGTTATTAATTCATAACGTTAACATAAAGGGCACTTTTACATTCCCTTTCTTAAAATCAGTTAAAAAGGGCGACCCCATGCTTACATTCCAGTAAAGTAGTGCCACCTACGGGGTATTTTGGTTAGATTAAGTTCAAATTATTGTTTTTCAACCTATCAAGGGAGAGTTTATATAACTTTATAATTGTAACGAAGGCATGTATATATTATGTATGTGTGTCTTCAAGGTAGATAAAACAAAAACGAACAAAAGAGGTATAATTTGTAATTTTAGAATATTTTCTGAAGTGCTAAGGCAAGTTTTTTTAATATCTCGTCACTTTATGTGTCATATAGAAAAAAAATCTAACGTTACCAAATAGATCAAATTCACTTGAACTAGGCCTCATAGGATTGGTCATTTATAGAATGGACGTAAATGTACCACTGCGGGGGTTCTCATGTGACGTCACACAGCTCGAATCTCTCGTAACGACATAATGCTATTAACGCAACCCACTATATTAAT
This sequence comes from Maea johnstoni, assembly GCA_963942565.1. NCBI lineage: Eukaryota > Metazoa > Annelida > Polychaeta > Spionida > Magelonidae > Maea > Maea johnstoni. The sequence continues at coordinate 10,280,520 of OZ012685.1, read as the reverse complement.
TTGCTATAGAGGCCTTAAAGAAGAAGCATTCCACGTCAAATACTGACACAATAAGATACATCTGTATATATATATATATATATATATATATATATATATATATATATATATATATATATATATATATATATATATATATATAAACATATATATATATATATATATATATATATATATATATATATATATATATATATATATATATATATATGTATATATATACATATATATATATATATATATATATATTTATATATATATATATATATATATATATATATATATATATATATATATATATGTGTGTGTGTGTGTGTGTGTGTAACTGAACATCATATTTATTGTATTCAACTGAGAAAATACAGAGGTTGTTGAGGACATGTTATGTAATAGCTTCAATTCTTTCCATTTTCCCATCCCAACAGTGGTGAACATATGCGGATTATCCCATTCAACAAAGCATCATGATTTTGACCTTTGAAGTCACTCTCAGTGTATCCATTACACATATGCTGTATGGCCAGGGTCAGACATACATGTATGTTTAAAATAAGGCTGTTTGTCACATTATTTGTGGCACCACCGTTTCCTCACACTTAATTGTGCTTAACAAGCACCGTTTTCACTGCACAGGTCCACGACTGAGACCACTGTGGTCACTGAATGGTGTCCGCGTGACATTTAGAGTCAACATTTGTCCCCGTGTCGACTGTCCCCTGGAGACCAGTGGACGATGTATAACAACACTGGACGACCACTGTGCTAGCCGGCGACTGAGCAATTCCTTAAGGTCGTCTCTTTGCGGACAAAGGTCACTCTCATCTCTTATAGACAACAGATGCGGAGGTTGCGCTTGGTACTCAGTCTGGTGGACTGGCCTAATGCAATAGAGCCTCTAAGCTGGTTAACTTCTAACGCACACTGACAGCACTGTCTCTCCCCAGAGCTCACCAGTCAATTCTAACACATGTGAAGTCCCCACCGGGGCGTGCCGTATCAAGTTTATGTGGATTTTATTGCCGATTTTCCTGCTACACTATATGGATGAGTCGTGACCGACGAGACATTTTGATTGGGCTGGATTTGATAACTTGATTTGGACTTTCAACTTCCTTTATTGTCGCTTTTTCTGTCATGCCGGGTCTGGATCGAGATGAATATCAGCAAGTGTTGGGGGAAGCCTGGGCCAGAATTGCATGCAATGACATACAGAGAAGGTTTGATGATGATTCTGATATACATTCACAAAGATGTGAAACAACAATTGTAGTCGCAGTAGTATATTCATTGACCAAATCATACAGAAATTATACATATCACAACAGACTCAAATATAAAACAGTTACAAAAAATAGAAACGCGAGATCAAAACGGAAATGAAAAGTAACAAACACATACTTTTAAAGTTAATAAGAATTTAGTCCAACCAAATAGCATCTGGTTGGAAAGCGTAGGACGTAAACTTGTTAATCTCTCGTCTACATAAGGCCGCTGAGAGTTAATCTACTGATTACACGTTCTATACGTGTTGTCAATCGCCCATCCAGATATAGACCAAATGCATATCATTTCATTTTAACTAATTTCCTCTACCCTTCGCCCTGGTAAAGTGACAAGCCATTTATAGAAGCTTAAACATATTTTTCACTGTCAGAAACCCATGCAAACATTCTTCAGGGTATCTGAAATATATTTGTCTATTTTCATCACTTGTACTGTAAACTGTCTCAACACAGTATGGAAACAATGAAATAAATTGAACATTTGTTTGTACAGATTAATACACACACACACACATATATATATATATATATATATATATATATATATATATATATATATATATATATATATATATATATATATATATATATATATATATATATATATATATATATATGTTACAGTAAGAGTGTCAAACCAGGGATTTAGTCAAATCCCTAAAACTTTCAGGGAATCTGTCAAATTCTTGTTTCACTCACGGATTTGGTCCCTGGTTTGGTTTTTGTATATTTTCTTTTTTTTGCTAATGGCACCAAATTGTGAATAACGGTATATAAGTTTCTAATGATCCTAATATCTAACCAAGATCTGAAATTTTAAGTCTTTCTTTTAACACGTGTCCTAGCCAGGATTCCACTTGACGCCTGATAGAGTATTTATTTTCTGACCATCAATAAATTAACTTGCACTATATCTATTACAGAATAAGCTTTGGGCGGAAATTGGCCTATTAATACATGTACGCGTTGGTCTCCACTGAGCATTGCTTGCCCTTTTTAATGCCAATTTGATATATCGGTCCACGTAGATAGCGGCTCTTCCTTTACAACATTAATGCTTAAATGTTTGTCGGGGTTCCACCATGGCCTAATGGTTACAATGCCTGGCTCCCAAGCGTGAGTTCGCAGATTTGAGTCTCCACTGGATCTCCATGAGCGGGTTGGCCTGGTCGCTGTGTAAATGTGCCGCGTTGTGGAGAGCTGTCTATGGTCCTTCTGCAACTGAAAGATTTCTTGAACTATGTATGAAGAGAAGGGATTTTTTCCCCGCTCCGAGTTTCTATCTCGTTTCGATATCGCCTAAGCTGTTGAAACCCATTCTTTCCTTCCTCATATGTTTAATTCGTCGTCTGGAAGTCGTTTATAGAAAAATGGAATTGAAAATGATCTTTAAAAACATTCCAGGGAAAATCTTTTATAGTGTTCTGATTGACATTTTACCCTTAACTGCTTTCCCAACTATGCTCTTTCTTGCAAGATTTTATCAAATATAAGAGGCTGCTTTTGGCTCATGTGAGCATTAATGGGATAAAACTGGTAAAATCGTTCCGGTATGTCTGCCATGTCTTGTGCTAGGGCGTAGCTAGGAGATCTGGTCATATACAGGTTAAATCATTTAAAAGTCTCATTCTGTCGCCACCATAATCATAGTGTTGGGTCTCAGGCGGCCTTATTAATGATCTTATCTCGCATGTTTGCATTGACGTCGCTCAGACTAAAGTCACTGAACTCCACACAGTATTTCCGCTGCATTAAGCGATGCCAATACAATGCATTGACTACTGGCTGTGGCCCCTTATCTTCTACAGAGACTATCAGATTAGTCAGCTTCTACCCTGTTACAAAGTAGTCATTTTCTGTAATGGTTCTGACTCAAGACATGTTGCGTGTAATGTGTTCTGTTTAAGAACACCCTCCTGGGTGCGGACTAACGTAATGTGTAACTGCCGGAGCATGCCATTACATATCATAATTTCATCAAATACTTAATAAAAATCAGTAATTGCAAGCCAAAGCAAATTACATACCATTGCTGTGCGTGTTTTCCAGCGCATAAAACAAGTTAGACAGAGATTGTGGTTTGCTTGTGGTCAGTCTAGTTTCTTTCCTACCTGTAACATATTCATATCTGGAGAATACAGATGCTATGGCACAAATGAAATAAATGTGTATATGTAGAAGTAAACACTTGTGAATTAAAGCATAACGCAGACCCCATTCTGAGTTCCAAAATGAGAGTTCACAGCCTCAGGCCACTCCAAATACTTACAGGCCTCAATTATATACACGCTTTTCATAAGAGACATAATAAACATCACGTCTTTAGCGTTCAATTTGTTTGCCATCGCCGATCATCTTTGTCCTTCCAACTCCTATTCTACTCTTGAGGGACACGCCGTACCATAGGCATAATTGTTATCCATATTTCATGGAAATAATAATAACATTGGCCTGCCGTAAATGTTAAAAATCCGTTTTACAAACATGATCTATCAATGCTAATGCTGGCTCGGGAAATAGTTGGCATGCTTCTGCTGTGCTCGGTCACTGAGAGACACGCCTTCCATAAGACCTTAAAGCAGAGAAACGAGCGACATTTGATCCCACTTAATTTGCCGAGTTCGTGCTGAAGCATACATCTCCCGCATCTTCAGGGGAATTAACATACAAGCTGTGGTCCTGCTATTCATTTATTGCATTTTTGCGACAGTCGGTTGCCAGTGTCACCAATCAACCACAAGCGGGGCAAGGTGGGGTATATAATCTGTTTTATGTCATAATACGTCTTTACTTTTCCTGTATTGCTAAGCATCATGCTGACAAACAATTAACGTTGAATGAATTTTCTGGTTTGAAACTTTTCATCCGTACCATCTCTCTCTCTCTCTCTCTCTGATGAGAAGGTACACATACGTACACACATACACATTCATACATGTACAATGTGTAGTACATGTGTCACTTAAAAATCTCCCTATTTACTATGGCACCATAACTGATGGGGCTCCAATAGAGCTGGACTGGTTTCATTATGGAGTGAGGTATATTAGGGAAGCAGCTGTAGATTTTGCATGATCGAAGGAATTATATTATTGACGGATCACGTCGCAAGCGATAAATGTTGTGGAATCTTCTTTGGGGATGGCAGATGTAATAGGAGACACAGACTGTGACAACAACCCAAACAGAATATAAATGATTAATATATCATTTGGGCGACCTGAGTCTCCGTATCAGAAATAGTTAAACAGCCAATTATGTTTGGTAGAATAAAGCCTCAGCGCATGAAACCCGGATGCTATATAAATACCCACACACACATTTACACACACATACATATATATATATATATATATATATATATATATATATATATATATATATATATATATATATATATATATATATATATATATATATATATTTATATGTATATATATATATATATATATATATATATATATATATATATATATATATATATATATATATATATATATATATATATATATATATATATATATATATATTATATAGACATATATTCCACCATTAGGCCACGGTGGAATCCCGACAAACATTTAAGCATTAATGTTGCACACACACATTTACACACACATACATATATATATATATATATATATATATATATATATATATATATATATATATATATATATATATATATATATATATATATATATATATATATATATATATATATATTATATATATATATATATGTATATATATATATATGTATATATAAATATATATGTATATATAATATATATATATATATATTATATATATATATATATATATATATATATATATATATATATATATATATATATATATATATATATATATATATATATATATATATATATATATATATATATATATATATATATATATATATATGTAACAGACTGTGACAACAACCCAAACAGAATATAAATGATTAATATATCATTTGGGCGACCTGAGTCTCCGTATCAGAAATAGTTAAACAGCCAATTACGTTTGATAGAATAAAGCCTCAGCGCATGAAACCCGGATGCCAAATAAATACTCACACACACATTTACACACACATA
>OZ012685.1:10261707-10274934 GCA_963942565.1 Maea johnstoni | reverse complement strand
TACTCATTTTCAAAAGGTGGTTAAAATTTTGAAAGGCGCCTAGAGTGATTTGCGTTGCGTTGGTTATTTCGCACAGTCGCATTAAAAACCTAAACTTCCAATCTTGGACAACAGTGTTTGGTCATAATGCAAGTGAAGTCTTTGAAGTACTACATCACAGATATATTGGCTGAACTGCTTTTTATGTATTGATCGTGATTCTTTTTTTTATGTGAACAAACCAAATAAATATCATTTTAAACAAATACTCAATTATGCTGATTATGAGATCTCTCCAGCTAGTTATGTTGAGTATTACCCACTGCCTCAAAGCTCCGATTCGTAGCGATACAATGTAATTGTATGGCCATGGCCATGCGTTTTGTTTATTACCAATATCTTTGTGACTGAAACTTACTTTATGTAAACATACATCAGTTGTTGCGCAGTCGCCTCCTGACTGCAGGGGGATGTGACGTCATGGCGATCTTTTGTTCCATTTCACTAATGCAAACACGCCCACAGTATATTATCTAACAGGATAGAAATCTTTGGAAAGTCCTTGATTAAACCCATTCCCTAGTTTGTAACACGACGCACTCACCGCACTGTTAGTAGATTGCATGATTTAGCTGTATTATGTCCTGAGTATTTTTGGAATGGCAGAAACCTAATAAGGTGGTCCTAATTGTTATCCGGTGTTTTCATCCCGCTGTTCAGCCTATTGACTAATATGAACTCCCCCGGGGAGTATCTGGGTTGGATATTCCAATCCCTAATGTCGAATGCCTAAATAAACTCGTAACTTACAACCAAGTCTCTGTTTTGGTATTCATTAAGCATTACAGAATAGCATATGGGACGACTTCTTTAAAAAGGTGGGAGACCAAGAGTATGGTGATGGCCTTATGGTAAAACGGCATCACGCACCAAAGAATGGACAAGAGGTGATGGCGCTTCAAAATAATTTATTTACGCCTTACATAAGGCTATGTTGTAACAATAACAAATTTATTTACACCTTACGGTAGTAGCTTTGCAACAATGTAGCAATAGGTTGCAACAGTGTATCGATTGAGGACAGTTTTCGTGTTGCAATCTATCTGCATGTAGATACACAATCAACGACGAGTACTGTAAAACGGAAGGGTGGGTGAGTAATTTCAATCAAAACGGCAGAAAATCCAAATTCTAGCTAGAACCGCGGGTCTGCGATTAGACATAACAACCTTCGACCAGTGCGATGTATATTTCAAAGGATAATGTCTTATCATTGTAACACAGATGGCGTTAAATGAGATATTGATTGAGTGGGGCGAACGATCAGTGCTGGCAGCTCATTTTCCATGACAGAAAAGGTTGGCAGGCTAGGACGATATGTGAAGCAAACTGTCACCTAGCATTGACTCGACAATTTGGTTCGTGACCAGCGTATCTCGGGGCGATTAGTGGGTCATTTACTATATTATAAATCCGCCAGCCCACTTTGATCTCTGCCAGGAGGGCGCCGTGCCCCAGTAGTAATCCTCATTAGCAGGATGTATGGTCGCTATACAAATGTGCGGCGTTACTGAGGCTGTCTATGGTGCCTTTGAAACTGGCAAATACTCGATTCGATGTGAGTGGAATGTCTGACCTTCGAATTTCTGGTAACTATTCAAATTATAGCGATATAAAAGTGAGATAAATCATATTGTGCCTTTGGGGGGGGGGGGGGTGACTGGATGAGACTGGGAAAGTACAAGGAATCGCAGTTTCTGCCCCTTTCGACTTTCAGTTCAAAGTTGATTATTCCCAATTTACCCCCCCCCCCCCCAATCGCGTCCACTGTCTATGTGTGCTTCCAGATTTAGAATTGTACAGACACTAGTCTTACATGTAGGGCTCATGTGCTCATATAATTTTTTCTATGAGTAGATAGCCAGCCCCCTATGTCAAAATGCAGGCTTACCCACGTTGTGTGTGTGTGTGCTTATACATACATACATACATACATGCATGCATACATACATACATATCAATATTCATCATCTATACTACATGCTTTTATTAGAATGGAAACATATACAATATACATATTTAGTCTCTTCTTGCATAATCGACTGTTCGCTGTCTCTCGCCAATGCCAAAATGTCGTTAGGAAGCTGTCAAGTTTCCCCATCATTAACTACTGGCTAGTCGCGATTTACCCTTTATGATGAAATGGTGAGGGACGTAAATGAAATTCTAAAGTACATGTCTATAGCTCGATATTGAACAGTATTAGAAGTATGGCTCTAAGAGAAAAGAGAATATTCTGACACGTACTTAGATGCTGAGGTCACTTTCGTCCAAAGCACAAGGACGCAACGATTTTTGAAAAACATCTTAACCCTGCCATCTTGGTATTCATTTGATAGTTCTTGCTGAGTACTCTCAAATGAGCACCAATGCGCTAGGATTTCAGTCACTTTTCAGTTTTCTTTGACATCGTTTTGCATGGCCAAATTAGCCACCAGCAGCATAAGACTTATTGAGCAAACCATACCAAGGGCGCCCAAAACGTGCCAACATTCTGTTTTATGTCATAACTTCTCTATAATCTGCCTAATCTTATGAATAATACATAAATGCTAAACGTACGAGGCAGGTGTCATGTTTAGAAAAAGAAAACTTCTTTATATTCTGCTTATTCTCATAAATACTACTATAATACCAATACTACTTAGCAGGTGTCATGTTTAGTGAATATATTTGGCATGTGCTTTCTGCAGTACATTACTTTGGTATGGCATGGCTGGCGGTCTGCACAATAGGTGTGCATTGTCAATTAGCAATAGAAGTTGTTTATGAGGTTGCAGATTCTTGATGGGAATACCTGCATGCCATTGAGCAGCACCAATCTTCATGGGAGGAAGGAAGGAAGAAATGGGGTTTACGTCGCTTTCAACAGCTTAGGTCATATCGCTACGAGATTAGGAAACACAGAACCGGGAAGAAATTCCATTCTCTTCACGAATAGTTCCTTGGGGTATTTATGTTGCAGAAGAACAGTAGAGAGTCCCCCACAACGCCGCACATTTACATAGCGACCATGATAACTCGCTTGTGGGGATACTCGAAGCTGGGAACTTACGCTAGGGTGCCAGACATCGTAACCACTAGGCCACGTCGGATCCCCAACCATCGAAAGAGCTCCGCATTTTAAGGTGATGAGTACCATTGCAAGCTAGTTAAAAGCCCTACCCCAAAACACACCTCACAGCAGCACAATCATATAAAAAGGTGTATCGCTAGATTCCAGAGTGTTATCAGGGAGAGAATATCATAGCCAACCGTCCTTAGTCAATCGATATTCTATACCATTTCAATATTTACAACTTTTCACTCAAATGACATATTCTCATTACTTTCAAAGGTAATAGTCACTGCAGATTCAGAATTACCTTAGGGATATCATTGTCTATGCCCAATAAGAAGTCAATTTGAGATTGTTGACCTCTAGAGATTTTTACAGGCAATAATATTGAAAATTTTAGTTAGAAATCTTCACACCAACTACACTTGGTAACCTCACGGGCTCATAGCTAGCACCTATTTATAGCATCCTGACCACAAGCCATTCTCTTGAGATCGTCGAGGTGTATCTTTGTGCAACTGTCTTTTGTTTCTAGTGCTCAGAAGTGATCAGCGAGGTATGTCCGCTACTATCAATGGGGTTCCCATGCCTCCACACACGAGATATCTCACTAAGATTTTCAATGTTATGGCCTGTAAAAATCTTTAGCAGTAAAAGATCAAAAACATACTTCTTATTGGGCATAGTAAATGATATCCCTAAGGTAACTGTGAACCTGTAGTGACCATCACCTGCGTAAGTAATGAGATAATGTCATTTGAGTGAAAAGTTGTAAATATTGAAATGAATAAGAATATGGGTTGACTACAGACGGCTGACTATGATATTCTCTCTCTGATAACACTCAGGAACCTGGAGATGGTGCCCTCTCAAAGACAATTTTTTTGCAAACGTGCAGAAGTTTACTACAGGAACGAGCCAGGTCAGGACCCCCTGCATGACGTCAGTGTAGTCCGGGAGCTACTTGACACTGTATCTATCTTTAATTTAGATGACATTGTTAGGAGCATGGTCGAAGAAAATTGTATGTTTAGTAAATTTGAATGGAAAAAGAAAGTCTGGGCTAGAGCCTGGGATCTGGAAGACGTCTTCTGGGAAGTTGAATTTAGAACCCGCAAGCATCTGGATATCATTCGTAGAACTAGCAGTTCCTGCATGTACTTAACCTGGTGGTACCTTTCGGACAAGTACCCTCATATGATGTCCATGTGTGAGACGATAGCTAAGTTGGTGTGCCACGCCAGCCTCCTTAAGTCTGACGATGTACGATTGAGGAGGTTAAATAGGTCCTCTAGATTTTGTTCCCTCTGCGACCTCTCAGAAGAGGACAATGTTAATCACCTTACAAGTACTGCAATGCCCCAGATTGCAGGCTGAGAGGAACGCCATGTTTGTCGAGATACGGGCCCTACGACCAGGGAACGAAACAATCTTTGAAAATGGTACGTGTGATACTCTTGGTATCTTACTCGGACAACCTGTAGAACGTCTCTCCCTTGATAATATGGACGATGTATGGCTGACAGCTGGGACTCACATTAGCCATATGTATCGACAGAATCTTAACCTCAGAGAAGGAATAGGATAGTCATCTATACCCGCCCCTTGAACTGCCACAAACCCCTCTTATGATCTATGAACGTATCTAGACAAACACGGCAAAAGGGAAAAACCTCTGATGTATTTATATGTTTTGATCCGAAAGGATCACCTTATCTTATTTTCTTTGGTCCATATATCACTATTATATAACTATTTCTGGGACCACAGTTTTCTCTGACCGTTTATGTTATGTTCTGAAGTTTAGTCATATACTTTCTTCAGGTTTAATTTATATTGAGTTGCTTAATACTCATCTACTTTATTTATTTAAATTATTTGTGTATATTATATATGCTTTTGTAGCAGAACTACAGTCAATAAAGAATATATATATATACACCTTGTTATATGATTATGCTGCTGTAATTATGCTGCTGCTGTTTTGGGATGGGGCTTTTAACTAGAGCTGCACTCACGGAGGGAGATCAACTCATGAGCTCACCACCCATTTGACTCGTGAGCTCATGAGCTCACGGACATTCCAATTTTCCAAAGAAATACTTATTTTTCAGCCCAGCTATTGAAAAATAAATATTTTTTGGCGGAGATTTATTAACATTGCTATGTTTATTTAATTTTTAAACGTGCTGACGACGTACAGAGGTCAGTATAACACACAAAATCATGTGAATGTATACATTGGAGATTGTAAAGAAGACATGACAGCGATAGGCAGTAATGTATGTTATAATGTGTGTTAGGTGCTCTGTGTTACGTTTGTGTTCCCAACATAGACGAGCTCACGATTTGAATATTTCAGCTCGAGTTCGGCGAGTTTGCCCCAGGGCTCGAGCCACTCGAGTTCGTGAGTGGTGAGTGCAGCTTTACTTTTAACTAGCTTGCAATGGTACTCATCACCTTAACGTCAATATAATCACCAACTATAGCGTGCTTCCATACACATTCTAACTTAAAACTTGAAAACATTGATACATATGACCATTTTAATTGAATCGCTGTTTTGTTCTGTGTTGTTTCATTTAGCCCTTTTACATCTAGAGTGTACACCTGGTCTGATAACTTAAGTCTTACCTCGTCTAATAGGAAAATTATTTGAAAGAAAAATCATATTAGGTGTTTTTCTAAATACAGCTTCGTTTGGGAGTCTCTTTATGTCAGTCCATCTTACCATTAATAATGCCAACTACACTTTAATGTTATTGAATACGTTAACCTAGCAACATGAAAAAGAGTACTAGAGCTCGGTTACAACCTTACGGACGTGAGTAAAACCTTCAAGATCTACAATTCCGTTGCATTGTTTTAACATGTAGTTTATGTGAGGTAACCCCGACCATCTGCACCGGTCTCGCTTTTTAAGCCATGTGTGCACTTCTTTAAGAGTGACACCTGCTTCGGTCTTCTTCAGTATCTTTTGAAGAATAATGCTCAAAAACTTTATAATTGAATAAGCCCGACCTTTCACAACAATAAAGCAAACATGAACTGGCCAGAGTATCTATGACGTTGCAACGCGATCAAGATCGATGGCTCAGAGAACAAATATATGCCAAAATGGAAACGACATGAATAGATCATTTGCCTATAAAATGTCAACGCAGAGATGGATGATCCAAACAACTAAATCAGTAGTGGCTATAAGAAAACGCTATATACCTAATAAATGTCAAATGCCGGATCATTTTTCTCTTTATTATATTGCAGAATTGTTTAGTGTGATAAACGAACTTCTATGATTTCGCAAATGTAAAACGGAAATTGAATACACACATAGCAAAAGTGATTCCGTCGTTGACGACATTTTGACATATCGGATATAATTTGAGCTGCCACTGAAATGTATCTGCTAATTTCATGTATTTATTAGTAAATAGGATGCAGTGGTGTATAGTATTGACAGTACTTGCTATTGATGCGGGAAAATGATATGAAAACGTTTTAGGCACTATATCTATTACCTGAATTTGTCGTTCATCACGTTGGGAAAGGAAATATGAGCACACACCCCTCATCATGTCATGATCGTCTTTACTGACGTAACGTTTTAAACTATGGCGACATGCTGCAACAAAATAGTGATCTTTGCCTCAAAACGGTAACTTTACAGGTATAAAAACGAGAAACTTACTTCCATATCCAATTAATGCTTTAAAAAAGTTTATTGAGAAAATTACGCCTGAATCAATACTTTTGAATAACGTTGGAAATAATAAACAGTTATTGCCTGGCTTGTTGGTGGATAGTGCAGATTATCACGCCGAGAAGGAATTATTTCCCGAGGGCAACGCCCGATGGAAATAATTCCTTCGAGGGGTGATAATCTACACTATCCACCAACAAGCCAGGCAATAACTGTTTTGTTATACCGAACATTTTACAACAAGGGGCAAAATCATAATACAAGACCAGAGCTGATTTCATTATTTTAATGATAATAACAAAATGTATGAATATCATAGTTTCTCATCTACGGCTTACTTCAATTATACCATAATCACTTTAATATGATGGCTAAATGCACTAGACTTGTAAAGTTTGCCATCTTTCTTCCTGAGATCAACATAGAATAACTCTAATACCAATCTAACTCCTTTGGATCTAACTTCCCAAACTCAACATTGCTGCCTTTCTCCCTGCAGTACTCCCTCACAACCTTAAAATAATGATAAACTGATTTTTTGGTCATGTAAATCTTGAATATCTTCTTTGGTAGCACTGCCAAACCGAGACATTTTGAAAATATGCTGTGCTCCAAGCGGCTCTGCTTTGAAGACGATCTTTTGAATGAAAATTCAATACACTCTATTATTGCTCACTACTACTCAAAATTTCATTGAAAATATCCTGGCTTCAAAAGGAAAATCAAGAGATTCATATAGAATCAACTAGTCCTGTTATGGATCTGTACCTTTTTTCCTTGAGTTGGACCCAACAAGTAAATAAAACAGCCATAACCATCTTTGCCAGCTGCATGTATCTGTTTATGATGGCAGAAAAAACTGCATTCGTTTGATAAACCGGTCTGATGAATAGGTGCACCTGTGCACCCTACAGTATACTGAAATCCATCATTGAAGTCGCCTTATTCATTGCAGAACTTTTATAACCACCTGATAAATGTTTAGGCAAGCTAATACAGGTGAACTTGGATATGACGGACCACTGTATGACGGATCTTTGCATCTGACGGACGATATGCTTGGTCCCAGTCCGATGCATATCAAGGATTCGACATATGTATATGACGGATTTTGCATATGACGGACCAATTTTCTTGGTCCCATTGAGTCCGTCATATCCAAGTTCACCTGTATCATAGTTATTTTAGTTTTATTGATAGTTAGTTGTCACCAGGCCCACCACAATTTTTATCCTGTTTTATGAATCAAAAGCGCCCAGCCACCATAGAAACATGGAATAGGGTAGATTATTGACTGGCAAAATTATTCACCTACTTGTGCTATTATTCCACCTTTTCTGACAGATAGGGTGAATTATGAAATGACTCTTAATAGAGGGTGAGGTATAACAAGAATAATTATTCTACAAACTATTTGAAGGAGAGTTGTTGGTAACGTTCGGAATAACATTTCTTTGTTTTTTGTTTTTCATAATTGTCAGACTGCTTCTTGCTGCTGTGAGCATTAATTGGTTAACTGACAAAGTAATATCATGTATAGGCAGCTTTGAATTCATTTTACGCATTAAGATGTTCGCGCAATGCTGACCTCGTAGATGATGGTGTACTCTCTATGCCCACCTCCCCCATCATGGAAGAGGCGTCTGCCTGGTGATATATTGTTTACGCAGGTTTGATTTCGCGCACTTCACTTGCTCAGGTGGCGAATAACGTTCTATGAAACCTACCAACATAATGCTAGATATATAGTATGTGATTAAAGTATTTAGTTTGAGAGGGAAAATCTGTTGCACTTTTCTACTCACCATGCATGCAATGCCGATGTTGGAGTATCTTTATAAAAAGGTTACATTCTTTGCGAGAAAATACAGTATTCACATTTCCGCAAACATGTTTACCAGTACGTTTCAAATTAGAAAACAACAATATAAAGAGGGCAGTCATTGAACTTGACGTTTCCCTTTGACGGAAGCGCATCTCCGGGCGAACTCTCCCGTTTTATTCATTGTGTGCTATGCACTATCGAATTACAGCCATCATGCCACTTCGGGCTGTGTGGAAGATGTAAGGTTCCATGAATAGCTCCTCGGGTTGAGGTTCGGAAATGAAGATTATCTCACTATTGAACTGAGTCCATGACCTAGGGCAGGCTTTGTCCCATCAGTTCTGGTCACAATGCTCTAATTCAGTATGCAGAGATGTCATGCTGCAATGAAGATTGAGCATTGCATTATAAGTATTGAGTAAGAATATGCGGAAGGGCATCGATCGTTCTTATGCAGCTTCCAAGTCTGCTAGAAGGCATGCAGTTTATATGTACATTTGTATGCATTTCAAAGGTCCTGTTTTTTCTAAGTAAAAGACATGGCAGTATCAATTTATGGATATGTACAGAAAACATATGTTATTCTATTCCAATAGCTGCAGCAAGCATGGCAGTATATATTGTATACAAAGTATATGCGGAAAGCATTGCTTCCAATAGGTACAGAGAAAATACCAGTATATATTTCATAAACGAAATAGCTACAGAAATCATGACTTTATAATTCTATTCCAATAGCTACACAAAGCATTTATTTTTCTATTCCAATATCTACAGATAACTACAGGAAGCATGGATGTTTCTATTCCCTTAGCTACAAAGAGCGTTCTATAAAAAAAGTAACTACATAAAGCATGGATTTTTCTATCCCAATAGCTACAGAGAGCATGGCAGTATCTATTTTACACCGATTTTGCTATCTTAAGTACCACTTACCGTTTTATGCGCGCGCTGCAGTGCCCAAGTCCTACTTACAGGGGTGTTAAGTAGCTCCCAGTGGTTTAGTAAGGTTGGCGCATACGACCTTTGAGTTCATTGGATATCAAGCCTAGTCCTTTTCATGTGGTCAGATTTCACCCCTCGCCCTCCTTATTCCTCTTCACTCATAAGGAGAAGATTTGTTATTTCTAGCAATACGCAGGTATCCACTATAGTGCATTTCATATACTTTGAAATCCTGCTTGTAGATATAAGGATTTTCCTTTTCAGCTATAGTCAGACTAAATCAGTTGAAAGTGGTGGTGGAAACCAGAGAACCAGAAAAAACGACCACCTAACCCAAAGTTACTGGAAACATTATCACATGCCCCGATCGGGTTGCGAAACTAGGGAGTGGTGGAGACAGTGAGCGGTCAAAAGCAACGCACTAGACCACTTCGCAGTCAGGGCAGGCCCAGTGGCGAGAGACAGTGAACAGGTGGTGGCAACTCCCTTCACCACTGGACTTACCTGGCAGTCCCTGGTCAACGATGCGACCGGACATGGAGATTAAAAAGTCCACCGGACTATTACAGGCGCTACATACAGTGATTTTCTTTAAATTTCGCAATCACTGCTGTTTTTTTTTATTTTTTCCTCTATTATATAAATCATAATACAATATTTGTTGTTTTGTTCATCCTCATTTCGTTTCTATACAGATCATTTTTATGTATTATTAAGCATTTTTATCCTATGCATTATATATACTCTGTAGTTCATCATAGACTGGTTCCCATATTTGCATAAATTTGTGTTCTTCCAAGTTCAGCATAGCATGATATTCCTCTATGCATAGTTGTTTAAATAAAACTCTCTTAAAGTCTCTTATGTGATGGAATTTGCAATCTTTCCTATTATTAAAGATAACTATTTTCGCGCTTAAATCACTTTATCAATAATTCCATCTGAATCCTGTCTACCCAATATCTTATCTATATTTGATAAAAAAAAATGATAGTTTTTTTCAGTTTACCTTTTAGCCATTGTTCTAATTGATACCAGAGTGTGTTCACATAATCACATTCTATAAACGCATGCGTAATGGTCTCGATAGCGGACATATATTTGTTTCGGATAAATTCATGGTGTACAGCTTGTCTTTGATTGCTGTCCTTGAATGCAAGAGCTTAAATTGAAAATATTTTTGGTATGCACTCCCTTGACATTTCTTCAATTCTATAAAGGCCTTTTCTATTGTTTTGTAGTTGATTTCCTCATTTAGTACTGTCTCCCATTTTTCCTTAACTTCTTTAATAATGTTTCCATTATAATCCATTAGTCGATTATAAATTCTGCCACAGCCTTTCTGGGCTAGGCCTACCTCGAACAATATTCTTGGTAAAAATGGACCATGTAGTTTTGCATATTGTCCATCTATTTGCAGTACTTTTTAAATTGAAAACTTTAATCTTGAGTAGTCAAGGAAGTGCATGTATAAATCTCTAGTTTTTAGTTCTTCTAGTGTTAATACTTCCCCTTCTTCATTTAAGATATCATTTATTAATATGATACCTTTGTTTTCCCATTTTTTCTGTATTCAATGTTAATGACACTGTTATGCCATAAAGGCATGTTTTGTAACTGCATGGACTTGTTATATTTCATTTGCCGTATTGAGTTTTATAATACTTTGTACCATGTCATACCAAAACTTATTTTTTATAGTACCTAAAATTTGTTAGTCTCTTAAACCATGATATTTTAAAAGATGCATCGAAGATTTTCAAATTTGTCATCTTAAGCCCTCCTACACTAGGCAAAGTTTCTAAGATGTCTCTCCTTAATTTTGGTATGCCATTTTTTCAGATAAAATTTTTGAATATTGTTTCCAGTCTAGATAGTCGTTCTAAGGAAGGTGAGGGGATGGACAGCAGAACATGAGTTATCTTTGATATTAGTAAACTTTTTATGACTATTATTTTGCCATACGGCGTTAAATTCCTGGCATTCCATAAAGTAATTAATCTTTGTATCTCCCCAATTTTGGATTCTATATTTAAGTCTGTAATCTTATCCAGGTTGTTCACGTCGTAATTAATCCCTAAGGATGTAAATTTCTGTGTCCAATCTAAGTATAAGCCATTGCATAAAGTTGTCCCGCTGTCCCTCCATACCCCAAGTTTTGCTACTTTTGTTTTTTCTTTGTTTACCTTTAGTCCACTGATCTGTTCGAATTCTTTTAGGATCTGCATACAGCCTCTGATACTTTGTTCATTTCCTTTTTAAAATAAGGTAGTATCGTCCGCGTACAATGAAGTTTTGTGTTGTTGTTTATGTATTGTAATGCCTTCAATTTCTTTTTTTGACCTCTACATACAGTGATATATTTATTCATCGCTCCATAGATATACAACAATAACCTAGATCATCTGAAAACGCCAGTTTCGTTTGATGTGTAGTCAGACCCACACACTTGCATATACCACAAAGGCGATTAATGAACAGAGTGAGATCGTTCCAGACACACACGTAGTCCTCCAATAGCACAGCTATCTCCATAGCCTCTTGCATGCTTGGTACATTGTACAATATAGTATTTACCCCCTACACTTGTCAACAGCACCGGATGAAAACTGGGGCGATGATTCTGTTATCTTGGTGGCCAGCTTGTGTTTTAGACACTGCATGTATGTATCTGTATTGACCATATGATATAGCAGATAAAAAGTACATCAGAATCCTATAATCAGGGAACAAAACATCACAAACATATATGAACTAGGCACAAAAAGTCTTTATTCTAATAACTATGAGATAACTCTTTATGCTCAAAATAGCCTACGTGCATCATTGATCCTGGGGCAATTTCCAAGTCATAAACCTTGGGGTCTTTCAGAAGATGGACTGCACACTAGCCTACTACATCGTTATTGTGGATGGCCTTCATATACATCTTAGAAATAGCTATCCCTGACATCCTCCAGAATTTACGCAGATTCGAGGTTATCCACCCCTTCTATACATCCACCCAAAAATCTAAAACCATACTAGGTTCTTCCTTGAACCTTACAGGTATTTCTTTTGAAAAAGAAACCTCTGCCATTTCGATATACATGCTGGATAACGCAATGTTCTCGAAGGATAGGTGGCCTTTTAAGAATGCCTGATCTATGATGATCACGCAACAAAGCAAACAAAAACGTCGGTTAACAGACAATTTCACAAGTCGCTCACCCTGCCCATGATTCTTCAAATACGATCCTAGCTACGTTTCCCATCACATATCTTTCCATTGTCTCGCATTTCGATTTGGAGTTTTGTCTATTTAGTTAAGTGAAACCCGGAATATCCTTGTTTGGCAAGCAAATACTAATAACCCAAGGTCACTGGTACCTGGTCGCATGCCTCGAGCTGTACTCAACCCCGGAAGTAATGAGCGACAGCGGGCAGCACGTGGCAACGTTTTGGAGCACTCGGCTATATGTGTGTCCACCACTGATGGAATATATACCCAAATGCTTTAGACATGTTGAGATCCTTTAAAGAATTAGTGAAAATACTTTTTACAGAAGGGGTAATTTGACGTGGAGACTCGTAATACGCTTTACCTTTTTGATAAAGTTGAGCATCCACAAATTCGACAGTAAATTCAAAGCAGCTAACAATTCTCTATGAGACGAC
>OZ012685.1:10221707-10256707 GCA_963942565.1 Maea johnstoni | reverse complement strand
CCTTGTATCCCTACACTACCTGAGAAATAGTCCTACAGATTCGTTAACTCCCTCCATATCAATAGGACAAATATTCTTTTCTCAAGATATATGATGTGAGTGGCATAAAGTTGTCACATAGTCGCCTGAAAGCCGTCGTCAAATGTTGATATTCAGGAAATAGTGTCACTTCGTTTTAATATCAGCCGCTTGTGTACTTACATGTAAGGTTTGTCTTGTTCTTCACATCAAAATGTATCTTGCTTGATCTCATGACCATGCAATCGACTACAGACAACTAACTTCCTAGCATTTTAAATATATTTTCTTGCGTCATCAAATGTCCTGTTTGCGTAGTTTTGTGGCATAGCTGTTTACCTCGACCAGCCCAGCCAGCTCGCCTGGTTGTAACTGACACTAATTAATTGGATAGATATTTGATTGCATGCTGATTAAATGCAAATTGGCTTGCGGTTAATTAGAACATGAGATGATTCTACACATGAGCCCTGTTAGTGATGTTCAAAAGTTCATATCTCTGATAAAATGATTATAGAATCTTTATCGTGTAGACATTGCACATCATTGAAAAGTTATTTTAGGATACTTCCATGTTCGTACCATTCAATAACGGTCACGCAAAGTCAATATAATATTTGAAATTTCAATTGTTGTCACTTTTTGTCAAATTGGAGCTGAATCCTGACTACTCAGGCGTAAATAGCGGAGGAAATTGGAGAACTTGGAGTATACCAACGACTACTAGTATTCCCAGGTCCTTGATTCCACGAGCGAGATTCCAAGCCGGGCAGTCGAGAGATACAGTGAGCAGATAGTGGCACTGCCTTCGACCACTCGGCTATCCTTACAGGCCCCGCAAATCAAGTCAAGTGGAAAGAAAATACTTTGTGCAATTGAAAGGCTTTTTAGGAAGTTCGTAATCCATTAATATGTGAAAATAATCGGAGAAATCCAATATGTCGCTTCTAAGGGGTAAAAACGGTACTTTGTTTAAGCTAGGGTCTCACATGGAATTTGCAGGAATTCGACCGTATTCGACATATATTCGAAAAAGTTGAATACGACCGAATTCGAATCACATTAGACTAAATTCGACCTGGCAAAAAGTCGCTGGGTTAGGCAAAAAAAATGGTAATTTTTTCGTGTCTAATGCGATGTGAGATCGCTTTAAGTCAAAATGTCGAAAGGTCTAACTATGTCGAAAACACTTTGCGCATACGATTTTATGCAAATGACAAGTTTGATTGACAGGTTGTGTCGAATGCGACTGTTAAAAGTTAGCATTCGACTTGAAAAATCGCATTCGAAGTTTTAAAAATCTCATTCGACAAATATTAATTCGAATGCGATTATTGAAAAAAAAGAAGTCTGCATAATCGTGTTATCGCATTCGACTTATTAAAATTAGCATGTACAATTCTAAAGTCGCATTCGACTTTTAAGATGTCGAATGCTAAATGTAATGTCGCATTCGACATTTGAAAAGGCAAATGAGATATTTTAAACTCGCATTCGACATATCAATTTGTCGAATACGACATTACCAATGTGCGAGGCTACTTTTCCAACCTGAAAATAGCGAGGAAACTAATTTAGTCGAATGCGCACATACAATATACGCATTCGACTTCGCTAACATCGAATGCATCATCGCAAAATCGCATTCGACGTAGTTCTGTCGAATGCGATGTTATGCAAATGAGAGCAAGTCAATATGTTAATGACAAACTGCAAACCCGATCGCATTCGACCACGTCGCGATGCGAGGACTCCGTGAAATGATCTAGCTTTTTTCCGACGCATTCGACAAGTTCACTTATTGAATTTCGACTTTAAATTTGCCGCCAAAAAGAACCTCGTTTTCGAATTGCCAAACTCTAGCTTTATGGTGGACTGAGGTACTTGTGAAAAATTCATTTATGTAGCTATCGAACACAGTAAATAACGGTTTATGATTTGAAATGTCAAGTTTAATCATAAATGCTCTTTATCTAATTATGAGAAACACTAAAATCGAGCTCACTGACCCTACGCTGACTATATATTATATATATATTCTTTATTGACTGTAAGACTGGTTACAAAAGTCATATATGTATCATTTTCACACAAATCAAATCACAAATGCTTGGACCAACTCATCTCACCATACACATCATTTGAGTCACCATTGGCATACGCTCATTAGTGCAGGAGGTCCTAATACTTAACGAGAAAACATTTTAAAAAAATAATAAATAAATAAATAAATAACTTAATACAACACTGATCATAAAAACATTGTGATCATTAGAAAATAACAAGAAAAATATTTACTTTTACATCAGGTCGACCACAAAACACGTGAATGTATTTCCCCATGACATTTAAGAATACAATCAGATATATGTTTGCAGATCAAATCTAAACTACGGAGCCTGCTGTAACAAAAATATGGGACTTTTCGTTACCGTTTTTTAACAATTTCATTTTCAAACGATGATTTTTGAAAAGACGATACAGAATTCCTGGAGCTGTGAACTTATTCGTGCATAAATATTTGTCGTTTGGCCACTACTGATAACCGTTCTCTATAGTGGCTAGTGGGATTGGGAATTGATGTACTCAGGGTCTGCAGAGGCCGCAAGCATTATTTTGCGACAAGCAATGCGCTTGGAAGAGCACCTTTACATGAAATTGACGTTGCATTTAACACAATGGAATTCGATTTTAAAACATATGTGACGTCAACAACGTTTCAGTTAAACTGTTTCTATATCAAATAACAATACTTCCAATCATCTAACAGTACGTTGATCAGATATATTTGTGGTCACCCCTCTGCTTATAAAGCTACCTTAGACCCTGAGATACTAAAAAAACTACCGCCCTGTAAGCAACCTTTCTTTTGTATCAAAGGTCTTAGAGAAGGTGGTTGCTCAGCGACTGACTAGTTACATGACAGACAACAATCTACATGAATATCTCCAATCTACATATAAACCCGGTCACAGCACAGAGACAGCACTGGTTAAGGTACAGAATGACATCTTTACACGCATTGACCAGCATGGAATTATTATACTGATCCTTCTTGACCTAGGCGCAGCATTTGATACCATCGACCATGATGTGCTGTTTTCTAGAATGGAAAGCACCCTGTGTATAACAGGCCAGCCCTTGAATCGTCCCGTTCATATCTTGGTGGCCATACTCTTCAAGTTCAGATAGATGTTTTTGATCCGAACATGAATATGTCTGCACATGTATCAAAAGTTGTCAAGTCTGCAAATTACCACCTTAGAAACATTGGAAAAAGAAGAAAATGCCTCAATACTGATACAACCAAGAGTGCCATTCTCTCACTGGTGACATCACGCCTTGCCTATTGTGATGGAATCAAAAGTCCAAAACAATGCCGCTAGAGTGGTTGGTGGCTCGAAAAAAGTATGATCACATTACACCAGTTCTAAAACATCTTCACCGGCTATCCACCAGAAAAAGGATTGAGTACAAGATACTGCTTTTGACTTTCAAATGCATGCAAGGATATGCCCCTCTACACCTGAGCGAACTGTTAGTCAAACAAGCCAATACAAGGACTGTAAGATAAAGCACTAAGAACTTATTTATTATTATAAATACTACACACTAATCTGCAAAGGTTTTGTGACAGAGCATTATGTGCCTATGCACCACGCCTTTGAAACGAGCTCCCTGACAACATCAAGGCTGTTGATTGTGTGCAAAATTTCAAGAAACAGCTGAGAACATTGCTATTTTGAAAGGAGTTTATTTGACTATATGGACCATGAACGTCTGTCCACCGACTTTTCTTTGAAACGCTTTTGAACGTTATAGGTGGAAAGGGCGTTATATCAAATACCAGTTATTATAAATTTTATATATATATATATATATATATATATATATATATATATATATATATATATATATATATATATATATATATATATATATATATTTGTGTGTGTGTGTGTGTGGATGTGTATATATACATACATGTATATATATATATATATATATATATATATATATATATATATATATATATATATATATATATATATATATATATGTGTGTGTGTGTGTGTATGTATGTATGTATATTGAAACATATTATCGGAAATTTAAATGCTTTTTAGTGGAGTCTCCAAAGTGCAATACTTTTAATCTATCTCTACATCAAAACGTTTAGTAAATCAAATGGATGTTATACAAGCATTGTATGTTCAAAGGTCTGTCTTTTCAGTTTGACTCATCACTGTCATTTTTTGAAGTATGTCTTAAAAATAGACACCTCTATGCAATAATAAGAACGCCCAATCATAAATATCTTTGCTGACAGATTGGCGGACAGAAATAAATGTGTGATAAAATGAGTTTTATCTATAATAGTGAAAATGTCATATATTGCAATGGCTGTTTTTAAAGTGCCAATCTCAATCTTTTATGGTTATTGAACGAGCTTACAAATTAGATTCTGACGTATTTTATAAGAATAATGACGTGATCATTTTTTTCAATTCTCAATCTCTCGATGGGTGGACGGGACAATGAATTGCGTCCATCCAATTTCACTCAGCCCATTTTATCTGGAGCACACAAATGGTCTGGCAATTTCGGACATGATTAAATGACGGTTTGAAGGCACATTGACGCACAAAGGCCACTTTACCAAAAAGAGTGGTCCCTTGTCATTGTTGAAGAACAATGTCAAAGCATAATAATTCTAAGTGAAAGGAAAAAAGAGGGAGAATACATGTAAGAGCAGAGCTTTCAGATCCAAAGATAACGAAGGGATCTTTTAGATGCATGGTATCCATAGAAAGATCCATACATTCCCCTTTTTTGTAAGGTGAGCAGGGTGCCACGCCAGCCTGTGGGTCCCGGGAGGTGCCAGCCCCTGTTCTACACCATTGAGCAAGTCAATAGGGGTGCCACTTGTTGGGTGCAATTTCAAACAGACTACACCAAGGTTGTATGCAATCTTTTAATAGGGATTAATGAAGCAAACAGGAACAACAACTCTCTAGCAAATATTTCTCAAAATATTGCTCTGATTCCAAAACATTTCCTAGTCTGTCACATCATGCGTACACTCGAGATTATAATGGGTTTCGAAATAGTATGGGTTTCACAATATGTCTACACGTTATCACCTAGCTGTACAAATATGTGATAAAGTGCTGACATGCAATTCCTGCACTATATGTTCGGGCAGCCTAGGCAGCATAATATACGAATGCACGCCCTATTGTCACCCAGTTTCCGGGGCATGTATGCATGGATGACCTCACAACTGAACGTTGCTTTGGTTCGCAAGCTACGTGAGTCGTTGATATACTTGGCTTATCTTCTTGACATGTTATCCTTGGGTGTTTGTACAACCAGGCGCTGCCGACGTCCGATCGATTGCTGCAGGAATCAAATGTCTGTTCTGTACAATCGAAATTTGTTTATGACGTCACTTTCCAGTAGAGGGAAATGTCCGCGAGAAGAATCGCGCTTTGCAGATAACGTGTTAGACGGAAAAGCTGTATGAATGTAATAAGGCTAATGGAGATACATCAACAACACTTACATATATATGCAAATGCCTTAATTACATGTCAGGGAAGACGAGGGGGAGCATACTCATACAGCAAAGATTATATGGAGTTTCGCGCGATAATACGCGGGTCCTGTTTAATAATTTCCTTCCATTTGATGTGTCATCTACAGATCTGCGTAAGAAGATTATTAGGAAAGCTTAGCCGAACGATCGCCGTAAAGGTCTTTCAAGCATCAGCAGCCTTCGTAATAGAGCAGTGAATTCCGGAAATGCAATACACTTGAACCTGTAGCATGAACCAGGCCAGTAGCCGGAGCATGAACATATTGATACTTCTCCACACCTTAGTCCAACTAATGTGATATCCAAAAAATATTGCTACATTAGTTAACAGGGCTCGACGTTAAGGCTAGCCCCGTAGCCCAGGGCTAGTTATTGAAAGTCAGGGCTAGTACATTCTACCTGTGAGTAGCCCTGAGGGGCTAGATAGAATTAGAATATCAGCGCTTAAAAAAGTATGAAGCCCTCCTTTGTCTCTGCATACCTGTATGATAATATAACTCAATTTACCACAATGCACTGTATTCTTTTCATGTTATCAACATAGGCTATGATATCAACAGAGGTCACTATTTGAAAAGAGTTGTCATTAATATCAGGGCTAGCAAAAATATTTCAGGGCTGGTAAAAGTTTCGGCAATTAGCCCTGCTGGGCTTATGAAGATTTTTCTTTATGTTGAGCCCTGGTTAACCATTTGACTTAAATACTTGGATTTTTTTCTTTTCTTTTTCTTTCGTCTCTTTACCTACCATATTAAGACTAGAGCGTGTCTACTCTTGTGTTCGTTGTTGATGAAATTTGAGTATACAAGGAAAGCCACCGCCTGACCCAGGGTCACTGGTTACTTTCTCACATGCCTTGAGCCGGCTTTAAGCCTTGGCAGTGGCGAAATTCTATTATACATGTATTCACAATCTGAATTTAACCTAGATTAGGTGGAGTTCCCAATTGAATAAGTATTCATTGGTTTTAGAGAGTCGCCATAGTATATGCCACAATAATCACCTTTTCACTAGCATTCCCGCCCATTCATTGTATTAATGTAGTGCTATTAAAGTTACCTGGTCACAGCGTAATCCCATAAAAATTACAGGAGGTGAATGGAACCGTAGACCAAGGAGAGATACATGTATAATCCATCGATTTAACAAATCTCCCGTCACTGACATTGGCAAAACAGTAGAGAAACACAAAGTTCGTGAAAACCTAGCAGCGGATGGCCTTATTTTATGAGACTGTGCGGTCTGCGGCTATAGGATGGTACAAAAGAAATGCTTTAATGGTGTTGATAGCTGTACTGGATTCACTATTTTGTCGATCTTGCTTGGATTCCCAGATCCTGATTATATCAGTGAGTGCACAGACCACAGCGTTCATACGAGCTTCAGCCAAGAAACACTCGTTCAAACCAGTGGCTGAAGCATGATGTAACGTAAAACATCTGAATATGCACCAGCTTCATTACCGCCCAAACTGTTAATCCCTCCCCCAAAGTAAATATAAATATGTCCCATTGCCATAATCATGGTACATGTATATGTAGTGCTGGTAGAAATACGTGTACCAGAACTAGATCCAGAATTGAATAGCAAGGTTTGGATCTCAAGTTTAAAACATTGTTACTTATTTCCTTTCCTGGCCTGATATTACAGAACCTGCTAGCGTGCGAACAGGCTCACATGACTTCAAGAAGGATCCTACAAAAAAGACTTTAATAGATAATGACTATATGATGAATTGGCATTATGACAAGCCCTGCGGGATAGCTGCTGGTAGTAAAATTGCAATCGGAGGATAAAGCTATATTGGATATGAAATATGAATGTCACCGATTCCTCAGTGCTAGGGCAACAGCAGAAGAAAACGACGTGAAACCAATTACCTTCAATCATCATTACCAGCAATCTAATTATATGAATTTATACTCGACTAGATAACACCTGTCCTGCGGTAACCAAATACTTTTTAATGGCTAAAAGATATCCGTGTGGCCACACACTTATGGCTATCTAACCTATGTATCAGTAATTCAAGAAGCTTGGCAAACAAATACGCCACTGATTAAAAAGATAATGGATTAATAATAATAATAATAATTGGAATTTATATAGCGCCTTTTCCATTCATAAAATGTTCAAAAGCGCTGCACATTGTCATAGTTTGAGTAATAGTCCACAACGCCTCAATGGGCGAGCCTGAAAAGGTGTGTTTTGAGACACTTCTTGAAGGCCTGACACGATGTAGAATCCTTCAGGTGTTGTGGAAGCGCATTCCATAATCTCGGTGCACTAATGGAGAAAGCGCGATCTCCAAATTTGAGTCTAGTCCGAGGCTCGTCCAGAAGGCCCTTTGCTTCTGATCGTAGATGGCGTCTGGGTTTATAAGGCACGAGCAGCTCCTTGATGTACTTAGGTGCAAGTCTGTTTAGCGCCTTGTATACCAGCAGTAGGACCTTAAATTGGATGCGGAATTTGATTGGTAGTCAGTGGAGCTTGATGAGAACAGGTGTGATATGTTCATACTTCCTGGTTCTCGATACTATCCTTGCTGCACTGTTTTGTAGTCGCTGCAGCTTTGCAATCAAATCCTGTTGTATTCCAATTAAGAGAGCATTGCAGTAATCCAAGCGAGACATCACCAGTGACTGCATCACTGTTTTTGTGGCATCTTCTGTTAACACACGTCTCGCTTTTCCAATATTTCTCAGGTGAAAGCTAGATTTTTTGACAACACTTTTGACATGGGGTGCCATGGTCAGTTGAGAGTCAAACATAGCTCCCAGATTCCGCACAGGCTCAGATGCAACAGACACATCAGTCCCCGCTACAGAGAGTGACTTAATGTTCAGTTCAGCTAGGTGTTTCTTAGAGCCGAATAGAATGATTTCAGTCTTGTCATTGTTGAGTTTCAGTTTGTTCTGAGACATCCAGACACTAATGTCACACAAACATTTCTCAAGATTTAGGATTTCACGTTTGACTATTGCGTTATCACTTGTCTTTTTGAATGATAAGCAGAGCTGGGTGTCATCAGCATAGCCATGATTGTTCAGACCGTAGGATCGGATTAGCTGTGCCAGAGGTATGATGTATATTAGGAACAATAGTGCACCCAACACAGATCCCTGTGGTACAGACCACAGGATTTCCTGATTTTCGGAGAAGTCATCATTGATTTTAATCCTCTGTTTCCTGCCTGACAGGTACGATTTGAACCACTGTAGAGCAGATCCTCTAACTCCAAGAACTGACTCCATCCTAGATAGAAGGATGGAGTGATCGATTGTATCGAATGCAGCGCTAAGATCGAGTAACACAAGGATCGCAGCCCCACCCTGAGCGAGAGTGCGAAGGATGTCGTTCTGTACCCGCACAAGTGCAGTCTCAGTGCTATGACATGCTCTGTATGCCGACTGCATGGGTTCATGTAGCTGATTGATAGTCATGTAATTTGTAAGCCTTGCAGCAACTACCCTTTCCAATACTTTTGACAAGAATGATAAGTTGCTTACAGGACGATAGTTCTTGAGCACCTCCGGGTCGAGATCATCTTTCTTCAGTAACGGAGTGACTAATGCCTGTTTCATGGAGTCAGGCACGTTGGCACTCTCCAACGACAAATTCACTAAAATCGTAACCATTGGAATAAGCTCATCTACCGAGTCTTTCACCATCCAAGTGGGAGCGGGATCTAGAGAGCAGCTCTTAGTCGGTGATTTTGATATGATTTTGCGAACTTCGCTTTCAGTCACGGCCGAGAAAACATTCAGTGAACATGTTAATGCCGGGGTAGGTAAATTTAACTGGTGTCTGGAGAGATCCGGCAGCTCCTCGCGTATCTTACATACTTTGTCAGTAAAGAACACAGCGAAGCGGTTTGCCAATTCTTCTGTTGATGCATGCTCAGGGAGTTTCATCTCACTCCTTTGATGTAATATGTCTTTGACAATGTTACTGAGGTTTTTTGAATCAGTGGAGGACTCAGCTATCAGATTGTTGTAGTAGTCCTTCTTAGCTTGTAATAACATGTTGTTAAATTTGGTCCTCGCAGTTTTAAACAGGTCATAGTGGACAGTGAGGTTGGTGTCTCTCCACTTCCTTTCCCATTTCCTCTTTTCACGTTTTGCACCATACAAATCATCTGAGAACCATGGTTGTTTCGGTCGAATTGTTACCATTTTCACTCTTGCTGGTGCATGCTTGTCAAGTACCGTTGTTAGTGCAGAATTGTAGTGATTAGTCAAATCCTCCACGGAGCAGCTTTCAGCATTACCAGGTTGAAGAGCGTCCTTCAAGTCATCTCTAAAATTGGGCATGTTGACACTGCGGAGTTTACGCACTGACATCGGCACCTGGATCGGACGTGGTTTAGGGTGAGACACATCACACAGAATGAGGTTGTGGTCAGAGAGCTGGTCTCCAACCTTCCACTGACTTATAAGATTCTCATTGTCCCTGGTTATGACCACATCAAGGGTGTGTCCCGATTTATGGGTTCTGGTTGTGACATGCTGCTTGTAATTCAGGGTATCAAATAAGTCATTCATTTTGAGTGCTTCAGTGTCATTCCTATCCTGAAGGTGGAAATTGAGGTCTCCCAGAAGCAGGAAATGGCCATAATGGATCATAATTCGAATAAGGGCAATATTAAGCAGTTAGTGCAGGTCTGAGAACACTGAGGGAATGAGGACTACCCCACGTCAAATTATCAAAGACATAATATCAATCATAATAATAATTGTATTGTATCTTTATTGACTATACTGCAAAGTATAAAAGGATACGCAACATAACATAAGTAACGTAAGTAAGTACGTTTATTTGCTGTAAAGAGATTTACAAAATCGTACGTATACTATCCAAAATCATTGCATTTAATACATAATAAGGAACATAATATAATCAACTAGATACATAATACATAATATATGAAGTTATAGACCACCTTTAGCTTGGTTTACTGTGGTCATAATACCATAGTGGTGCATAGTTGCGGTATTTTAAGAATTCCAAGGGTACACCAAAACCCTTTGATACAACCTGTGAGACAAGGCAGAACATACGCCAGTATTCTCATATGGTCACAAACGACTACAGAGAGGTAATGGTTTGGCCTTGCCTAGCCGCGAGGCTGTTTTTAAGAGAAAAAAAACGAGCATGTATACTATGCGAAACCTACATTTAATATATAAACAAACTCAGCTAGATATACCAAAAAAGATAGTCTATGAAAAATACCACATTTAGCTTGGTTTACTGTGGTCATTTACCATAGTGATGCATAGCAACAGCATATTAAGAAATCCAGAGTACACTTAAACCCTCAGATACAAACTTATGATACAGAGCAAAAACTAGTGCCAGTATTTTCAAATGGTCACCAGAAAAAATACAGACATTTGCTGGTATGGCCCAGCCTAGCCGCCAGGCTGTTTTATGAGAAGAGAAAACCGGCCTATACTAAAGGTATAGCTGGGGAGTGATTAATCTGTCTCTGACTAAACCCAGAGATTAGGCCCTTATTCTAATTGTATTCCAGTACATTTTTGCTGTGTATGTACATGATATTTTCCATATCATAAGCATATTCTCGTCATCTATTCCCACTATAGGCTTCCCCATGATTATGTTGAAGACATCTCTCGTACCAAAGTCGGGGTCAATCATACGCACCTCGTTTTGCATTTTCTCTTGCAGAACTCTATGATACGGACACTGCATTATCATGTGTCTCGCATCTTCAACAGCAGCAAGCTCACACATAGTACACATCCTACTCCAAATAGTACCCTTTTTGAATTGAAAATCGTCATCTTTCAGTTGTGTACAGTGACAGAGTAAGCGCACCATCACTTCGCATCTCTTCATATATGCCATATCACCATCCGATATCTGCCACCATATAGAATATGATGGTGCTTCCATGACCCCCTTCACTAATACAAGATGTTTATCAGCATCCAGACGTCTCTGCCACCATTCGTTCTCGCTGACCCAGGCTTTTTCCCACACCAGGTGTCGCCACTTCACCTTGCTTGGGATTTCCCCATTCACCATATCCTTAACAGTATTCAATAAGTCGAAATTTGAGCATATTTGCAGGGCATGTATCATTGGACTATCGTATTGGTTGTCAATACCATCTACAAACTCGTTAAGCCTATTAATAAATATCTTTCTCAAAGGCATGTGTTCCTTCATAACTATAATGGACCGCAGAAAAATCACTTGCCTGGCTTTGATGTAATTTACAATATTCATCCATCCTAGACAGACAAAACTTGTTATGTTAATAGATCTATAATGAAACCTTTGCAGACGTCTAGCTGCATACCTTTGAAA
This sequence comes from Maea johnstoni, assembly GCA_963942565.1. Classification (NCBI taxonomy): domain Eukaryota; kingdom Metazoa; phylum Annelida; class Polychaeta; order Spionida; family Magelonidae; genus Maea; species Maea johnstoni. The sequence goes on along the minus strand of OZ012685.1, from coordinate 10,244,751 downwards.
AGCTGCAAGCAATTCCTCATCTTTTTTCTTAATCACCCATATCTCACAGCCAAAACATAGTATGGGAATGATTACAGTCCAGTAAATTAAGTTACTAGTACTCAAATTGAGCCCTCCTCTCTTTATACCTATAGAAGACGACATATTCAAAACCTTCCTAGCTTTAATTATTTTCTCTTCTGTTCTACAATGGGTGTCCCCTAGCACACAAGTTTTGACTCCTACGTGATCATAGTGCAATTTTTCACTGACCTTTTCTGGCCCTAGTGAAAAAACCCTATTTTTACTTCCAATATGCCTTTCCCTATTTGTTTCTCCAAACACTAATACTGCGCTTTTCTTTGCATTGAAGGAATAGCGCCATGTATTACCATGATTATACACTACATTCATGACTCTGTCCATTCTTCTTTTAGAGACCGTGCAGGCCGCCACGTCATCAGCGTACCCGACTGGCGAGGAAGGGACGCGATATATAGCGCTACACATTTTTGTAGCCTCTAAAGTGGTAATGAGCGAGTCTATAAATGCAGTGTATTTCACCAGGGAGAGATACCCCCCCTGGTGAATCCCACACTCCATCGGGTACCATTTTGACATCTCAGACCCTATCCTTACACAACAATTGAAATTTACATATGTCTTATACAAAATCCGCCATAGTGAGCCCTTTATACCTAACTTATACAGCTGAAAGAATAGCCCATCTACCCATACAGAATCAAATGCCTTCGATACGTCATAGTACGATACGAAGACATTTCTATTTCCCTCACGCTCCTTCGAAATCGTCTCTTGCAGCGTGAGGGCTGTATGAATACATGAGCTACCCGACCTGGTTGCACCTTGGAGATCTGAGATAATTCTCTCATCATACCACCACTGTTTAAGCCTACTCCATATAAGGGCTTCAAAAAGTTTGTTATATGTAGTAAGGAGCGTAATTCCCCTGTAATTGTCAGGGTCGAGGGAACACGTATTTTTCCCTTTGTACAAAGGTACTTGTATTCCTCGCCTGAAATTACAGGGGACGTACTCATGTTCCACACACATATTAAAGATATCACACAAGGGTTGCACGATGGCATCACCAGCATATCGGATATGCTCAGTGGTGATTCCATCGTAGCCTGGTGCCTTTCCCATATTTAATTTCATTATTGCACCCCTTACTTCTGCTCTACTAAATTTAACCTCTAAAAACCGACTCACGTCATCCTTGTCACACCATGATCTCACTGACTCAGTAACGTTTAAAAAGTGTGCATTATCAAACCTATCTAGTTCTTTGGGTGTACTGAGGGCATCAAAGTGTCTGCGCCAAACTTCTAAAATATCTTTAATTTCATACATGACTTTGCCGTTATGGTCTTTAACAGCATGGGTACTATTACTACCCGATTTGTTATTGCGTTTAAAAATCCTCCAAAATTTGTCACGATCAACTTCGGCAAGTCTGGCAGCTTCAGCTATTGACTGATTATCATATTGTTTACTCACTGCTCTGAGCCTTTTAGCAAAAATTTTCTTTGTTGCCTTCATCTGTACCCGTACGGGATCATTATCATCAACTGTACGACCATTGCTCTTCCATTCCCTGAACCAATACATCTTATTACGTTTAAGTTCACTTAATTCATCCGTCCAGTACGGTTTTAGGTGGCTTTGAAACTTAGACCTGGGCATTGTTTCTGCTACCCTGTGCAAAGTCTCAGACATCCTATCCAGGGCATCATCAATCTGCACCGGGACATACATAATATGAGGGTCATACATTCCTTGTGCGTGAAACTCTTCATAGAGTGGGACTTGGTATGATTCGGTTAGATTATGACCAGTAACTTTATCCCATCTAATGCGACTAGGGCGCTCTGACACCCTGACCAACTGCGGTAACATATTAATACGCATAACTACCTTTACTGGTAAGTGATCTGATGTATTCAGATCAGCATCCCTGTCAGTATGAACACTTATAATCCTTTCTTCAAGGTATTTGGGGACCATTATGTAGTCTATAGTGGAGGTACCATTGTGTCCCTCGTATGTGAATAGGCTACCGGTAGCATTGCCCATTAAGTTTACAGCCGTGAAATTTTGTCTACGCAAGAAGTTTAACACTGACTTTCCTGCCCTGGTGGGAGCCCCTCTACCACGTGGACCCCCCTCTGCTCCCATATCTCCATTAAAGTCACCACAAACTATCGGTACTATGTCGTCATCGAGGGATCCAATGATCCCCTCTAATTCATTTAGAGTAACAAGTAAATTAGTTCTGGACCCCACCGCGGGCATATAGACCGACAGAAATACAAGAACTGCCCCTTCCTCTGTCTGGACCCTTATACCACAAATCCTGTCATGTTTAATAGTCTCTATAACAGATACTCCCCTTAGACTTTTCCGCCAGAGGATACCAACTCCACCCTGTCCCCTGCGTATGCCGTACCTTTCTTCAGAGGATTCCGTACTGGCACGGGCACAGAAGTTAAAGTCACTACTAAGTTCAGAGAGTTGGGAAAGTCTATTATTATGTAACCAATGCTCACTCAAAGTACAAATATCACAATCTGCCAAAATGGACCTGAGATAAGGGACAGCCGCAGTTAGTCCCCTGCTATTCCATGAGCATACGCGTAGTGTTTTAGAGGGACTTTCTTTCATCACGTGGGGTATTTATTTTAACCTGAGCTAAACATACTATAGACCTGAACCACTTGTCCTTTACCATGGATTGTACACATATTACAAGACATACCACCATATTACCAACTTCCATATAATAACACTCAAAAAACATTTCGGTACTGGGGTTTATAAACATAACCCTCGGTATCCACTCCAGAGCACAATTATTGAGAGTTCGTACCTTTTCCTCAACAGTATAGAAATAATAATAAAAATAAATGCTATATACACTATCTACTAATCTACATGTACTGCCAAGAGCACAGTCCACCATAGGGGTGCCGTCATTCAAATATAGTGTACACTTATCGTACTTCAAAAGTATTCTTGCACACTCAGCATTGTCACTCACTGTCATATTAGGGGTATCCCCATGAGGTATTACATACACACTCAACAGATCGGATGTTTCACTTGTTTCTCTAGAGTCTGTAGCCTTTATACGCGGGCGTACACTCATTCCGCACTGGTGTGATGGGTATGGTAGTGAGTAGACGTAGCACGTGGATGCGGTGGACTGCGCTCCAGAATTATAGGCACAAAGGTTCCATGTATCATAGCATAGTGGTACTGTAATATAAACAAGAGAACATTTGAACATACTCTTCATACACAGCCGGTCTACAGTGTACATAAGCATCACACAGATGTATACTACTCCAAAAAAGGTTCTCATATAGTCGCATCTCATGCACTCGCTGCTCCGAGATGTGCGGATATCATATTCAGAAACGTGATCGATACTATAGGCTATACACAAATATTCAAACATACACGTTATGGCATTCATCATTATAGCGCAAGGATATAAATTAGTATCGACACACACCACTACATCGCTATTAATATCATTTACATTCATCATATTCGTTAAAGCATACCTTATATAATCTTCCTTAACATTACTATAGGTATTTATTGCACTACTCGTGCCACCTCGTCGTAGGGGAAATGGGTAAATAGTCGTATCATCATTATCACATACTTTAACATCATATATATATAACACAATAGAACATATTACTTGAGGCATAACAACTGAGGGGCACCCTAGACGGACACAGGTGTGACCGATTGGTAGGATCATATCACAGTGTAATTCGGGGAGGGTTTTACAGACCGTTAGGTTGACTCTAGATACATTCATGTACCCATAGGGCGTTCGGTTGTACACATTAGAGTTACTCTGTGTGTCGCCACTCCCATCGCCAGTACTGGATGATCCTCCCACTCGGTTGACTCTGTTCACAGCGTCTGGGTTTGCGTCTGCCTGAAAGTACAACAGATTGTTAGAGTCCGCCACATATTTGTCATTACTCACATTTATTAGACACATGTTATACTCTACCATAGGCAAACCGTACATTCTATACGTTAGTTCATCATACGTTATAGCGTTATATATGTTGACTTTATCACATAGAAACCACTGATGCTCATCCGCGTCAGGACTGTGATCGCACGAATTCGGCTTAATTATATATGGTAAGTATAACTGCACAGACCGTCTTCTATATCTATTCGGATACAGTGGGGAACACGCATCACATATATATTCAGTTACATCATACTCAGTATCATAGTCCATACTGTCATATATCTCGAAGTATTTGTAAACATCTACTTTCACGCATCTATCAGAACGATTATCTAAAGGCATAACACCAAACCTTCTAGCACTGATGCCGTGCGCATGCTCGCACACTTGGTGGCTACCCTGTAAAATATATATCAACAAAACATAGATAACAACAGAAAACATTTTGACTAGGCCGCCGGGAGACTGTGACGGCGGGGACCTACAGTGTTGATAATAACTGGACCGTACCCTCCGACACTCAGTCCTATCCTCCTGCTGGAATACTGTTTGGTGTACCGGCATGGTGGTTAGTCCTCGTTGTCAGAGGGTGGTCGTGCACCCCCTCTATCGTTACCTCGGTTATCTCTGGGTCTCTGTGTCCACTCTCTGACACTAATGTAATCTGGCCAGAGCCCTTCATCAATAACTCTCTCAAAATCCTCTTCAGTCACAGTCAAACGGCAGCCCACGCGAGTGCAGTCATATTTAACTGGTATAATTCGTATAAATACAGGAGTAATGCCCCTCTCCAAACAGTAAGACCTCACACTCTCTATCATATCCTCCTCCCCATCGCCTTCACCTACTTCTAAACCTTGGAGGTAAACATCCCTATTGCAGGTGGCGGCGATACCTTTCAGGGGGAAAGCACGTTTCGGGCTAACCTTTTCAAACTTTCTCTTTTTGTTTTGAACAGTCTCCCATCTCTGCTTAGCAGCTACACTAGCATACGATCCGTTACTCTTACCTGCTCCACGTGCAGACCCGCCTTTGCTATTACCTTTAACGTTTGAGGCATTCATATTCATATTACCACTAGGGACATTCTCCTTACCTCGTGTTTTAGGTCGGGCACCCCCATGGGCGCTGCTCTTCTCTCCACCATTCGCACCTCTGCTTGGCTGCTGCGATGGCGCGCCCCCATTCCTCATATCACTCGTCTTGTCAGTTCTCCTTCCACCATTCGCCGAGCTGCTTGGCTGGTCACCTCCACCATTCGTCGGGCGTCCAAGCTGCCGTTTGTCACCTCCACCATATGTAGATCTGCTTGGCTGATCTCCTCCACCATTTACCTGGCGTCGTGTCTGCCCTCCGTCTCCTCCACCATTCGCAGAACTGCTTGGCTGATCACCTCCACCATTCGTCTGCCGGCGCGTCTGCCGCTCGTCTCCTCCACCAAATGTAGAACTGCTTGGCTGTTCACCTCCACCATTCATCAGACGGCGCGTCCGCCGTTCGTCTCCTCCACCATATGTAGAACTGCTTGGCTGTTCACCTCCACCATTCATCAGACGGCGCGTCTGCCGTTTATCACCTCCACCATATGTAGAACTGCTTGGCTGATCCCCTCCACCATTCATCTGACGGCCAGTAAGTCGGTCTCCTCCTCCACCAACTGCAGAACTGCTAGGCCGCTGCTTGCCCCCTCCACCATATGTTGAGCTGCTCGGGTGACACATGTCACCTCCACCACTCGCGGAGTTGCCTAAACTCAGCATTCTCGGCTCCGTCGTTTTACCAGACGGTGGGATGTCTGAGTCGGAGTCTCCGTTGCAGCTGTAGTCGTCCTCAGTAACAGGTGAGCCTACGGGAACTGCGCTGGTCTCTCTTCGCCCCCTCTGTGTCGCTTGCGTCGGGGTGATTGACCCGCTCGTATCGGGTTCATCGTAGTCAGACACAGGGTCATCAGCCCATGACGGGCTGCGTTCGTTCTCCCTCGCCGTGACTGGGCCAGGAGGGGTAGCTTTCGAAGCGTCCACATCTCTACTCGCAGAGCTGAGCCAGTTACGCAGTGGGTTCTCAACTGGCCTATGCCCATCTTGGTTAATGTCTCTCGGCTTATCTGCACGACTCTTCTTCCCTTTCTGCCGCTGCGGCTTGGGGGCCTTATCGTTGACCATACCTCCTTCAGGTGCTTGTTTCTGGAGTTTACGTGCCGCTGTAGACTTCTGTTGTTTGTCCGGCTTACATGCTGCACCTGCGTACGTTGCGGCCCTGCTACGAGTTCTGGGTCTAAACGATTCCAGCATATTGTCATTTACGGGTTCCTGTTCACGGCCGGCTTGCATCGGGTCGGCAGGCATACCGTTTAACTGCCAGGGGTCAGGAACGCACTCCCTATTTCGCCCATCCCTTACTTCCTGCACCAGGTCGCCGAACTGTACTTGCATTGTCCTCATATGCTCTACCATAGCATCATGCATATCGTCGAGCCTCCTATCTTGCTCATTAAAGCGATGCTCACACCCGCTGCATTCGCTGTTGGCTCCCGCAGGTGGTTGGTTCCGGCGTCTCGAACTACTGCGTCCACGATCAGGCATACCCGCCATTGCTACGTAGTCTGCGATGTCGATCTCGGCACTAAAGTCGCCGAACTTAACGGTGATCTTGAACGGGAGAGGCTGCGACTTGCGATTGTTCTACTCGGGTCACTACTAGCACTTTCTCTGCTGATACTCTCGGGGTGTGTGCTAGATGTGCTCGCATACGTCTGTCTACATGCTGTGCCGCCCGTCGCATAAGAAGCACCCAAATTTGCATAGGAAACGTCACCCACGCCTGTTCGGGACCCTTGCTCTGTCGCTCGGCCAATCGGCAGCGTGTGCGTCCCAATACCTTCTCGATGTGTATTTCCATGCTCATCCTCGAGGGACCATACACTTGCTATGGGTTCAGTCAGCGCACTCTGGACTGGTGTGGGTACATTTTGGACATGTGCATTTGTTGTGGTTCGGTCATCCACATGAGCCGGCTCTACACTCGCCATGGTTACTACATTTTGTACATCACTGTCCTCGACTATCCCATGCCCTAATAAACTAGTTGACGTTCCTTCACTCTCCATGCCTGTGATGAAAGTCGGGTCTTGGTTGACTTTTGTACTTCCCTCTATCTCGGGTGGCACAACTGCCTCGCTCATTTGTGTTATTACTGGTGTTACGATGTTTTCGTCAACATTATTCAATTCGCTCGCCCTTGCTATTGTTGGAGTATGTAGGCCGGGCTCAATGGGGGTCATCCTACTAATATCATTCTCCATGTCCTCTTTATCGAGTATAGTGTCACTGCTTTGGTTCAATATTTGTTCAGATTCACTAGTACTATCCTGCATACAGGCCTCTGATAGTGCATCGGGATCGGGATTTGTACTCCGTTCCCCGAACATTTCCTCGCTAATCGAAAAATCTGAGCATTCACCATAGTTTACACCATACGTTCCGTTGGGGGTATTCGAGTCCTCTGCGTAGCTCAGCTGTGACAGATTCGCTATGTGTTGTACATATGCTATGGCCTCCGCGATGGAGCTCTCATGGGGATTGGCCGTGCTATTGAAAAATCCCGTTGGGCGTAGCATTCTTACTGGGAAGCACTCTTCAATCCCGCTAGCAAAAGTCATCAAATCAATAATGTCCCCTGTCGCCTTCTTTATACACTTACGCTGTATCATATCTGTTGGTGCTAGGCGTTTCAGCCACTGCTCTGCCTTCTCTATCATAGCTACCTCATCCTCATGCATATAGCACAGGTTGTCGTCACGGGCTTTCGCTACCTGGCTCAGACAAAGGTCCACCTTGTCCATCGCCGCCCTGAAGATGGTGGTCCTCGTTTTCATCAGAAATTTCATATCTCCGACACCAATAAGCTTCTCCGTTAATTCAGTCGTACTAACTTTACTAAACAGACTCAAAATATCCCTTATTTCAGGGTCTACGGCGTTCAAAATCTCCAAAATCATCTCATCATTCGCCTCCGAAAAAAAGTCAGCTGCCATCTTGGCCAGTGACGTCACAGTTGCAGAGGAAGAAGAAAATTCAACAATGATAATTGATTGGATTTATTATCAGTTCTACCAATTGTTTTAAAGAATATTGGGCATTTGAAATTTTAGGAACCAGTATTACATACTTTCCATTATTAGCTAAGATGGCTAATGATAATGTTTAATTTCTAAAATGACTTTCATTAGACTTGGCAACACTCATGCACATACGCTGCTATTTTGTTTTCCAAAAGCCACAATTACTCTAGTTATTAACTCCCTGATAATTGCTTGGGTATGTGTGTCGTCAATCGATATGGAAATGATTGAATATGCTTCTTCTAATAGGAAACATTATCTCCTTAGTAATGAATTTGTCACTGTGCTCATCAGAGGTATCACATTCAAGTCATTAGCTGTTCATGTTGTTAATCACCTATTGCAGCAAATCCGTAAGCTTTTGATGGTTTGGATCAAAATCAACACTATGAAGACAAGATAATGTAGTTATGATTTCCTAATTATGCTTTACAGTAAGGTACCTAATATCCTTTAGTTTCATAAAGACCTTGCCTGACCTATTGATATTTAAATAAAATAAGTAGAAAACTCACTCCCTTAGATTAATTCTGAACATGATCTGCTTAAAACACTTAACAAAACGCATTACCATGATCAGAGGGAGTTCTAATTGCAGATAATTGTCTAAAAGCAAGTTTCTGTTAGATTGTAATTCACCTGCGGGCTTTTTTGATAGCTCCCATATTCAATGTGTGGCTAGAACGCCGATGTGTTCATTTGCGTCGATGTTTTGTAGCTTATATTAAATTATGTATATGTGCAACGATTGAGATTAAGTACAATAAACTATAATGCAATAAAATAACGGGCAAATTTATTTAAAGTAATTAGGTAATTTTCACAGTAAAGGATGTTTATCAAATGGTCAATTAAATACTCTATACATAATTTTACCAACAAATTATGAATTGAAATAATGTATGAATCATCTTTATCGACCACAAAGCTCAACGTGAAGCAAACAGCACATGCGTAGTTTCAATAATCAATCAAGAAATAATGGCTATAAATGGCCGCACTTGTTATACACCACATATTAAACAATCAACCCCAAAATTTCTACAATCAAACAAAAATAAAGGCTATAAACGCCCGCACTTCTAATACACCACATATTACACAATAAAGCCCAACATTTGTATAATCAAACAAAATTGTCTATGAACGGCTAAAGAATAATTCGTGAATTTAACACATACACAACTAACACAAGATCATCAGTTCAAACAAATAACTATTAAGTCAAGTAGAACCGACCTCAGCGTTCTTGTTACCACTTAACCTATACACTCTCTTCTTTTAGTCCTATTACTGTACATAGAATATGGCAGCTATAGAGATTGTAGGAACCAGCGTCTAGATCGGCGGCTATCTCCTTGGCCATCAGCCAGCTAAAGGCTAGAGATGGGTTACCTTCAGAGATGTATCTAGCGCCCTCTATGGTGTCGTATATATCATTGAACATGTCACTTCTAGTGCTCTGCATGTAGTTGCACTGCATTACCATGTGTTTCACATCTTCAATCATATACATGTACACATAGTGCAAGTGCAAGTACTTAGTCGCATTTAATACAAGGTTCATGCTATTACATCCATCATTCCTCTTAAGGGTGATTTTCCAGTAAAGATCATCATATGCCCATGCCCTCGATCAAACTAGGAATAAAATATGGAATAAAAGAGTGTGTACAAAATAAATGAAGTATAGATAAAAATAGATCACTTGATGGTTGTAGGTGACATATGTTTTTTATCGCGAGTGGCTGTGTGATATCACGAACGAGTGGGCGTAGCAAACTCTTGAGTGATATCTTACAGCCACAAGCGATAGATAAAAACCATTTATCACCCACAACCATTTTTTGTAACATGCTGAAATTCACTTATATAACTGTCCAAATCCTAAAAAGTAAAGAATCCCCGAAAATATGAGCATCATGAGTGATGTTTTTTTTTTAGTTTTCTGGTTCTCCTGTCCCATAATAAAGTCCTTAATTATTCCACCCATTGCTATGAATCTATTGTTAGCTGCAGGGGGCTTGAGAATTGCTTTGCCATATGCAAGCTCTTCCAAGAGAGATATGGCCAATTTGAAGTAGATTAGGCGTTTCTATGAGGTCATGACGCCATAAACCATGCAACAGAGGGACTGACGTCAGGAGTTGACACTCAACAGAGGGCGTGCCGTTCTTTTTCTACAATAGGACAACAATTGTAAACAATGATAAAGAGTCTTTTGGGTGTGCTAATATACAAATTTATCATACCTCACTTGAAGATCGTAAGCCGTGATTGGCTGACTTAACAGTGAACAATCATCATGTTGCCTGATGCCATCAGTGAGGGCTTCATGTTGCCCGTTGCCACTAGCGACACCTAGCGGGGAATGTGTGAATCACCAGTCATCTGTGACCTTGCTTTGTTTAAATTACAAATGGGGTTTGTTCAGTATGATAAAACAAATATGCCATGCCAGTGGGGGTAACATGATGGAATGTCTCCCCTCGGGAGGATGGTTTTCCCTCGGGCTCCGCCCTCGGGAAAACCATTCTCCCTCGGGGAAACATTCCATCATGTTACCCCCACTGACATGGCATATTTGTATAATACTAGTATCGTCCCTATGGCTGATAGGACAATTTGATAGGTTACAGCCTTCTGGCCTATGACAAATATCATGGCGCCCTCTGCAACAGTCAATAAGGCTATACTATAGTATATTCTTTTAGAAATTTGAAGACATTGTTTTCCCACACAATGCAACTAGTGCAAAGACAAAGTGTTATCTAAGAATAAAGAGTAAAACGTATGGCAAAAATCATACATTTTAGCTATCAAGTTATTTGCTACCAGAATGAGCAATATTTCGAAGTAGAATAGTGAAAGTCTTATATAAGTCGATGTAACGCTGTTTACCTACAGTTGTTGTCCAACTACAATTATCAATCTATTTGCTTCCTAAATAAATCATTTATAAAAGTAGAGTAGTGAAAGTTATATATGAGTCTATATAATGCTTTTCAAAAAAGACCAAAATGCAAACGAAAATAGTACATTTTAGCTAAGTGACATATTTTCTGACCCCTGTTCCATTACAATAGTCAGGGCGTGATGTCACCAGTGAGACGATGCCACTCTTGGTTGTATCAGTATTGGGAAATGTTCTTATTTTTCCAGTGTTCTTTAGTTGGTAATTTGCAGAATTGATAACTTGTGATACATCTGCAGACATATTCATTTTCGGATGAAAAACAGCACCCATATTACCGACCGGTTCTTTAGGAACTGGTACTATTACACCATTTACGGTAATACTAGGAATGGAGATTTTCCCGAGCATCCGTGGGGTACCTATGACCAGCACCTCTGTCTTGCCTGCATTACATTTCAGGTTATTTTGAGACATCCATGTATCGATGTCGGTATGGCAGTTTTGCAACTTAGCTACATGTTCGTCGACTTACAAGTTCGACTTTTTGTAGTATTGAAAGTATTGAGAACCTCAATAAACTTGGACAAATAGGGACAATTGTAAATGTCAACTGAAATACAAGTTACAGGTAGCCAATGTCTAAGCTTTTGTCCAAGGAAGGCACAGAACATTTCAGGTGCTTAAGGAAAGTGGGATTTTGGAAGTGGGTGTCCTTGATATCTTATTGTCATATTCACAATAAATGACGTTTCATGACATTATTGGCCTAAATTATCCCAAAAAGTAGTTAATAATAAAGCCTTAATGACTGTTCACCAGGGCGGTATGGGTATTTAATGTGCGCCTGAAGGCATGCTGGTCAGACCAAGGGCCGAAGTCCCGAGGTCTGGTCAGGATGACTGAAGGCGCACATTTAATACACATAGTGCCCTGGTGAACAGTTATTAACCTTTTATTATTGCTTCCCTGCATACGACGTTTCTTGTGCTCTTATTGATAGTATCTTGTGATATATAGTGTGCAGACCAACAATAAGCTCTGGAGGGCTTTATGAGGTGACATTTAATGCACTGCGTAACAGGGGATTTAATGACCAGTCACATGGTACAAATCCTGATTGCTGATTGGAAAATCCAAAGCAAGCAATAATAATGGTAAATCATGCCCTACGTCCATCGTCGATATTGATCAAGATTACTGAAATTGTCTTTGTGCCAAGTTCCACAATTTTTGCAAAAGTGCACAATCTTTGCAGATGCTTGATTAAGCCAGCAGGGTATATCACACAATGGAATAATCATAACCCTGATGTTTTAAATCATCTTTAATATTAACAATATTCCACTCCCTTGCATTGATTGTATATGATCCATCCATTTAATTACCTTATGTGTCCAATATATTACCATGTACTTTTAAATCATTTTATTATACCTCACTTGAAGATACTGAATCTGTGCCGTTTATCATGGGTTTGATATTGTATTTAACACACATTTACACATACGTTTGTTTGCACAAGTTCATCATTGATATGTATATTTATGTTTCATTTTGCAAAATAGATGAATAACATTAACGTGCTCTTGCCATGAATGGGTTAAGTTCCAGTTCTGAATGGGTAAAGGGTTAGATGAATTAACCTAGGGTGTTACATACATTCATATGTAGGATGATGGGTTTTTTTCATATGTAGGAGGATGGTTTTCCCTCGGGCTCCGCCCTCGGGAAAACCATCCTCCCTCGGGGAAACATTCCATCATGTTACCCCCACTGGCATGGCATATTTGTATAATGACATCCCTGCGGGGTTGCTAACATGGTTGTCTACCCCGAGTGAACATTGTCACCCGAGGGCGTAGCCCGAGGGTGACAATGCTCACGAGGGGTAGACTACCATGTTAGCAACCCCGCAGGGATGTCACATTTGTTTTATTATACCGAACAACACCCCCTCACCCCCGGGCACACAAAATCCATGACAAGTTGAAACTTACAAAACTCACTTGGGCAGTGTAATTTCGGAGCAGCGGGTTTACCGTGCTGACCATGTTGGGATACACTACATGTATTTAATTTATCCTTCCTGAACAACCTACCAGCTCAACTGGGTTGAGATTTTACTTTTTCCCCTGAATTGAGAGACTCGCGCAAGTTGTTCCCAACAATAAGATAATTCCATTGTTGACGGCGGCATTCTGCTGAGGCCTTGACATACTTTCGCCACGCGCGGGGATCTTGAAAGCATGACGTCCTCAACAATATAGGGAATCATGAAACGGCACATTGACAACGGGTGCTAATACGTCGTCTCCTTGACAGCGGGTGCTAATACGTCGAATGGTGACCGCTGTCAAGGAACCTATAGAGACACAGGTTGCTAACAGCTTTGACACATGGCTCTCATCCAATGGGATGAGAGTATTTTCACGTGAGGTATAATAATATAGTTTAATTTGTAATTATAGCGCACTGCTATGAAAATACCTAGGCTTGGAAAACACACTATGTACAGTGAGAAGCAGTTTCTGTGGCTTTAAAGTGATCCCGGTTCACAGCAGGGAGCCGGGACCAAATCCAGAATGAGGCTGCTTAGTCGGGACCAAATCCAGGCTCAGCAACCACTAAAAAACATGATTTTTGTGTCATTTTCACAGAGTTGTTTGAATTTTTTATCACTCAAACTCGCTATAATAGCCATTAAGACCCGCCACTGAGCATTGGTGCAGATTTATAGCCTCGCCGTGGGTGTTTGTGGCAAAGCTTCGGTCTTGGCGACCTCAGCTTTTGTAACAAACACCTACGTCTCGGCTATAAATCTGCTCCAAGGCTCAGCGGCGGATCTTAATCCCTATAACGTTTTGGCCATGTAGCCCTCCTCAGTACAAATGAAGAGATCTACGTCACACAACACTCAGGTTGAAACGTTTACAAATTAAACCGTATTAGCACACCCAAAAAACTCTTTATTCTTACTTATATCCAATGCGGGTGTCCAGATTGTTTTGAACCTTGGAATAGTAAACAATGGGCATGCGATACGGTTTTTGAAATGTTTTTTTTCACTCTATATGTTTTTATTAACTCTATATGCGTTTTTTCACTCTATATAATTTTTACCACATGGCCACAACAATGGTAATATAGGACAAGCGTGTAATAATAACATTTATCATCAGCTTCACTCTGATACTCGCAGCTGATTGGTCAATTGCTGTTGGGTACTGGATTGTATTTCATTGCTTCTCATTACTTGTCAATTTCAGGATGAGGATAAGTGTTTTATCCTCACTCTCAAATCGAGGCTCAATGTTGTATCCTCCTTCGCCATGGTTACTATGGTTGACCTCAAGTTTACAGGTCACAGCCTCGATGTTTCTTTATATTACAAGACACACAAAAAGAATAAAAAACAAAATCAAAAAAAAAAAATTAATTAGATTTTTAAAAGAAATTGAAAATATTTAAAAAAAAAAAAAAATTTAAATCAAAAAAAAATCAATAAAAAAAATTTGAAACAAAAAAATTTGAAAATAAATATATATATTTTTTTTAAATATATATTTTTTTAATTTAAAAAAAGAAACTGATGATAAATTCGTTATCCTCCTTGTAAAAAAGGGATACGGCCTGGTATCTGCGAGAAGCCAGCCGTATCGCACGAGGCCGGAGGCCGAGTGCGATACGGCTGGCTTCTCGCAGATACCAGGCCGTATCCCTTTTTTACAAGGAGGATAACTAATACTATAATGCTTATTTACCAGATAATTAAGGTTACAAAGCTAGCGCTATATAGATTGAGACTTAATCTCACCATTGAAAGAGAGCAGCCGAAGTATTTTTGGTGTCTTCAGAAATGAATCGAACCAAAACAGTAATTAGTTACTAGTAATGAGTCGGGATTCTTAAGAAACTTTAGAAACGTTAAGAAACGTTACACAGCAAAAGAATTCGGACAGCAAACGGTTGACCGATGTTCGGATAGCAAATGGATATAAATCAGCCCACGTGACCGTTTGTGCACTAAAACATCGTTCAACCGTTTAGCAGCAACTACACGGAAGATTGCCGATACCACTTCTTGCGAATTTTCCTAACCTGTTATCCGCCTGGCCACGATTTGATTACAACGCATAAGTTATATTCAAGCTAACAATTATGATATACTAGTAAACATATACCTGTTGGGGCAGTATAGCTATAATTAAAAGATGTGCAATCAACTGTTTGAATTCGAACATATTCCCGTTTATTCAACTTACACTTTAGGAAGAAGAAATCATATGTTGCAAACTAAATAAGCGTACGAGGTTTGGGGCTACCCTTCACATTTGATAGATAAAACAAAAAGCATGAAACTAAATATTCTTTATTTTCAATTAAAGGAAGCTATGCAACCGATGCAACATAGAGATTGGTAACTTACAACTACAGAGAAACTGCGCAGCCAAAGATCAAATACCACATTAAAGATAATTTGCCATTTAAATAATAATTTTTAGAATATACTTTAAGGTTTAAGGTGGGTCCAGCACTTAGGACATTAGCTAGCACTTTCTTCCTTTACAGCTTGTAGGTGATTGTAACACACAGTAAACTATATATTTTCTGAAAGAAGACCTTTTTAGCTACCTTTCAATGCTACTTTGATTTATCTTTTCTCAAATGTCAGAGTTTTATTGAAAAAAATGTAAAATGTTATTCTTTCAATTAAATCACTTTCAGCCCACAGCAGCGGGTCAGAACGCCAATTTAACTTGGATGGATTACACGTTCATACATGTACCTAGAAAAAGGTGTCTTGGATTTATATTATTTGCATTCCTGTGGGAGATATTTAGTGTCAAAGCCAAGTGGGGGTGGTCTTTCCAGAGAAATGAGTTAATTTCCCTCTTATCTCAGCTAGTGGGTATCCTATTGAAAATCCAAGACACCTTTTTCTAGGTACATATATGAACTTGTAATCCATCTAAGTTAAGTTAGCGTTCTAACCCGCTGCTGTGGGCTGATAGTGATTTAATCTAAAAAAAATAGCACTTTACATTTTTCTCAATAAATCTCCGACATTTACGAAAAGATAAATAAAAGTAGCATTGAGAGATAGCAAAAAAGGTCTCCTTTCAGAAAATATATAGTTTATTCATTGTTACAATCCCCTACAAGCTGTAAATGAAGAAAATGCTAGCTTATGTCAGAAATGTTCTTAGTGCTGGACCCACCTTAAGTTCTCACTAATACAATATTCTAGTTTAAAATTGTCCTATTCGCATAGAGTCTGATGCTTTTTGCCTGGCCGATTGTAAAGGTTAATTCTACTTGTACCATTACTAATGATATCATATGGATTACTTTCAGTCGGGAGTTGAAGCACAGACACATCCCTACATTCAATTTGATCCTTTAGAAGTACACCTGCCGTACGGGGATTGTCGGTCTGAGATCATACGACTGATACTATTTATGAGGATATTCATCTATTTGGTAAGTAATCATATTTAACTTGGATGCGCGCTGTTGTACAAATTGCATAAATACGGGTTACAGGCGACATTGGGTATACCAGTGCCCGGGCCATTATTCAGCCCAGACTGAGTCCGTAGGGTCGGATTGTGGCTGCAATACAGCCATAGATCAGGATAAAACTCAAAAGCATTCCATAAACTTTATTTCTAAGAAATGGCCTGATTGCCAAAGGTTGAAACCCTGGCGCCAATTGTCCGTCATGTCAGACTGTTAACTGAAGACGATTGTAGACTCAAATGGTTGGCAATCACTAATAGACTATGTGCAAATTGCTATCTGGGAATAGTCGAATACTAGTACATAAACACATTTATTCTATGCCGAGTTAATATTTCTGCAGTTTAATTAATGCGTACTCTGCAAACCTCTGGAGTCCGCATTCTTTAAACTTAAACGCCATTATTCGGAAATTCAATCTCTATGCTAGTATCGTACAGCATGCTTTAATCATAGCTTGTCATTCAAAACCAATAGGCAATAATTAACAGCGAATCTCAGGCAGTTACCTGTTGAGCGCATTATTTCATATGCGCGCAATTATCACACTATACAGTATCACGTGGTTGGTCAGTGCCCAGCAGGAACGTTTTAAGAGAGGACATGTTTTGTGAACATTTGTTTTGAATGCGTGGAGATTCTCGGACATCGGCTGCGGTACGACGTATTACCTTT
Organism: Maea johnstoni; assembly: GCA_963942565.1. Taxonomy (NCBI): domain Eukaryota; kingdom Metazoa; phylum Annelida; class Polychaeta; order Spionida; family Magelonidae; genus Maea; species Maea johnstoni. Next base: position 10,227,513 of record OZ012685.1, on the reverse strand, counting down.
GGAAGGTATGGGTGGCATGCGCGACGCAGTCAACCCGAGCTTTGCCAGCTGTGCAAACGTATCCTGACAGCTTTCGTTGGCTGGTCGGCTTGGCTGCGCCGGGTGCCCGGTGCTGGGGTCATTTAAGCTGGGTTGGCTCACATCCTACCACACCTCACCTTTAAAAGGAGCCTTATAGCGTGCTCCAGCCATTCTGGCTGGCAACTTCGCCAGCATGTAACAAGGGCTCCCAGTTTTTCACATCCACCCTCCCCAATAAATGGTAGTTTAAAGTTTTAGAGTTGGTCTAGCTTGGGTTTTTCTAGTCAGAATACTAGTATTGTTTAAACACAGGTTTCATTGCGTATTCTTACTTTATTCATATCGTGTATACGAACTTGCTAAGTTTTATGATGTTGGGGGGATAATCAAAATATTGTTTAAGCACATGTTTTATTGCGTTTTCTTATTTTGTTCATATTATGTATAAAAAGAACTTGCCAAAGTGTATAATATCAAACAATGTGTATGTCGCCTAATCATGTTGCCCATTGTTTTGAGGGCTGATGTAGTTCATCCAGGTAAAATAGAAACCTTACAAATGAACATTTTCATTACCTTTGTAAAGTGTATGTAGTAGACGTTACCGATTCAGTTCATTCCCTGTGTACTTTCGTTATGCTGTCTTTTTGTCTAGATTTTCACTACTAAAAGCGGCAATAGAGTCAAATTACCCTGTCAATATTAGTCACGTGACCGCATTATATGCACACAGACCTAACAGATTTCCCACAATAGTCACTTTAAGCAATGAGTTGAGATGCACAGAGTCAAAGTGTTATCTTATTTTCCCTAAACACAGTTACTTCATTACGATATACATGTATAATGAATTCAATTTTTAAACAAGAGCTTTCGGCAATAATTACGAAGCAGACGTGATTGATTAGTCTCTATGAAAGGTTAAAAAGTAAATGCTAACAATTAAAGTGAAGAGTAATTCATTCTCATAACAATACAGTGAAGGGCAATTCCATCTCATAAGATCTATGGGCAGTTAAAAACTGCAAATGGCAATCATTTACTAGATGCTACCTATCAGACCAAGTAGTCTCGAAAGAGACATCAGGGATACAGTGACAATGCCTAGCTAATAATCATGCTTCTCATTAATTACAGTTGTAGAGGCCCATGTAGATTGGATCAGTTGTTAGGCCAACGAAGGAAGGGCTTCCATGTACAAATAATTGTTCTGCTATAGGGAAATGATTTTTCTAACTAACTTGAAAACACAAAAGTGGTTTAGATAACAGGAAATGAAACATTGTTTTCCGCTGGCGACATCTCCAAAGATGAAATTAGGGGCCTGATACGTGCTGTTCCAAATCGTAATGCCTGTTTGTATCCCATGAATATAGTGGTGGCTGCTAGTCGTATTGTTATCTGAAAATACCAGTAGTAGCAAAATAAACGGTTTTTGTTTTAGAAGACGTCATTTACCACGCTAGGTGTCAGGTGTGTGTTTAATTCAGGCAATGTATTCTTTCTAATGGCCATACCTATTTGATGCTTGTGATGATGATGAACAAACGAGTGTTTAGTGTAAAGAGAGATTATCTGAGGTGAATGCCACTAAGCCGTGTAATATAATTCGAAGATCATGCATGGAGATGTTCAATAATCTGTGCCTGTATTCACGCATTTGCTATCCTCACTGATTATGAACACAGGTGTGCATTCTACCTTTACCCTTACTTTGATGTGCCGCTATATAAACAATACGTACATTATGTCACATTCTATAATTTCATTAATGTGTGCACCAAATTAAGATTAAGACACTTTCCCAAACTGTGATATATCGTTTTGCAAATGAAGGTTCATTAGAGGAATCTTATCGAGAATTATTTTTTTACCTAAAACTTCATGCCAATGACTGCGGTCACAGAATATCAAACATGCTGACCCAGATCACCCAGGAAAACATAGATAAAGTGTGCGGTTGATGGCGTTCATATAAGAATCAGTGTGTCTTATGTGATAATTAAGCTTTAAAGTATGTGTGGGACGTTTGTTAAACCGCATAATGTAATAAACGTTGCGAAATGTAATACCTACGCATAATGTAATACAAAATCGTTGCGAAATGTAATACCTACGCATAATGTAATAAAAAATCGTTGCGAAATGTAATACCTACGCATAATGTAATAAAAAATTGTTGCGAAATGTAATACCTACGCATAATGTAATACGAAATTTTCACGAAATGTAATAGCACAAGGTACGCATAATGTAATAAAAAATCGTTGCGAAATGTAATACCTACGCATAATGTAATAAGAAATTTTCACGAAATGTAATCATGTAGGCTGGGTTCGCCCATTTCTAACTGGTCTGGTCAGTGGTCTGCCATGATTGCTATTTTCAAAATCATACCAGCGAAAATTAAGACTGTAACAAGAAAATGGTGAAAACTAAAACCTAATCGGTAGATGACAAATATCTACCAGTTCAAACATAAATTCCAATTTAGTTGATTATATGAGTAAAAACAGATTTAAAGGGGAAAATGAAATCTCCACCCGAATGACACAAAGAACATAATCGACCCATTGTTAAAAGGCCACCATGGATTAAAACAGCACACCTGGCCAAGACTAAAAAAATGATTTGGGGTGTTAATTTTTGATAACAAAAATATTTTGACTTGCTATAGGGTCATTCCGGCTCAAGTGACGCAATTTTCAAAAAAGTCGCCAGGTGACCATCTCCCTCATGTGTGCCTTTATGTTTAAGAAGATTGCACGAAAAATTTCAGTTCAAAATTTCAAATGTTTTTTGAGAAAAGTGAGGTTAAAGGCATGGGGGGGGGGGGGTGTACATGTAGCTCATATTTTCACTCATGAATCTAAATAGTGTGTTGGACCATTTTCAGATGCTCACAGTTTTTGTAAAATTTGAGATGCAAAGCCTACATTTGCTACTATAACTAACTGACACCTGGAGGAGAATCACATTATGAATTTTCTTTTTTCATATCCCTTATGAGTACTGAGATAAAGAGGTCCAAAATGTGCTTTTCGTTCAATTTCTTTATCTTTTTCAGTTTTCAGACCATTTATTCTTCCAAGCCATTCATATTTGATGAAATGTTTTACTTGATTTATATTGTCTATTTATGGGGGATTCTAGAAAAGTTAAGATATTTTTTAAAAAGGTCAAATTTTGACACAGTTGGTTGGCAAAAGTTGGCCGGTATCAAATTTGTAGTAACCAGGCCTAACTTAATAGCCGAGTTTGACCATGTAGTGACCTTCAGCTTATGATATGATAATCTGACATATATCAGCTATATCTATACCAAATTTTGTTTTGTGGTGTCAATTCCTTCACATAAAATACTACTTTTACTAATGGACTATAGCGACTGTTTCAGATCTATCGGTCAATTGTATGGCCTGTGTATTAATTTAGTAATTATTCTACATTATTAGGATTTAACATATTCAGTACACAGACAATTAGCAAATTGTATTGTTGATTGATTTTGTCAATCTTTTTGGTCTTTTTTGAGGTAAAATAGTCTAAAATCAGTTTTTTTTGTTCATTTTTGTTAATATTTTTGTATTATTTAGGGCACTTGTACTTCCGAATTCACATTAGTCGAGTAGTTTTACTTAATTTTTACTGTTTAATTGTAATTACTTTCCAAGGAAATTCAAGTACTTGAAAGTCAGTCAAAATTTTGGTGCACCTGTTTTCCAAATATAGTCCCTGATCATAACGTACCTATACTGAACCTGATTTCATGGTTTGATTTGACCATGTAGTGAAATGCCCACTGCCATCACATTTTAATGAATGAAATGTACTGATATAGGCTGCTAATATGTCTAGGTTTCGTTTATGGTTCTTGTTCATTCACTCTGAAATTTTTGTTTTTAAAACAACTGTGGCTCTTTTTGGTTGATTTGTCACTTTAAAGTCATCCATTGAATGTAATTTTAATAGTACAAAGATGATATTCTATATAATGTTTGTATATCAATAATCAGATTTTGGAACAATTTTGTTTTTGCTACTAGTTATTCAGACAAAATGAACTAAAATAAGGGTTTTGTTTGAACATTTTTGTTTTTCCCATACAATAACAAAGGAAATGTATATTTCATTATGCAAATTAATTATTTTATTTATAATGTCTGATTAGAGGAGCTTTTAGTGATAAGACTCATGTTTCAAATTGACCAATGGACCAATTTTAGCCATAATTCTCGAAAAACAAAAACATAAGTGTAATTTAATGGTGAAAGAATGAAAACCGTTGAAGCAAACAGGGTGTATTAACAGCCTATATTAGCACTTTTCATGTATCAAAAGGTGATGGCAGTAAATGTTTCTCTGCATGGTCAAATCAAACCTTGAAAACAGGGCAAATTTTGATCTGGGCCAATATTTTGTACAAAAATTTTGTACACTTAATTTTTCTGGCAGTAACTACAAATAGACAGTATAACTCAAGTAAAACAAGTCACCTAATATGGATGACAAAGTACAAAAAGTGGTCTAAAATTAAAAAGAAACAAATAAATTAACAAAAACCCAATTGTAGTTTATCTCTATAACGCCTTAATGTATAAACAAAATTAATCCATAATATGATTTTTTGATTGTCAAATACTACCGCTGTGCCTTTATGACTATGCTTATAAGGAGACCACAAAGTTGACCCATAGACCTGACACAGTCACTACAGTCTATGAGTAGAAGCTAAAGTAGGTTTTTCATATGAAGGAATTGAGACTGCAGAACAAAGTTCATTATCATAAGAATGGTATTACTAAAATCCTCTAAACAGACATTAAAAATGAAATAATAAATTTGCATCATGTATGCATTTCCTTTAACATTATATAGAGGTAACAAAAAAACAAATTTTGGTTCATTACTACCTATATAAAAGACACCTGAAAAAGCCCGAGCTACTCTGCCAGTTACGGGGAAGTGCAAAAAATAAGTCCAGCCCGTCAAAGTCTGCGTAATATTACTATCAACGAGGTCCAAGCTTCGAATTGGCAGCATATTCAACGGTTATTTTAATAATGCCGTTGAAGTTAGAATAAAATTATAGTAAAGCACGCCATTTCTAGTGTAATGAACGGCCAGCTATTTCTACAGGCTTGCGGGGGTCGGAGCTGCTCTCAACTTCCGGTTAGGCACAATCCATAATTGCAGCGTATAAATGTGCAATTCACACAGAATAGGTGAGATATGCATCTCACCTATTTCTAAATGTGTTTCTTTGCGAGATTAGCAAAGAAATTCATAAATCATGAGCAAAAGAACGATGTGTTCCGTTGGCATGTGAAATTAGTGTGTTAATTTCAGATGGATATCGCGGCTTAGGTTCGTGGCTTAGTGGATAGACGTTCGCACCACGACTTTTGGTGCGGACGAGGCGGGATCGATTCCCCTTAGAGGAAGATGACAGATCAAGACTCCTCTTTTCTTTTGAGAGAGAGAAAATAAGACATTTTTGCCTGTCCATAACTGACCCAAAATATTTTACAATTTTTTATTGATGTAAATGAAGAAATCCATACATACACACACATCAAAGTGGGATACACTGTTTAACTGTCATTAGAGAGACCACATATTAGTAACAGGTTAAAATTGTGTAACTTTGTAAAATAATAACACACACACACACGCACATATATATATATATATATATATATATATATATATATATATATATATATATATATATATATATATATATATATACACACTCATATATACAAATATAAGCATATATATA